>CM056207.1:1792500-2170000 GCA_029692085.1 Gymnothorax javanicus | reverse complement strand
TTGCCATTTCAAAAGGTATTGCAAAAGCATATGTGCATGCATCTATATTTGTAATTGTGATTGAGACAAGCAATTTTCTTTTCTTTGATTCATGATAAGACCAAATGAATCTGAAATCCAAGGCTACCCAGCAATTTTCACTCCCCGTGAGTTTCTATTTCAATCTGCGACAACAGTGAAAGTTGCTTTATTTTGTGAGTTAAAGAGGATTTTCAGACAGGTGCTTCATCTCAACCAAGAGGCCCAGAGAAAGATATCCTGACGGGCCAATGTAGTCAGCCAATTTCACTCGACCGTCAGTGAGAACAAGCCGCATAAACCAATATGGAGATTCCTCATCTCACAGCCAATTAAATTAAATAGAAATCTCAACGTTCCTCTTTGATCTCCTCTCTTATTCATGCTCATTTTCCTGTAAAAATGAATTGAATTTCCACAATACTAGAGCTAACTAGAGGCACGCGTAGAGTGCAAACCTCCGCCAAGGCAGCACAATCCAAATCTTCATGAGTGGGAGCAAAGTTGAGTTATCGCGTGCCATACAATTTCAAGATGGCTGCCGTGGTGGCCATATTGTTTCACTGATCGCGGTGAAAATCAATAGGGTCCATCCTTGATGTAATAGCAATGCACCCACAAAATTTCAGAGAAATCCGTGCATGACTTTTTGAGTTATGTTGTTCACAAACAGACAGACAGACAGACAGACAGCTTCGTTGGTGGAGGTAATAAATGAGAAATGTCTTTTGAGTAAGTAAAGTGAGCTGACTCCTGATTCTGATATTTTCACTGCGGCCTTTAAAGGAGTTTGTGGAACTAAGATGACACCTTGTGGTGGAACCATGGCTGTTTCCACATATTTTGAGATCATGATACATTTGGAAAAAGCCCTCTTTCGTTCTTTACTGTCTCCTTGTTTTTTCCGGTGAAACTTTTCCACTGATATCTCCTGCCAGCATTTTCACTGTTGCTCACTGCTGATGACAGTAGCCTCAAGCATCTGTGTGAACAATCTCAGGTCGGTGACGTCTGTAAAATACTGGACCCCCCCACTACCCTTGTGACTCAGTTCCTGTCCCTGACACTCAGTGCGCTACGCAGGAAGTGACATGTCCCTGATCTGAGATTCAAGGTCCTCTTGGGCATCGTGATGGTTACAGGAGCTGCTGCTTATGAAGAGAAGAGTAACAGAAAAATAAGACCTGATCAGCATGTAGATCATTAGTACACCCACACATACGTGTGTGTGTGTGTGTGTGTATGCCCAAGTACTGTGTGCGTAGACTGTACAATGTTGCTCTGTCCATATAGTTCAATGGGTTCCGCTGATTACAAAGAATTTACAAATCAATATATAGCCATGAAGCTCTTAACATTTAATCATTATTTTCAGCTGCGCCTGAAATGGCATTTTCTCCTGATTGGTTCTTGTACATCTTTCCTGAAAGCTTAATCAGCGTTCAGTGAAACTTAAGTGAATGTGGCTCACATTACAAAAAAAAAAGCTCAAGCTATGCCAGTTACACCCAGACCTGTCAAACTTCCATTCCTGTATCAAGTGATTTTTATTTTTATGGCAGGAAAGTTTAGATATTCCGCTCTGTTGGTGATTATATTTTCCTGTGCACACCGCTTTTGTGTGACTCCCTGATAAGGATTCATGCTCTGGATAAATCAGCAGATTTTCCTTATCTCATGAAGGGCAGAGACGATCCCTCACTCAGTGCTTCGCTAAAAGCAAATTTTTCATGTATGACAATCAAAAAAACATGCAGTAAGTTACATCCTGGATGCCAAGAGAGAAATTATTCAGACAGGATGAAAATGCTAACTCGTGGAATTCTTTGAGAATTTCATGGAAATGGGATACAAACTGCTGTGGTGTATTTGCATCCTGCCCCTGTTTTTTGTTGTTACCAATATATGCGTAAGAAAATTCATGCAGTCGGTCCTTTTTCCTCAAGAAATGCTGTACTCTAGCTTCTGTGTCTGCTATTGGTCCGACAGTAGACAAATTTGAGATTTTACTGCAGTTTGTCACACTGCAGTGTTTCCCTCAGAGCTCGTCTGACCAGGGGCTCCATGTCCACTTTATATCTCCCTGTGAGGACCCTTGTGCAGCAGCCGTCTCTGCCAGAAGCCCCAGTAGCTCAGGCTGTTTCGCCCGCGCATTCAGAGTCTGCAGCTGAATGGTTGATGTCTGCAATACAACTGGACCCGTTACCAACCAAATGTGCACAACTACAGATGAAACAAAGCAGCAATAAATGTGACCGTGTGGATTTCAGCTGCTTAACTTCTGAATGCCCCTGATCACACATACACAAGTGCATTTAAAATGTCGCTCTGAGAGGAATGCAGGTGAAATTAAATTTTGGCCTCATTTTATCTCTTAAAATTTACCAGTTTCCCCATTCATTATGCCCAAACTGAGCAGTCCTATTTTGCATGGGTTTTCTGAGAGAGAGAATCTCCATGTTATGTGCAGATAGCCATGGGTTTGCACAGCTCCTTCAGCTGGTGACAGACCTGCAGCAGAGGTCAGGCAATGGTTGCATGTTGAATCACAGACAGTGACGCACAGTCCACAGCCTGACGGAAAACCGAAGTGTCAGTAAAAGGAGAGTCCCGCAGTGTGTAAGCTTCTAGAATACCGCTTTTTTTAACAGTGTGCATGCGGCCATTCCTGGCCTCCACCCGGTTCTTCCATGTTTAGACCTGGAACCTATACAGTAGGTTTACATGAGCATGAAATTTATGTGGTTTTATCACTTATTCTGCCCAGGGATTTCATGTAGGGCGGGACATCCTCTATCTCATATTAATCTGAATTATATCTCATATTGACCTGTGTCATTTTATTGAGATAATTGACTGAATTCCAAGGTTTATGTAGACTTGGCTGTGGAAGATTGTTCGTATCATGTTCCATCATAACTGTAGCTAGAAGCCCATGTGCATTTCCTCCTTAAGGTGATATTTTTCTAAGATGAATAACCTCCAGATATATTCACGTTTGGTCCAATCAGAAAGAGGCTGAAACCATGAATCTCTCTGAAATTATGGCACTTTGTTACAGTTGAAACAACATGAGATCACTTTTAGTGAGAAGCACACTTATGCTGTATCTTAGATGAGTTGGTCCTGGTTGTAAATAAGCACTACATCCCCTCTTCCCTCCTTGACTGATATAGCTCACTTATGACTGTGCCATAAAAATGCCTCTGTAGTTCAGCAGAAATGAGCAGGTTTTCAGCAGAGGCTGGTGTGGAGAGCCATGAGCCCCTGGCAGGGTAATGTGCTTGGGGGGGGCGAGGTTACAGCCGAAGGACAGGCAGTGTAGTGTCCCTGAGAGGCTTTGGCTGTCATTGGAGGATGGCATGTATGCTCTGCCCAGATACTCAGTATTGTGTTCGCCTTCTTTGTTTTTTTTTTCTCATGTTTATTTTACATTTCTTACATTTATTCACATTGCTCAAACCCATACCTGCTTGTATAATATGGAAAAATTGGCACCTATCTTTATTATGATGCAGAATAACTACTTGTAATGATCATACACTGTCTACGTGCATCAATTAAATAAAATTAATTATTTGTATTTCTTTTCTGGATACACATATTCATATGACTTCCTGAATGACCAGATTTTTTGAATAGAGTTCAACTGATCCTCCTGGAATATGGTGTCCATTTTCAGAGACTACAGCTAATGACAGCACCCTCTGCAACAAGCTGTTATTGTTGATGAAAATTCTGTGTTTGTTGCATTTTACAATCAAAGCTGTTCCAATGTGAAACACTGCCCTCTGTTGTTGGGTGCTCATCACTGCAGCATTTCCATTAGAATAATGAAAACAAATAAATCTACGTGCAGCTGAGGTTTGAGGCTCAGGCAGGGAGGTGTGGTGGGATATAAAGACTGAAGGACAGACCCGGCAGGACTCTTCCCTGAGAGAGGTTCACTATGATTGGGAGATGGCAGGTGTGCTGTCGCTCTGTAAACCCATGCTGCTCTTTACAGGCCCAGTATGTTGACAGTGGAATAATGGTACCGGCCAGGTGTTGCCACAGTGCCAATGCGCCCATGGTAAAGCCGGCCCTGAGACCACACAGTAGCCACGGCATCCGCTCATTCGACGAGATTCCTGGGATGTGGAAGAATGGTGTCGTCAACCTCTACAGATTCTGGAAACAGGACGGATTCAGCAATGTTCATCATAACATGCTCAAAAACTTCAGAACCTTTGGCCCCATATACCGGTAATGGTTCTTTATTAACTATAAAAATGTGAGGAAATGAATGCTACTGCTTTTAATTTTCACACGCGATGATAATGACTTTCTTCAGATGAATCAGGATTAGTATTAGCCTTGTTTAAAAAAAGGAAATTCAACTTTGAATTTTGAGTTAAATTGGAAACCTTCAGATATACAATTGACAATTCACATACATTTGTTAAAATAAAAAAGCTGGTTGATGAAGTATTGGTTTTTTTTTTTTTTAATCAAAACAAAGCTTTTCAGAGTAAACCAGAGTCAGCCAGTAAACCAGTCGACTCAGAAAATGAAAGCAATTAATCGGCAATGATATCAACGATTTTGGTTTACATTGTCTAACCGTTATTCATGACCCGTATATTTTAAAAAACAGGTTTGGCACCAGTGAGAATGGAACTAAATCTTGTGTCTGGCCTGTACACAGCAGTTTTTGTAAGATAATGTTTAAGTTTTTGTTAGGGAGCATGTTTAGCGCATGAAAGTATTCTTTGCTAACTTCCTGAGTGACTGAGCATTGACCTGTTAATTTACGGTTTCTGCAGAGAGAAAATAGGACACTATGAGAGTGTGAACATCTTAGAGCCTGAGGACGCCGCAGTTATGTTTAAGGCGGAAGGGCATTACCCCAAAAGACTGATGATAGAGGCGTGGACCTATTACAGAGATTATAGAAATAAAAAATATGGAGTCCTGCTCAAGTGAGTGCCCTTTGACATGATGAAATTCTGTTTATCATACCATCCAAAGCTGCTGGTTTTCCTGCCAGTTGTGTACTATTTTATAACCAATCTCTTGGTCAATTCAGTTGGTTAGTTCTTTATATTTTTCCCCTAAAGTTCAATAGTTAGCTTATAATTATTCATTATCATTTCAATTGTAGTTTGTACCCTCGATTTGCAAATGTCTGTACTAAAAACACGTAGTTAACAGATCGTGAATGATTTCATGAGCACAAACATAATGTCCATTGGTATGAAAGCCAGTTGAAAACAGTCTGTGGAAGCTAAGGTGATCGCTATTTAGATGTAAATATAGGACTGAACTGTGATGCTCTCAGTTATTTTCAAGCTCTTAAAACCTATTACAACCCACGAGATTCTTTAAGAATGTGTGCACTAGTCAGGTAATACATACTTGGACCAGATGGACCAACATACCTCTTTCTCCTTAGGAGTGGTGAGGACTGGAAGTCAAACCGATTGGTCCTCAATCAGCAGGTGATCGCCCCACAGGTGCAGAGAAACTTCATTCCTCTGTTAGATGAGGTTGGACAAGACTTTATGGCAAGACTTCAAGGAAAGATTGAAGAGAATGACGATAAATGGACTGTTGATCTCTCCAATGAGTTCTTCAAATTTGCACTGGAATGTGAGGCTTTCATACAGCTCTGTGAGAGCCCTAAATATCATACTCTCCGCGTCATTGAGCATGTGGATAGTTTATTTTAGTCACTTTGCTGAAAGATGTACCTTGTCTGTTTCAGCGGTGAGCTCTGTACTGTACGGGGAGCGACTGGGACTGCTGCAGGACAACATTGCACCAGCAGCTCAGCATTTCATCGACTGCGTCTCCCTGATGTTCAAGTCCACCTCACCGATGCTCTACATTCCCCCTCGGCTACTGCACCGGCTGGGAGCCAGGACGTGGAGGGACCATGTGGAGGCCTGGGATGGCATCTTCAGCCACGGTGAGAATCGCACACAGTATGGAGGGGAAAAGTAAAACACAAAACCAAACTCTGAAATGTGACAATGATTGTGTGGATTTTTTTTTTTTCCAAGCAAGTAGCATGTTACTTGTTCTTTGTATAACAATAAAATTTGACAGTTGTCGAGCATTTAAATTCTGAAAAAGAATTATTGACCCTGACCCTGGGCTGCTGGCTTTGCAGCTGATCACTGTATCCAGAATATCTTCAGAAGGATAAACCGGGAGTCGGGTTGCGGCAGAAGATACCCCGGAGTGCTGGCCACCCTGTTAATGCAGGGGAATCTGTCTATCGAGGACATCAAGGCCAGTGTTACTGAGCTGATGGCTGGTGGCGTGGACACGGTAATAAGCTCGCACTTTATCTGGAGCAGTTGCAGTTGCACATTTAAACTCCTGTATTATGCTCAGAGAAAGAGCCAGGATTCCTGCTTTACAGGTAATGGCTGCACTTGCCTTCATCTCGAATTACAGACCTCCACCACGCTGCAGTGGACTCTGTATGAGCTGGCGAAACAGCCTCAGCTACAGGAGGAGCTCCGGGCAGAGATAGCTGCAGCACGGGGGTCCGCACAGGGGGATGTGATGGAGATGCTGAAGATGGTGCCCCTCGTTAGAGGAGCTCTGAAGGAAACACTGAGGTGTGAGACGTTACAAAAAATAACACTGAGGAACAAATATGGGCCCTATTTGGACCACTAGAGAAGCGAACAGATGCAGTCTGAAATTATAATAGGACCATTATTGATTTTAGTGCTTTTAGAACTTAGTCAGGAAAGTCAGAATCTGTGGATGATTTTGAAAATGCTTGAAAATCATTTTGAAAGTGCATTCAAACAGAGTGAAATTAAACCAGATGAAATGCTAATCTGTGTTAATAAGAATTTGCATATCTTATGTCACCAAAGAGTTCACTCCTCAATCATTGATTATACTTGTATCGCGTAAGCTAATTCAAAATAAAACATCCTACAATGCTGTAGATGCAAAAATTATTATTTTTCAACTTCCATCCGGCAGGTTACATCCTGTTGCTGTGAATTTACAAAGATACATAACTGAAGACATTGTGATTCAGAACTACCACATTCCCTCAGGGGTAAGATCTACTCATTTCCAATGATTACATTCACATATATGGCTAGTAATTGGTGTATTTGACTGGGGCATCAATAGCACCTTCATCTGAGTCATCTGGTGATGGGAAGGTCACACTGTATTCCGTTGTTTTCTTTAACTTGATGTCTCACTGGACAGACCCTGGTCCAGTTAGGCCTATACGCCATGGGCCGAGACCAACAGATCTTCCCATGTCCGGAGCTGTACAAGCCCTCTCGCTGGCTGCAGGGGAACAACCGCTACTTCAGGAGCCTGGGGTTTGGGTTCGGGCCCCGACAGTGCCTTGGGCGCCGAATCGCTGAGACAGAAATGCAGCTTTTCCTCATACACGTGAGTTCAGGACGACCCTTTCAGTGACCAATCAGAATGCAGCAGTTATTGGCAAAGAGAGAATACAGTCTTAGGGCCCATCCTGTCCGTTTTAATTGGGCTTTGTGGTGTGAGTCATTTGTGACATCACCTTGGTTTTCTGTCCTGCCAATGGTAAAGGGGCTGGGAAGACGATGACATTGGGTGCATCTCAAAGCGTAGGCTACATCCTTCGCAGGCTGCATTTTTAGGGGTCGTCACTTAATTCCATCCGCCAAACTGACATGACATAACTTCATTTCTGTTAAACAGCTTTGGCTTAAGCGAATCGTCTTTGGTTTCCCCAACCCCAACCCTAAACCTAGCCCCAAACCTAACCCTAAACTAAAATTTAACCTTATCCCTAACCCTAAAAGTCAGTTTGACATATGGAAGTAAGTGAGGACCCCTAAAATTGCAGCTTTCAAAGGATGCAGCCTATGCTTTGAGATGCACCCTTTGAAACACGTATTTGGATCAGAAAATGGCTGCCAGGTGCACTATATTGCCAAAAGTGTGTGGACACTACTGAAAGCTCATCGGCATATACATAAAAGACAGCCATGCAAATCCCATATAGCAGCCTTGTTGATGACATGTTATCTGACTAAAAATTTTCCAATCTTCACCAAAATTTTTCTCAATATCGCCACTGACCCACAAAACAGAATGAGAAGAATCCAACAAAAATTTTAAACTGTAGAGTGAAAACAATATATGATGGACGGACTGAAGGACAGGCTGACCAACAGAGAGGGGTGATCGCAATATATGCCCATCTGGTGGAGTGGTCGACTAAAATTGGCATTTTATAATGATAAATATCTCACATTTTAATTGAATTTGGAATGAACTGGTCAGTATGGGCTGATGGGACAGACTTTCAGGTTTGATTTGACTGTATTTTCATAAAATTATGCTCCACTGATTTACATTGTATGCCTTCGTGTGTTGGGCGCTCCTTTCACAAGTACACTTAAAGGGACTATTTCAGCTGGGGCACATGCGTAGTCCAGTCGATAAACACTTTCATACATGCAGTGCGATATCAAGGGAGCAGAAATACAAACCCCAAGCTTATTAGTACGTGTGTAAAGCGTACCTTCGTCGCTGTTTTAAATACAGAAGATGGCCAGCAACTGCTGAGTTGCTAGAGTAACCGCATTTATCTTTGCCGAAACCCTTGGAGAATAAATTATTCTAACCACTGTAGTGCTGCGGCGGGGTGTGGCACAGACCAGGCAGGGCACAGGCGTTAAGGGTGGATGGGTGTTTTATTATTTTAAATGGCAACCAGTTCTCCTGGCTGGGTGCAGGGCAGGTCCAAGTCTCCCTCTAGGTAGGAGGGCAGGAGACAGCCAAGGTAGGTACAACAGGCTTGGTCTTGGAGGCTTTGGTGGTGTCGCAGTCACGGCCTCGGTCTTCCTCTGGTTCTGGCTCTGATGCTGATGCTGATGCTGATGCTGATGCTGATGCTGATGCTGAACCAGAAAGGCCACATTAGCTTGGGCACTCACAGGCTTAGGTCTGCCACCTCTCTGCCCATGGCTGGGCCTTTTGTAGGCAGGCAGCCAATCAGGATGACGAGCTGCAGCTGGTCTCCTGTGATGGGGCAATTGGCTGCCTGATTGAGGCTCCTGCCTCTGTCCAGGCTTGAGTGGGGGAGCCGTGGTGCTGAACTGTCTTGGGCGCTGTCCCTGGTCCTGAAGTCTCCTCCTGTGAGACAAGGGGACAGACAGAGGCGTGGCCCGTGTGCGGGCAGGGGCGGGGATTCCTATCCCTGCACCACATCACCCATATTTCTTTGGGCGAAAACACATTGAAAGTGTGAGGTAAGGTAAACCTGTGAATTTGTGGAGGAGTTTCAATCTGTTTGCATCACGTGCATCCTTGAGAAGTTTGGGGAATTTTTTATCAAGTAACTGTCTTGAATGTTCGCAGAACCTGTTTATCGCAACATTTTGTCTGACATGCAGCTGTCATAGATCCAATCAACGTAGGCTAACTTAAAAGCAATAATAACGCTACAAAAACCCAAACTATGACAAACTGATGCTACGAACAGGCTCTACCATCAATAAAGATAGTTTTTTGGTAAAAATTTCATCAAACTTCTCAAGGATGAACGCAATATAAACAGATTGAAAAATGCTTACACGAAATCTCCGATGAATTGAAATAGTTGTACCAACGTTTTCAAGATGCTCCGCTTCCCTTTAACTAGCAGTATGAGAGGAGGGCAAAGGGGTAAACTAAGTGTTGCAAAATCCTTATGGTAAAATGGACTTGAAGTACACTGCCCTCAAATAGAAGCTGAATGCCGGTCCTATCAGGCCATACCAATCATTAGATATTTAGTTAAAATTACAGATATTTGGAATTTAAAAATATCTATGTATGTCAATAGCATTTCAGTGAAATGTCCACACACATTTGGCTATATAGTGTACCTTTTAAATATATAGTATATCCATATTCGGCAACATTTGATAAATTTTTTGATGCTTGTAGCTGCATTTGTAAAAAAAAAAAAAAAATAAACATTTTGTTGGTCTGATGCTTTTAATTATTGAAGGCAGACAGATTGAGAGCTCTGCCTGCATGTTGTTTGTACAAGCGTTCTGGCTGCACACATTTAAAAGAATATTGATCCCAGTGTACCTCTTTAAAGCACTGCCATACAACATTCTTCCCACTCCTTACCTAAGATTTTATCCCGATAGCCTTTACCGTATCTCTGATGTCACAACTTCAATTTCAGGGATATAAAACAGTGGTGGTAGCTCTCCCTCACACTGGATAGCTGCTCAGTGGCTGCTGTACATTCAGCAGTGTTTCACGCTGTCCATGTGCTCTTATGTTCATCAATGCAGATGTTGGAGAAGTTCAAGGTAGAACACCAGGGACAGGTGGACATGAAAAGCACCTTCGAGCTCATTATTATCCCAGAGAAACCCATCGTTTTGACCATAAGGCCTCTGTGACATCAAAGCAATGGGAGGAAATGAGGTGTGACCTGTTGCGTACCTCCCACACCTGACTGCTGTACAGTGACTTAAATAAAGTGCCAAGATAAAATTTTTCATAACCTGACAAAGCTTCTTTTATTTATCATCACAGCACACATATTAAAATCTTTTTTTTCCTTTTTTCGTTTTTGATTTCTTTCAGAACCTTCACCGGGTTGTAATAAATTTACTGAATTGCGCTGTTAATCTCCCAGCCATTTATGTGGTATGCTAACAGCAGCGGTCCGTTGGCGATAAAGTCCTTCGGTAACCTCACCTTTCAATGCTTAATTAATTACCTAATCCTCTCGCACTTGTCTGACCAGAAATCAAGGAAAATCGACCACTCTGAGGCTTAGAACAGTGGTTCTCACCTGGTGGGTCACGACCCAAAAGTGGGACCCGTTCTGAGTGGGTCGCGGACAGCTGGTTAAAAAATAAATAAACAAGAGCACTCAGAGAGCGCAGCACCTCTGCGACGCCAAGGCAACTCTGTGCATGAGTTATTTTTGCTGGCTGATGTAGGGTATTGTTACATTCCACCGCCAGATGGCAGCAAAACCCAAAAGCACGGCAATTGGAAATCTGGCCCATTGGAAAGACTTGAAATCTTGAACTTCGGCGTATATCCCAGCTGTACTTTGGCCTAGATATGCCATTTAATCACTTGTTCCTCTTGTGCTACTCTAACATCCTGCAAAGTTTGGTTAAAATCTATGCGGCCGTTTTTGAGATATCCTGCTAACAGACAAAAAACAAAAATAACCAACGCCGGCAAAAACATACACCTGCTTGATGGAGGTGAATAATGTTTACTGCGCGTCTGACACTGGAGCCATAGTAACCATCATTTGATTGACGTTCACTTTAAGTGTTGCGTTGAGGTTCTGGAGAGTCGAGGGGGAGTTGAGCGGAAGAGGAAGAAGCGAGGACAGTTGAGCTCACAAGTGATGATAGGAGTTTGAACTTGAAGCGCGAGTTTGTGTATAATGAAGGTTTTTTTTTTTTTTTTTTGTATTCGATATGTTTCATAATACATCTGACCTGTAGTGGGCAGTAATACGCTGAGCGGAAAATGCAGAGCGATTCATAGACGCGAAATATTTAGTTTTGTGGCATTATTTATGCTGCGCAGTTTTGATAATTTTATTTTATTCACTTTTATATATGCAGTTGTCATGTTCCTCCTCATTTTGTGCTCTGAATGCAGAAATATTCATAGAAGTTAAATATTTAGTTTTGTGGCCTTATTTATTTTGTGCAGTTTTCGTATTTAATTGCATTTTATTCACTAAAGCAGTTTTCATGTTCCTCATTTTCTTAATAATGTGCTCTGAAATGCACTTTGCACATATAAATAAATGTGTATGTATGTTTAAAAAGATGACATATGTGTTTTCAAAGGCTGTTTTTGAAGAATATATTTGCTTGGTTTCGATTCTATAAAAGTGGGTCGCGACGTAATGACCGTGGGAAAATGCGGGTCCCAATGTGAGACCAGCTGAGAACCCCCGGCTTAGAAATCCAAATAGGAAAAATTTTGGCTGAAATGAATGGGAAATGACCCGACAAACATAAAAACATCAAGATCAGTGCAAGAAAATGAATGTATACTGTTTCACTCCAAGAAACTTTTCTTACCAGACATGAAAAATCCACCACTCCAGGATTCAGAAACCAAAACAACCGACCAAACAAAATTTTGTACAATTTTGGCTAAAATGAATCTCATGTCAAACAGCTCAAACATCTAAAACAAATCACCTTGTGTCAGTGCTTTATGTCAGCTAAGTAAATGACATACGCCATTTGCGAATTAGTGTTTACCCTTCTGAACAATGTACACCTAGTATGATCACAAAACATGATGAAAACAAATCTATTGTTACCATAACAGTAATTTATTTTATTTTACTGCATTTAAAATCCATTAAAGAACACCTCTGTTCAATGTTTTGTGTCAGGTAAACAGTTCTAAGCCATTTCCAGTTCCCACCGTGCCATTTTTCAGCTGTGCAGACATTAGAAACATAAAAATCTCCCAGGTCTTTCCAATTAAAAAGATAATTAAATACAATATGTCTGCCTTTGCAGTAATTAAAATGCCCAGCAGAGGCTTCATTTAAACACAGCTAAAAAGTTATTTTCCTTAAAATAAATGCCAAAGAGGAGTGAAGTGTGGATATTTTCACTGCAAACACAAGGTGCGTGAATAATTGCATAAAAGCAAAAATTATAATAAATATGACGTGAAATATTACAGCTCCAGAGCATTATCTAAAGGTATCAGTTGAACTATTTTTCCCACTTTACAAAAATCAGTTTGTTATTGCTGATTTTTGAGAAGAATCTTATGAGAATTGTGCACCTTCTCCCGTAAGAAGGCAGGACATGCAGGCTGCTCATAAACTGAGGCTCGTTTTGAATGTTCCAGCTGTCTGGCAGAGGTCAGCTCTTTCTGCGACGCTGCTCTGCAGCAGTCAGGGTCACTGTGGCCTCAGGAGCTTCAGGAGGTCCTCCAGCCTCATGGCCGTCCTCAGGTCCCCCTGCACCTTCAGCCTGCCGCTGCTGTAGGCCGCATAAGGACGCAAGGAGCCCTCAAACAGGGACAGCAGGTCCTCCTCACTCATCTGCAGGGTGACGTCAGGCTGCGCAGCAACTCCTGCTCCCACCGCCCCTCCACCTGCGACAGGAGGACAGAGGAACCTTGACTGGAGATGTTTCAGGCACTAGCGTTAGCGTTAATGCTCAGAGAAATTAATGGCAGCAACATTCAGCGTGGAAGGGCACAGTAGCTTATGGGCATCAGCGCAGCAATAAAGTGCTCAGTTTGTTACTGGGCAGAAAAAAAAAAAGATGCAAGTAAATTGGGAACTTCATCTAGGGCGCAACTTTAAAACTGCACAGTTTTAAATCTTTTACTCCCGTTTATTTTTCTCGATCCATGAAGAACTTCTTCGCCCCTAAGTATGGCGAATCATGTCACAGCAAACATTCAGGCAAAAAAGCTGCTCTGACATCATGTTCCACTTTCAGACTTGAAATCAGAATCGAGAATCCTGTTCTAGTGTCAGTTCAGTTCGGGGATTGGCTCTCACTCCATTCCCTTAGAGCCAATCAGAACCAAGAATCCTGTTCTAATGTCAGTTCAGTTTGGGATTTATAAATTCTCGGCCACGCCTGGTCCCAAGCCTCACCTTTGCTCAGGTCAACAAAGTAGCACTGGATGGAGCCGTCGCTGAGGCTGATCTGGAACTGGAAGCAGGCGCCCACCTGCCGCACCAGCTGTTCTGAGAGCTGCATCTCCACAGCAGCCAGCAGCTGGGCCACACCAACCCTCTGCCCCACCGCGGGAGCACAGGACACCTGCTCATCTACGACACACACTGTGTCCCGCGAGCCTGAGAACAGAACAATACCAGCATGTTCCAGCAGTGAGCTAAAGACAGACACAGATACAGACTCTGCACTGCAACACAAGAGAATTGGGTTGATGATACGGCCTAAAATCTATTCACAATATCACAATACATGTTGGGTGAGATCTATGATATGTATGTGTGTGTGTGTGTGTGTGTGTACAAAAGGACTTATATATTTTTCTCCTAATTTAAAAAAAAACATACTTTATAAAGAATACAAAAATCAGATGGAGTTTAGGGATATTGGCAAGATCGTGCAGGGGAACATTAATCAACGAGCCAGAGCCAATTTTACAGTCGTCCCATTCCAACCTTCACTGATTGATTTCAGGCCTCAAAACAAAAATCCTCTGCTGGCAGAGACCATACAGCCAAATTCATATTGTTGCATAGCGATAGAATGAATTTCCAATGTCCCAGTCATCCCTCAGCCCAATCACCTTCAGGAGAGGGGGAAAGCCCACCCTGTCCCAGGAAATGAGCCGCCAGCTGCTGAATGGGTCCGACGATGCCCTCCAGGCCAGGCACAGAGGGGGGCAGGATGATGGGGCCGGAGGCGGAGTCGTTTGGGCCCTTTAGAACCGCCTCCACTGTCAGCTCCACACGATCCACCTCCAGCCCCCACGGCCGAGTCATCTCATTAATGTCCACCTACAGCACAGAGGCGATGATGCACAAGAACACTCTCAGGGAAACTGCCGCAACAGGTAACATCACGCAATGAAGGCCTGTAATGAGGGCCTGTTTTACAAGACTGGATTACTAAGTCATGGGGAAAATATACTGAATAAAACCAGGACATATCAAAAATATTGAAAGTAAACTAAAGTCAAAGAAAGTTTGGAGTTTTCTCAGTGCGGTTGTCCTGCTAACTTAGTAATCTTGCACTGTGAAAATCCCCCCCAAGTGCTAAAGGGCAATTCCACGGTAACGGCATTACGATCAAGAGTAATTTTCATGTCATTTTTACCTGCCATCTATTACTCTAATGCAGTAGCTAGTTGCCTGTGCTTTTATCAGTTCCACTGGCATGCCTACTGAGCTGTATAACACAAAGTTTGGGGTAATCTATTTTGTAGAAGGCTATACGAAGGTGAAAGTGACGGTAACGGAATTACGGCAGAAAAAAATGCCATTATTTTTGCCTTTACTTTGACAGGCATTTCTCTGAAATCTGGTAATGATAGGCAGTAGGTTTAAGCTTAAGTTGGTGGCCTAGGATGTTGACTAGGCCATGGTAAGTTTATATTGACTGGTATGCTCACAGATATTTTGTAGGATGCCATTTATGAGAAAGAAACAGCGGTAATGGAATTACAAAATGGTAACAGAACTACATTTTCTGATAATCTATTAAATTTATTATACTCAAAACAACAACGCAATTGAAAATTGGTATCATAAATGATGTTTGTGTTGCTGACCTCTTGTTTAACCAAAATTTTGATCAACAAGTCTGGGCAAAAGGAAGGCAATACATGATATTGAAAATAACTCATTTCTGAACCAAAATGTGAGCTTATAATGAATATCAGAGGTCACATGCATGAAAATTAGGGCTGGGACTTTAACGCGTTAATTTTGGTTCATTAATTACAGAAAAAATAACGCGTTAAAAAAATAACGCATTTAATCGCACCTCTCTCAGTTCTCTCATTTCTGGCACGCCGGTACCACTGATTCCCGGTAGGTGGCGGTAATGCATCTAAAGTCTTAAGATGTTGAATGTAATGGCTACAATTGCACTTTGCACTAATCTGCGAATGTAGTAGACAGATGAAAAATGCACACATAAATATAGATGAAAAATAAACATTTTTGTTGTTTAAGTTCACGTATATGTCTATTCATTGATTCAGTCATCAACCAGAATTTATTTGAATTGAAAAACTTTGCTTATTGTGTTAAATATTGCTATTTGATAAAAATGCAATTAATCGAGATTAACTAATTACAAATTAATTTGGATAATTTTTTTAATCGCGTCCCACCACTAATGAAAATTGTTGTTCTTTCACTGACCGGTTCCTAAAAATTCCATGTGGAATTGGCCTAAAAGCACCACTGACAGTCTGAATACAGTATCTGAATACTTGACCAAACCTGAAGGCACTTGGGGTTTGGTTACAAAGGCAAGGGAAGTAAACGGCTCACCCCAAGATACTCGCCCAGTTTGACCCGATCTGTCTGGATCTCTCTCACGGTTGTCTTGCCCAAGCTGTGGGTCATGGCCTTTTGGGCAGTGAGGCGGGTGGAGGCGTTCAGGTCCTGCACAGCCACCACTGACATCACAGGACTCCAGATCCGGAACTGTATGTCGGCCCCGACCGACACCACCCCACCATCCTTAGTGCTCACCTGGCAAAGTTGTGCTTCAATGAACATCCAAAGGCAGCATGCAGTACACCAAAAGCATAAATTTTACCCTGTCCCACCAAGACAGCCCAGGAGCAACGGCAGTGTGTGAGGGTGCTGTCCTGCAGGTGACCAGCACCTGGGGTTTTTTCATTTTTCTCATTTTAATCTTGTTCTTAATTGTTGTTTTCAAAATTGATTTTGTCCACTGTCTTTTGTATGCCTGAAATGTTGCTTTTGAGTAAGCTCAAGAATGGATATGTCTGCACCTTTTACTTTGACGTTCATTGTGCATTCGCCTGGAGTTACCAACACTCCAAACACTCGAGTATACATGTGAGTTTCTTCTGAGATTATAACAGAATTGCCAGGCTACGGACGATCCTATATATTCTTTATTAAATCAAAATCTTAACCAGGAGTTTTTATCCGGACCAAGTAACAACTTTTTGAGAAATGTGCTTTCGATTTAAGATTTTTGTGCGCTGGTGGAATATCTTACTGTAAAGCAAACGCTAGCTAGCGAATTAATACATGGACCTGAGCGGAAAAATGGGTAAAGATAAGTCATTAACGGTACCTTGCAGGGTGGGACGTTGAAAGCCCTCGTGCGCAGGTCCACTCTCTGCCACTGATCAATGAGCGGCAGGATCAGCACCACACGGGCCCTTAGGAGGCGGACTCGACCCAGACGGAACACGACAATCCTCTGGTAATTGGGCACCGTCTGACGAAAAAACAGTGGCTTTACTGCCCAGCGTCCACAATGCGCATAATTCCATTCATTATTTATTTATTCATTCTTTTTTTTTTTTTTTTTTTTTACAATCCGAGGCCCACGACTCCCATTTATCCCACAGCTGACTGGGAACTTCTAAAGCTGACCAGGAGGATGTACTGAATTCTGAAGCGAAGTTCTACATAAGCCAGGCTTTCTTTGCGTGAAGAGACTCGACAAACTCGCAATCATAAGCTCCGATGGCAGATATAAAGATCCACCTTCATGACACTGAAAACCTGGTTTTAAGCTCAACACACCTCGCTAACCCACTTCGCTTCGCTTCATAGTTTAGTCCTATAGCTACCTAGTTCTGTTACTGACATGAATGTAAATATGCAGCTCACCTTCAAGACAAACCAGCCAGAAATAGGGAAGGTAATAATGGTGCAGACAAACACAAGGAACGTGACTATGAAGTTGCAAATCCAGGACAGCCATCCTTGAGATCTGTCTTGAAATAAAGGAACAGGGACTCACTCAGGCGAGCCATAAGGCAGGGGGATGATAGGATGAATACAACTTATGAAAACATAGATGGCATTTTATAGTGTGTTGGGCCCGATGTGAAATATTTCCATCAAGGCCAGCACGCAATGGGCCCATTCCACGATAATTTGCACAATACAATAGCTTCTCGTATTTTGAACAAAACTATCGTCTCCGCACCAGAACTAAGGGTTTCATTTAAAATTTCACAGATGGAGGACGAATTGTTTCTCAACTGCCATCTACATGAATTAACTAACGTAAGGCACACTGTCATTAAGACTAACTGAGAGGTCACAGTATCTGGCAATTCAAAGAGCTCATGAAGGAAACCATTACTGCCTGCACAGGTAAAACACCACGTTGGTACCGTTACAATCTCAGTACCGTGCACTTATATGAAGCAAGCGAACTAGTTGGTGACGAGAGGGCACACTAGCATACTTGCGCGTAACGTTAGCTACTTGTCAAACCGACAATCCACAAGACAACATTATGTCGAAAGCATGAGTAATTAGCCTGGTGATACCTGTGAAATCGTTATCAATAACTTTGGGAACGTAGTCAAAGGAATGTCCCTGGTGATTGAATTGTGACTGCAAAAAGTTAGATGTCGAGACGTACAGTCCAGGGGTAGACTGAACCGAGTCGCCCTGCAGTACAGGTTCGTATCGATACCCCGACGTCTTCCCAAACATTGCGTTTCAGGTTTGTCAGACCGTTAGATCACGCTGTCCGTCGCTACGCCTTTTGTTTTCGGTTGCGAGCCAGCGGACCTGAGCGGAGTAACAGAGCCGTGCTGCGGTAACGTTAGCTGAGAAACAGGAACGATGATCATGTCTTGGTTAATGTTAGCAAGCTAGCATCGCACTCTTCCTTTCGCGCTAAGCGTAACGATATCATTTGGTATGATCGCCGAATTTATATTTCCCTTTATCCTTTATTTATTCGCTACGACACGTAAAAGGTTTACAAAATGTGGACATTGGATCATAAAGCTAGATAGCTGGCAGTCTTAACGGCACTTCCCTGTTTTCATCTCACACACATACTAACGATTGTACACACAGCGTGAAAGACAGTCGCCAGGAAAAGGCGTTTCAACAGAGAACAGCGCTCTAAAATAAGTGCGTCCTCTGCTGGAGATAATATTTTGTGTTGCTTACGCACCTATTCGCACCAAACATACTGCGAGGGGAGGGTGTGTGTGAACGCAATATAAAGTGTCATTTCCTTTCGATTTCTGGTGTAATTGAGTTAATAAAAATTCCTGCACGCGCTATGTTATTAATTATTATCCTCTCCGCAGAGTATGATTATCACTATTGTCGAGACCAAAGTTAGATTTAAAAAAAAAAAAAGTCAATTTTAAGAGTCTGGAAAAAAATCATGAGAATAATATTTATTGAGTAATATTTACAGAAAATACATTGCAAAAATTTTTTACAAATTCAAACAAGAAAACCTGGATTTGGAGCATTATTATGCATGAACCTATATGTATATGCTACTATCCAGAATAACCAGAATAACCTGTGAGATCATGACAGGATAATGCATGACACATGGTTTTTTATTTTTGTGATTTGTGAACGAAACATTACAATCAAAACTAGAGGGCACTCGGTAGAGCATACCTCCACCGCTATCTATATATTTTTTTTTGGTGGCAGAGTATGTTCCGGATCACTTCCAAAATTAAATCAACCAATCTTGCCAAAATCTTGCCAAATTTCGTGCCGAACGATTCATAACTTTTTGAGTTAACCTGTTAACGGACCGACAAACAAACAAGCGGGTGAAAAAAATAACCTACTTGGCGGAGGAAATTAAAACTATGTAAACAAGGCATGCTCTTTAATACCAAAGCAAGAATTTGCTCACCATTTAGCTTTTTTAAATGAATTTATTGCCAATGAGAGAATGGTATAGAAAAATAAACCCCGTAAAAAAAAAAAAAAAAAACAAACATCTTATTTCGACTTTAAATCGCCGGGCGCCTAGACTGCCATAGAACTGTAAGCTGATGGAGCTTCAGAAGGAAACTTGACACAAGTTCACAAAAAACGAAAAGACAGCCAAGGCCCTAACATCTTTAAGTTGATTTTTTTTCTTTGCTGTTTACATAAAATGTAGGGTACGCCAGATACATCTGAAACTGAACATTTGAGCTTGTGCTTACCCCCTCGGCTCTCATCAGTGCCGCTACTCCCCGGGGAGTCTCGGGGAGAGGAGGACGAGGGCATTCTGGATATCTTGGCGAGGTGATCGTCCGCCGGAGCAGGAGGCCTGCAGTGTGATCTCACGAGGGTGATGCGGCAGGTGATCAGGGTTAACCTCTTCTCAAAGTCTGAGACTAAATGCTTCCCTTTAGTGTGTTTGTGGTCGTTCTTCCTTTCTAAAGAAGAGTGTTCGATCCTGTCGGCCTGCCTCCTGAGGGTTCCAATAAAGTTGGTAGGTCTGTGACTCCTCCTGAGGGTCTGATTCTGGAGTTGACAGAAGAGTGGAGCGTTGAAGGCGAGATCCCCAGTTCCTATGGCTGGATTTTGTGACAGAACTTTAGTCTGTCAGTCTCCAAACGCAGGCAGGCCAGATGGCCATACAGTGATGGTCAGTTTGTTCAGTTGTGGCCATTAAAGTTGCTGAAGTTGCTTGGGTCCTTCTGCCAGCTCTGTTGGTTTCGGCTCCTGATGGCTGGAACCAGGGGTGATGAGATAAAGTACGTTGTTCAGCTGCAGTGAAGGACAGCTTAACCCAGGCAGAGAGAGGTAGGGTCTGCACCTTCCACTTGGCCGTGATGAGCTGTGTCTGAGAGTCGTGGGGTATCTCCAGGCCTTCTAAAGAAAAGCAGGGGGATTAGCTTCAATCGCTGTGTAAGCACATGGCTATTAGTCATCCTCTTAATCTTTACTGTCCATCCAGAGCCGGATCAATCAGTCACACCGGTAAGAATTAAAAAGGTGGCCAATCTTCAACAAGTGCAAAAAAAAGAGGGTGGGGTTTGGACGGTGGGGGGGAACAACACAGCAGGCAGGCAGTGAGGCAGGACTGCAGTAACATTAGACCCCTCCATCTTCTCTCCCCTTCTCTTCCTCTCTCCTCTGTCTCTGAAGTCACTGATCACTCAACAGCCGAGTGCCATGTCTGCCGTGTTTAAAAGCACAAACGCGCGGTCGTCTGGTCGTCTGCCTCTCGCTGGGTATCGCTCTTTCTTCTTCATTCCCCACCACGCGCCGCTGAATTCCAGCTTAATTTCCCGCTCCCTTGTAAATTTGATCTGTGTGATTGCAGTCCATTGATAATGATGTCCCGTGTTTGCCAAGGTGACCAGCTGCCTATTAACCGCCATCAGCTTCCCTTCTATTCTCTGGTCAGGGCGGGGAAGGCGAAGCAGAATAATAGAAGTTTAAATGGATGTTGTTGTTTGTTAATTTCTCATTAGTTGGCAGGCGTAGGTGGGGAGGGAGGGTATTGACTGGACCGGGGTGTGATGCAATGTGGAACATGGTGTACAGCAGTCATTATTGTATTAGGTCGTTAGGACGTGCTACAAGTATGTAAATAACGATAGAGTCATGGAACAAACTTCCATTCACTCCATTCCCTTAGAGCCAATCAGAACCAAGAATCCTGTTCTAATGTCAGTTCAGTTTGGGATTTATAAATTCTCGGCCACGCCTGGTCCCAAGCCTCACCTTTGCTCAGGTCAACAAAGTAGCACTGGATGGGGCCGTCGCTGAGGCTGATCTGGAACTGGAAGCAGGCGCCCACCTGCCGCACCAGCTGTTCTGAGAGCTGCATCTCCACAGCAGCCAGCAGCTGGGCCACACCAACCCTCTGCCCCACCGCGGGAGCACAGGACACCTGCTCATCTACGACACACACTGTGTCCCGCGAGCCTGAGAACAGAACAATACCAGCATGTTCCAGCAGTGAGCTAAAGACAGACACAGATACAGACTCTGCACTGCAACACAAGAGAATTGGGTTGATGATACGGCCTAAAATCTATTCACAATATCACAATACATGTTGGGTGAGATCTATGATATGTATGTGTGTGTGTGTGTGTGTGTGTACAAAAGGACTTATATATTTTTCTCCTAATTTAAAAAAAAACATACTTTATAAAGAATACAAAAATCAGATGGAGTTTAGGGATATTGGCAAGATCGTGCAGGGGAACATTAATCAACGAGCCAGAGCCAATTTTACAGTCGTCCCATTCCAACCTTCACTGATTGATTTCAGGCCTCAAAACAAAAATCCTCTGCTGGCAGAGACCATACAGCCAAATTCATATTGTTGCATAGCGATAGAATGAATTTCCAATGTCCCAGTCATCCCTCAGCCCAATCACCTTCAGGAGAGGGGGAAAGCCCACCCTGTCCCAGGAAATGAGCCGCCAGCTGCTGAATGGGTCCGACGATGCCCTCCAGGCCAGGCACAGAGGGGGGCAGGATGATGGGGCCGGAGGCGGAGTCGTTTGGGCCCTTTAGAACCGCCTCCACTGTCAGCTCCACACGATCCACCTCCAGCCCCCACGGCCGAGTCATCTCATTAATGTCCACCTACAGCACAGAGGCGATGATGCACAAGAACACTCTCAGGGAAACTGCCGCAACAGGTAACATCACGCAATGAAGGCCTGTAATGAGGGCCTGTTTTACAAGACTGGATTACTAAGTCATGGGGAAAATATACTGAATAAAACCAGGACATATCAAAAATATTGAAAGTAAACTAAAGTCAAAAGAAAGTTTGGAGTTTTCTCAGTGCGGTTGTCCTGCTAACTTAGTAATCTTGCACTGTGAAAATCCCCCCCAAGTGCTAAAGGGCAATTCCACGGTAACGGCATTACGATCAAGAGTAATTTTCATGTCATTTTTACCTGCCATCTATTACTCTAATGCAGTAGCTAGTTGCCTGTGCTTTTATCAGTTCCACTGGCATGCCTACTGAGCTGTATAACACAAAGTTTGGGGTAATCTATTTTGTAGAAGGCTATACGAAGGTGAAAGTGACGGTAACGGAATTACGGCAGAAAAAAATGCCATTATTTTTGCCTTTACTTTGACAGGCATTTCTCTGAAATCTGGTAATGATAGGCAGTAGGTTTAAGCAAGTTGGTGGCCTAGGATGTTGACTAGGCCATGGTAAGTTTATATTGACTGGTATGCTCACAGATATTTTGTAGGATGCCATTTATGAGAAAGAAACAGCGGTAATGGAATTACAAAATGGTAACAGAACTACATTTTCTGATAATCTATTAAATTTATTATACTCAAAACAACAACGCAATTGAAAATTGGTATCATAAATGATGTTTGTGTTGCTGACCTCTTGTTTAACCAAAATTTTGATCAACAAGTCTGGGCAAAAGGAAGGCAATACATGATATTGAAAATAACTCATTTCTGAACCAAAATGTGAGCTTATAATGAATATCAGAGGTCACATGCATGAAAATTAGGGCTGGGACTTTAACGCGTTAATTTTGGTTCATTAATTACAGAAAAAATAACGCGTTAAAAAATAACGCATTTAATCGCACCTCTCTCAGTTCTCTCATTTCTGGCACGCCGGTACCACTGATTCCCGGTAGGTGGCGGTAATGCATCTAAAGTCTTAAGATGTTGAATGTAATGGCTACAATTGCACTTTGCACTAATCTGCGAATGTAGTAGACAGATGAAAAATGCACACATAAATATAGATGAAAAATAAACATTTTTGTTGTTTAAGTTCACGTATATGTCTATTCATTGATTCAGTCATCAACCAGAATTTATTTGAATTGAAAAACTTTGCTTATTGTGTTAAATATTGCTATTTGATAAAAATGCAATTAATCGAGATTAACTAATTACAAATTAATTTGGATAATTTTTTTAATCGCGTCCCACCACTAATGAAAATTGTTGTTCTTTCACTGACCGGTTCCTAAAAATTCCATGTGGAATTGGCCTAAAAGCACCACTGACAGTCTGAATACAGTATCTGAATACTTGACCAAACCTGAAGGCACTTGGGGTTTGGTTACAAAGGCAAGGGAAGTAAACGGCTCACCCCAAGATACTCGCCCAGTTTGACCCGATCTGTCTGGATCTCTCTCACGGTTGTCTTGCCCAAGCTGTGGGTCATGGCCTTTGGGCAGTGAGGCGGGTGGAGGCGTTCAGGTCCTGCACAGCCACCACTGACATCACAGGACTCCAGATCCGAACTGTATGTCGGCCCGACCGACACCACCCCACCATCCTTAGTGCTCACCTGGCAAAGTTGTGCTTCAATGAACATCCAAAGGCAGCATGCAGTACACCAAAAGCATAAATTTTACCCTGTCCCACCAAGACAGCCCAGGAGCAACGGCAGTGTGTGAGGGTGCTGTCCTGCAGGTGACCAGCACCTGGGGTTTTTTTCATTTTTCTCATTTTAATCTTGTTCTTAATTGTTGTTTTCAAAATTGATTTTGTCCACTGTCTTTTTGTATGCCTGAAATGTTGCTTTTGAGTAAGCTCAAGAATGGATATGTCTGCACCTTTTACTTTGACGTTCATTGTGCATTCGCCTGGAGTTACCAACACTCCAAACACTTTCAGTATACATGTGAGTTTCTTCTGAGATTATAACAGAATTGCCAGGCTACGGACGATCCTATATATTCTTTATTAAATCAAAATCTTAACCAGGAGTTTTTATCCGGACCAAGTAACAACTTTTTGAGAAATGTGCTTTCGATTTAAGATTTTTGTGCGCTGGTGGAATATCTTACTGTAAAGCAAACGCTAGCTAGCGAATTAATACATGGACCTGAGCGGAAAAATGGGTAAAGATAAGTCATTAACGGTACCTTGCAGGGTGGGACGTTGAAAGCCCTCGTGCGCAGGTCCACTCTCTGCCACTGATCAATGAGCGGCAGGATCAGCACCACACCGGGCCCCTTAGGAGGCCGGACTCGACCCAGACGGAACACGACAATCCTCTGGTAATTGGGCACCGTCTGACGAAAAAAACAGTGGCTTTACTGCCCAGCGTCCACAATGCGCATAATTCCATTCATTATTTATTTATTCATTCTTTTTTCTTTTTTCTTTTTTTTTTTACAATCCGAGGCCACGACTCCCATTTATCCCACAGCTGACTGGGAACTTCTAAAGCTGACCAGGAGGATGTACTGAATTCTGAAGCGAGTTCTACATAAGCCAGGCTTTCTTTGCGTGAAGAGACTCGACAAACTCGCAATCATAAGCTCCGATGGCAGATATAAAGATCCACCTTCATGACACTGAAAACCTGGTTTTAAGCTCAACACACCTCGCTAACCCACTTCGCTCGCTTCATAGTTTAGTCCTATAGCTACCTAGTTCTGTTACTGACATGAATGTAAATATGCAGCTCACCTTCAAGACAAACCAGCCAGAAATAGGGAAGGTAATAATGGTGCAGACAAACACAAGGAACGTGACTATGAAGTTGCAAATCCAGGACAGCCATCCTTGAGATCTGTCTTGAAATAAAGGAACAGGGACTCACTCAGGCGAGCCATAAGGCAGGGGGATGATAGGATGAATACAACTTATGAAAACATAGATGGCATTTTATAGTGTGTTGGGCCCGATGTGAAATATTTCCATCAAGGCCAGCACGCAATGGGCCCATTCCACGATAATTTGCACAATACAATAGCTTCTCGTATTTTGAACAAAACTATCGTCTCCGCACCAGAACTAAGGGTTTCATTTAAAATTTCACAGATGGAGGACGAATTGTTTCTCAACTGCCATCTACATGAATTAACTAACGTAAGGCACACTGTCATTAAGACTAACTGAGAGGTCACAGTATCTGGCAATTCAAAGAGCTCATGAAGGAAACCATTACTGCCTGCACAGGTAAAACACCACGTTGGTACCGTTACAATCTCAGTACCGTGCACTTATATGAAGCAAGCGAACTAGTTGGTGACGAGAGGGGCACACTAGCATACTTGCGCGTAACGTTAGCTACTTGTCAAACCGACAATCCACAAGACAACATTATGTCGAAAGCATGAGTAATTAGCCTGGTGATACCTGTGAAATCGTTATCAATAACTTTGGGAACGTAGTCAAAGGAATGTCCCTGGTGATTGAATTGTGACTGCAAAAGTTAGATGTCGAGACGTACAGTCCAGGGGTAGACTGAACCGAGTCGCCCTGCAGTACAGGTTCGTATCGATACCCCGACGTCTTCCCAAACATTGCGTTTCAGGTTTGTCAGACCGTTAGATCACGCTGTCCGTCGCTACGCCTTTTGTTTTCGGTTGCGAGCCAGCGGACCTGAGCGGAGTAACAGAGCCGTGCTGCGGTAACGTTAGCTGAGAAACAGGAACGATGATCATGTCTTGGTTAATGTTAGCAAGCTAGCATCGCACTCTTCCTTTCGCGCTAAGCGTAACGATATCATTTGGTATGATCGCCGAATTTATATTTCCCTTTATCCTTTATTTATTCGCTACGACACGTAAAAGGTTTACAAAATGTGGACATTGGATCATAAAGCTAGATAGCTGGCAGTCTTAACGGCACTTCCCTGTTTTCATCTCACACACATACTAACGATTGTACACACAGCGTGAAAGACAGTCGCCAGGAAAAGGCGTTTCAACAGAGAACAGCGCTCTAAAATAAGTGCGTCCTCTGCTGGAGATAATATTTTGTGTTGCTTACGCACCTATTCGCACCAAACATACTGCGAGGGGAGGGTGTGTGTGAACGCAATATAAAGTGTCATTTCCTTTCGATTTCTGGTGTAATTGAGTTAATAAAAATTCCTGCACGCGCTATGTTATTAATTATTATCCTCTCCGCAGAGTATGATTATCACTATTGTCGAGACCAAAGTTAGATTTAAAAAAAAAAAAGTCAATTTTAAGAGTCTGGAAAAAAATCATGAGAATAATATTTATTGAGTAATATTTACAGAAAATACATTGCAAAAATTTTTTACAAATTCAAACAAGAAAACCTGGATTTGGAGCATTATTATGCATGAACCTCCATCCATTTTTCTTTTCCTTTGTCTTCAAATAGCTTAATGGTTTAAGTTTTTTATTTCATCATATGGATGTTACACATTTATTTTTCTAAATGCGACTCTCTTTGCTCATGAAGTGTGAGAGTCTACCTTTGTAACTATAATGAGACAAAACCACTCTTTTCCAGGCTTACATTCAAGCAGTATATCATTGTTCACCCTGAAATGTGTGTTTTGACGTTGTAACACCCACAATGAATGCTTTTATTATACAAAATAATACTGAACAGGACAAAACAAAGAACAACTAAATCTTGGAAGAAAAAGGGAATATGAAGGGTAAAACAGAAATGGTAAATTACTGAACACATAGGAATGGCTTATTCCTGTGGAATGTGGTTTTCAGGCACAGATCCAGCCCAGGTCAAGAGCAGTAAAGCGCTGAGTCACAAGGCCCAGTGATGTGGAAGTCACTGGTCTCAACTCAGTCTCGTTCAGAACATTGTGCAGCTTGTGTGTATAATGATATTTATGCCTTTCCTCACAGGCATAGCTCACTGCAGCCTGTGAGGTCTCCTTCCCCTTGTGCTGCTTTGTCATAAAACACCCTCAGCACCCAATCTCTCTCTCCCTCCCTCCCTCCCTCCCTCACTGTCACTATCTCCATATCTTTCAGGGCACACAGCTGTGCAGGGGCCCATGTGGTCCACGCCAGGCCAGGCTAGTTCTTGAACATATCACAGAGCAGCTTCTCCATGGGTGTGTTTCCGATGGTCCGATGGAAGAAGAGCAGCTCGATCCGCTCCGATCCCACGAAGCGCAGGGAGGGCAGCAGAAGCAGCAGCTTCCCATACCTGTACCGAGGAGATTAACTTTACTCAAGGATTTATCCACCGCGTACAGAACCATGGATTAGCAAAGGGCCTGTTCATTATCAAGCTAACCAGAGGACTCAGGAAAACATACTTAACAGCCTTTTCAACTTGACTTGAAAACACATTTTTATGTTATGGACTTTACTGTAGAGGCAAGTTTGTTGTCCATGCACTGTACACTGAGTAAATTTGGCAACAGTCAGTTCATTTACATAGATTACTTAGTAAAAACATTTTCTACAAGGATGTCTTTGGACCTTCCAGCTTTTCTTCCACGATGTAGATGTAAATCTTCTCTATACAGCCCTTGTCTTTTTGCATTTCGTACTACTAATTTCATTCTTGTGTTGAGTCTTTTGTTTTGTATTTGTGATGTACTATTATTCAGTTTCCCTGATAGTTGTTGGTTGTGGTGACTGGGGAAGGGCTTGTTTACCTGGCCGGCTGGTTGGTGTAATGGGTGCGGATGTGCTGACCCAGCATCACCTGAGACTGGTCCTGCAAGTTCTCCACCTGCTCTGGGTCCTTCAGCCCCCTTGTTTCTGCTCCATTAAGGAAGAGTCAAGAGAGAGGAAGCCTCATCATAAAAAAACCTTTTGTTGCACAAGCTTCAGACTGAAGATAAATAAATATTCATGTTGGAGATCATTCAGTGGGATGTGTGGATGACCCACCTGGTTTGAAGAGGACAATGGCCTTGAGGCAGGCAAACTCTGTGGGGTCCACAGCAAGACCTTTGAATCGACTGAAGACCTCCTGTAGGATCCGCAGGTCCACGCTGCTGAAGCTGGTCTTCCCCTGCAGGGTCGGGGAGATGTCAGGCAGCGAGAGGAGGGGACAGCTGTCGAGGGGCAGAGACCACTGTATGGCACAGAGGAGGAAGAGCTCGCTCCACGCCTCCTCGAGCAGGATCACCTGAGGGACCGAGGGAAAGATCTCACATCCATATGCACTGTGTGCTCCAGTTAGGTGCTCCAACTGCTCTCCTGAAGATGATGTCAGGGCAAGGGTGTCTGGATGGTAACTGGCTGTCATAGACGGGCCATTCCTTTAACTTAGCACAAATATTTATGGAATATTTGGGGAGATATGCAGTGATGTACAAGTTGATAAAGATTTAGCTGCATCAGGTAATCAATGCAGGAATTCCATAATTTCCAAACACTGAATGATTGATTGTGGCGATAAGTTTTACTTATGCGACAGAGGTCATTAAATGCTGTTTTTTTCCCTTTGTTTTTAGGTCATGCATTTTTTGTTCATTTAATCTGGCACAGCAATGGTGGGTAACTCTAGTTTCCCCTACATGGGTCTTCTCTGGATAAGGTTGGCCCTCCATGAAGATTTCCAACCAACTACTCAAAAAAACTGAAGAATCTGTTTTCTATTGGCTGAGACACCCATTTGATCTCCTCACCTGGTCCCTGAAGGGGAGGTTGGAGAAGACGGGCAAGTTCTTGGCCCATTTGACAGACATGAAGAGCAGGCGAGCAGAGGTCTCGTACACGTTCTCGGGGCTGCCGGAGGGGTACAGGGACACGTGGTACTCTGCTGTGGTCCTCTCCGGTTCATTGCTTATCACATCAATGTTCTCATCAACTGCAGGAGAAGGACAAAGGGGAGCAGTAGCGATCTTATTAAAGGACGTGGTTGAGGCCTGTTCAAGAGTGAGGACACAGGCATGAAAGTAAACACTGTTAGTTCTCTCAAGTGTCTCACCAACCAGAGTATGCTAACACAGGTCTTCCCTAACTCCTCTGGACCAGTGAATGAGTGACTCTCACCATCTTCAGGTTCCAGCTTGGCGCAGGTTTCTGCGGTCATCAGGCTGGCCATGAAGCGATGGTTGTTCTGTGGGCTGGTGCAGCGCTGCAGGGGTGCGGAGGAGCTGATGGAGGAGGTGATGTGGGGTCGGGTGATGACGGAGCAGGTGGAGGAGGAGGAAGATGAGGAGGAGGAGGAGGGCTCTCGTGTGGTGGCCAGGTGCTCCTTCTCTGCATCGATGTCCATGGAATCCATGCGCACCTGCGCCGTGCTGCGAGGCTGTCGCTCATTCTGTACCGCTGGGGGTGATTTTATTTGTATTAGATATATGCTGAGAGAAGTCAATATGTAGATGCACTTTTTTTTTTTTTTTTTTTTTTTTTTTTTTTTTTGCTGTGACAGCTACTTACCGTCCTTGTTCATGCCAGCTTGAAGACACTTCTTTAACCTGCAGGCCTGGCACTGATTACGATGGGCTTTGTCCACCGGGCACATGCCCGTGCCAGCCTGGCACCTGTTACAGGTAATGAGGACAGGGTGGGTGGTTAATCTAGGACAGCAAACTTTAACTAAATCACAAAATCAATAATGATAATTCATTGTCTCTCATCTGAATGATATAATTTGGCATACAGTTCATCAATACATGTAAACATGCGCCGATAATTCTGAGAGTGCGTTCATCAGGCTCTGTCCTTGAATCGTTTTGTGATCGGGGATAAAGCGATCCATGCAGACATTTGGTTTCCCGGACCCTTCGCTCTCCTCACCTGTAGATGAGTCGCCTCCTCACACTGCGTTTGAAGAAGCCGCTGCAGCCGTTGCAGGCGTAGATGCCGTAGTGCTTCCCGCTGCTGGTGTCGCCACACACTTTGCACAGCAGCGCGGGGCTCAGGGCTTTCCCTGGAGCCGGGCTCTTCGCTGCGAGAAACACAGAGAGGCCACATCGTCAGCTCGTGCCCCAGGAGAACCCAGCTTACGCATCATCGACAGGTTCTCCCTGCAGACTGTACATCTCAATGTGTGCAGAACAAGAGTAATTATCTGTATCCTGCAGAACCCAAAAATAGAGCCAAAATTCTAGATTATAGCATGTCTAACTGGCTATATTATAGTCCTGACAAGGATAGCATCCAATTTCCTAAAATATGAGTTCACATTTTCATAATAAGCTAATAAAAGCAGAGAAATTAATCATCAATATGATGAATATATTATTATTTTTATGTTGCTCACATTAGTAACCCTAACATTCCTTGTGGGAAAAATCAATTATATTTTACATGATTATTATTTATTATATTAATTTGGTATATGCTACTATCCAGAATAACCTGTGAGATCATGACAGGATAATGCATGACACATGGTTTTTTATTTTTGTGATTTGTGAACGAAACATTACAATCAAAACTAGAGGGCACTCGGTAGAGCGCATACCTCCACCGCGCTATATCTCTTTTTTTTTTGGTGGCAGAGTATGTTCCGGATCACTTCCAAAATTAAATCAACCAATCTTGCCAAAATCTTGCCAAATTTCGTGCCGAACGATTCATAACTTTTTGAGTTAACCTGTTAACGGACCGACAAACAAACAAACGGGTGAAAAAATAACCTACTTGGCGGAGGAAATTAAAACTATGTAAACAAGGCATGCTCTTTAATACCAAAGCAAGAATTTGCTCACCATTTAGCTTTTTTAAATGAATTTATTGCCAATGAGAGAATGGTATAGAAAAATAAACCCCGTAAAAAAAAAAAAACAAACATCTTATTTCGACTTTAAATCGTCGGCGTCTAGACTGCCATAGAACTGTAAGCTGATGGAGCTTCAGAAGGAAACTTGACACAAGTTCACAAAAAACGAAAAGACAGCCAAGGCCCTAACATCTTTAAGTTGATTTTTTTTCTTTGCTGTTTACATAAAATGTAGGGTACGCCAGATACATCTGAAACTGAACATTTGAGCTTGTGCTTACCCCCTCGGCTCTCATCAGTGCCGCTACTCCCCGGGGAGTCTCGGGGAGAGGAGGACGAGGGCATTCTGGATATCTTGGCGAGGTGATCGTCCATCGGAGCAGGAGGCCTGCAGTGTGATGCGAGGGTGATGCGGCAGGTGATCAGGGTTAACCTCTTCTCAAAGTCTGAGACTAAATGCTTCCCTTTAGTGTGTTTGTGGTCGTTCTTCCTTTCTAAAGAAGAGTGTTCGATCCTGTCGGCCTGCCTCCTGAGGGTTCCAATAAAGTTGGTAGGTCTGTGACTCCTCCTGAGGGTCTGATTCTGGAGTTGACAGAAGAGTGGAGCGTTGAAGGCGAGATCCCCAGTTCCTATGGCTGGATTTTGTGACAGAACTTTAGTCTGTCAGTCTCCAAACGCAGGCAGGCCAGATGGCCATACAGTGATGGTCAGTTTGTTCAGTTGTGGCCATTAAAGTTGCTGAAGTTGCTTGGGTCCTTCTGCCAGCTCTGTTGGTTTCGCTCCTGATGGCTGGAACCAGGGGTGATGAGATAAAGTACGTTGTTCAGCTGCAGTGAAGGACAGCTTAACCCAGGCAGAGAGAGGTAGGGTCTGCACCTTCCACTTGGCCGTGATGAGCTGTGTCTGAGAGTCGTGGGGTATCTCCAGGCCTTCTAAAGAAAAGCAGGGGGATTAGCTTCAATCGCTGTGTAAGCACATGGCTATTAGTCATCCTCTTAATCTTTACTGTCCATCCAGAGCCGGATCAATCAGTCACACCGGTAAGAATTAAAAAGGTGGCCAATCTTCAACAAGTGCAAAAAAAAGAGGGTGGGGTTTGGACGGTGGGGGGGAACAACACAGCAGGCAGGCAGTGAGGCAGGACTGCAGTAACATTAGACCCCTCCATCTTCTCTCCCCTTCTCTTCCTCTCTCCTCTGTCTCTGAAGTCACTGATCACTCAACAGCCGAGTGCCATGTCTGCCGTGTTTAAAAGCACAAACGCGCGGTCGTCTGGTCGTCTGCCTCTCGCTGGGTATCGCTCTTTCTTCTTCATTCCCCACCACGCGCCGCTGAATTCCAGCTTAATTTCCCGCTCCCTTGTAAATTTGATCTGTGTGATTGCAGTCCATTGATAATGATGTCCCGTGTTTGCCAAGGTGACCAGCTGCCTATTAACCGCCATCAGCTTCCCCTTCTATTCTCTGGTCAGGGCGGGAAGGCGAAGCAGAATAATAGAAGTTTAAATGGATGTTGTTGTTTGTTAATTTCTCATTAGTTGGCAGGCGTAGGTGGGGAGGGAGGGTATTGACTGGACCGGGGTGTGATGCAATGTGGAACATGGTGTACAGCAGTCATTATTGTATTAGGTCGTTAGGACGTGCTACAAGTATGTAAATAACGATAGAGTCATGGAACAAACTTTAACGGACTCGTGAGATGACTTGTAACCTGAGGCAAAGTGAGGGAAAAAGAACCGTTTGGAGAGAGAAAATGTTTTGGCACCCCTAGTTTAGTCCTTTGTGCAAACGCCCCTGACAAAAATGAGAGTGAAGTGTTGTTTCCTGTAATTTGTGAGAATGTTAAAGAACATATTTGGGGCGATTTTTGACCATTCCTGTAAACAAAGATTTTGAAGGTCTGCCCCCTCAAGTTCGAACTGGTTTTCGATGGAATTTAAGTCGAGAGACAAACTGTAACAGCCATTGCAAAACATCAATGTTGTTTTTGTTGCGCGGATTTTAATGCACGTTTGAAGTCTCAGCCTTCAACCACCCCAGAACTCAAGGTATTAATTCGCCGTTGATAATAACCTGTGCTTCTGGACTACTGTCAGCGAATCACGCACAGATAATTGATTCAGGTATCCTTTTTCCTGTTGCTTATTACATGTAAATTTTTTTTAATGAAGTGTACCAGTAATTTTGCCCCTGACTGTACTTTGCATGCACTGCATATGTTTGCCTTATAGCTATTGTTGGACCTGTACCCCACAGTAACGGATTCCCTAATGTTTCATCACTTGTAAATCCCTAATTTTCTTAGACCAGACTTCCATTCTCAAGAGATTTTGTGCGATCTTAATCGAGACAGACTGCTCGGTATAAAGGGTCATGTTTGTTGAATAGAGGGCACTTGTGTTCCCATGGCGCCTAGAGCAAGGAGGGGACATGGTTGGAGTATCTGGTGGAAATGAAGACCAGCAAGCAGGAACCACACAGGTGTCTGTGTCTAAATAAAAGGTGATATCAGTACAGTTTTCATGTGGAGAATAAACACCTTTCGTTTCACTTGGTGTAATCAGCTCGCCCTTGTAAAACAGAGATTTTTGATCCGCAGTCTCCGCTGTCTTTGAACCATGACGATGCCCTGGCAGAATAAAGCTGAGGACCTAGTTTGGAGCAGCAGTGGAAAACCTGTGGTCAATTAGTGAAGCAAAAGCTTTGAAAAACCTTCCTCGTTTTTTTTTCTGAAATCTCTCCAGGGAAAATTAACCCCTTGAACTGTGGCAATTAATTTATTCCTCTGTGAGACCGTGGAGTCTCTCATCTTTCGCAGAAAACAGATTCTGTAATGCAGAAATCTACATTACAAGTGATATTTCATAACAAACAAAACATTTTTGATAATAAATACAAATATATACAACCCCAATTCCGAAGTATTTGGGATGAAGTGTAAATTGTGAATAAAATCAAAATGCAATGACTTTCAAATCACATGAGCCAATATGTTATTTACAATAGAACATAGATAACATTTCAAATGTTGAAACTGAGACATTTTACATTTTTATCCACAAAATGAGCTTATTTCAAATTTTCTGGCTGCAACAGTTCTCAAAAAAGTTGGGACACAGGCAAATAAAAGGGCTGAAAAAGCAATTAATATATAAGAGAATCAGCTGAAAGAACATTTAGCAAGTAATTAAGTTAACTGGCATCAGGTGTGTAACATGATTGGCTATAAAAGGGATGTTTTAGAGAGGCTGAGTCTCTCAGAAGTAAAGATGGCCAGAGGCTCTCCAACCTGTGATGGCTTCCATAAAAAAATTGTTGAATACTTTAAAAACAATGTTCCTCAACTTCAAACTGCAAAGGCTTTGAAGGTCTCATGATCGACAGTGCATAACATCATCAAAACATTCAGAGAAACTTGAAAAATCTCTGTGCATAAGGGACAAGGCCGAAGACCTTCACTGGATGCCCGTGATCTTCGGGCCCTCAGACGCCACTGCATCACTCACCGGCATGATTCTGTCATTGACATTACTAAATGGGCTCAGGAATACTTCAAGAAACCACTGTCTGTAAACACAGTCCGCCGTGCCATCCACAGATGCCACCTAAAACTCTATCATGCAAAACGGAAGCCATTGTTGAGCATGATCCAGAAGCGACGCCGTGTTCTGTGGGCCAAGGCTCATTTAAAATGGACTGTTGCAAAGTGGCAAAGTGTCCTGTGGTCAGACGAGTCCAAATTTGACATTCTTGTTGGAAATCATGGGCATTGTGTCCTCCGGGCTAAAGAGGAGAAAGACCATCCCTCCTGTTATCAGTGTTCAGTTCAAAAGCCAGCATCTCTGATGGTATGGGGATGCATTAGTGCATATGGTGTGGGACACTTGCATGTTTTAAAAAGCACCATGAATGCTGAAAGATATACTGAGAGGCATTAAAAACGCATAATAAAATATACTGTTTTAAGTAGTAATAAACGGTTTCTTTCATGAAGTATTCCTGGGTCCATTTAGTAATGTCAATGACAGAATCATGCCGGTGAGTGATGCAGTGGTGTCTGAGGGCCCGAAGATCACGGGCATCCAGTAAAGGTCTTCGGCCTAGTCCCTTACACACAGAAATTTTTCCAGTTTCTCTGAATCTTTTGATGATGTTATGCACTGTCGATGATGAGACCTTCAAAGCCTTTGCAATCTGACGTTGAGGAACAAAGTATTCAACAATTTTTTTATGGAAGCCATCACAGGTTGGAGAGCCTCTGGCCATCTTTACTTCTGAGAGACTCAGCCTCTCTAAGACATCCCTTTTATAGCCAATCATGTTACACACCTGATGCCAGTTAACTTAATTACTTGCTAAATGTTCTTTCAGCTGATTCTCTTATATAATAATTGCTTTTTCAGCCCCTTTTTGCCTGTGTCCTAACTTTTTGGAGAACTGTTGCAGCCAGAAAATTTGAAATAAGCTCATTTTGTGGATAAAAATGTAAAATGTCTCAGTTTCAACATTTGAAATGTTATCTATGTTCTATTGTAAATAACATATTGGCTCATGTGATCTGAAAGTCATTGCATTTAGATTTTATTCACAATTTACACTTCGTCCCAACTATTTCGGAATTGGGGTTGTACTTAAATACGTAAAAATCAGGATCAAAACTGAGGTGGGAAAAATATTCTTAAATGCTCCATAATCAAGGTATTTCCAGTGTTTCCCAAACCTCTCCTGGAGGCCCACCTGTCCTGCATGTGTTAGATCTCTAAAGATAATCACAGCTCAACAGAAACATGGAGAAGAAATTTGGAGAGAAGAATGCCTTTAGCAAGAGCAGAAAAAGCATCCAAAATTTCAGTGAAGTACAAAAGTGGTCGCGTGTACATTGAGAAGGATTTATAAATAGAAATTTAGCAGCATAATATGCAAGGCTTTTCGTGAACTGGTGGAGACAATAGGGGAACATGTTACATAAATCAGTTTATGAGTGACTACAGTGGAGGTTATCTGTTTGGCATTCCTCAGGAAAAGGGAGAGCGGGTCAGAAGCCTGCCTGTGGAATGTACTGTGTGATGAAAGAAAAAGCAGTTTTGTCCTTAAAAAAAAAAATCAGACAGTACAGCAGAATATTGGTTGCTTCACTAAATGCTGAAAAAGGAGTTAGGGCTAAATTGTAGAGAGAGAAATAGGCTAGAAAGCACACTCCCTGGGAGCAGTGCTTTGGTAAACTGCAATCTGAGAGAGGCAGAATCCTCAGAACATTATCAGACTTTATTCTGCTCATGACCTAAAGCCTGGAGTAGTCTCTGCATGCAAAGAATACAACTCCACTCACTGCAAGAGGCCTTTTTTATAACAAAAATCTTCATCCAATCACATTACACTGGTTATCTCTTATCTCTTTCCCTTCCACTGTTGGTTGGCATGTTCTCTATGGGATTCTTTGGAAACTGTTGGTGGCGCACGGAGGTATTGTCCCATAAAAAAAGAGAAAAATCCATTTTAAGAAAAAATAGGAAAAAAAAAATTTAAAAATAGGATACAAACACGTTTCCATTAATCTATGTAGCTAATTATTTTACAGAACAGGTATTGATCAACGCTACAGAATCAATTGAACAGATATTGACTGAATTAACCGAACAGATATTAATCAAAGCTACAAAAATCATCTGCTTATGTGTGTGAACTGCTGGTGTGTGTGTGTGTGTGTGTGTTACTGCTGCTTACATAATATGGTTACTGATTATGATTATTGATTTACTGATGAATATGATGAGTAATACTGAAATATAATCCTCAACACAAGTTTACGGAAAAATAAAAAATAAAATTATAGCTGCTGTGCAGCAATGGTTGGGGCTGGGCAATTTTAGGCAAAATTAGGCAATTCTGAGCAACAAGCAGGGTGTAGGAAGATGAAAAAAAAGGTGGCATTCTGATGCGCATTTTACATCAGTTGAGGCTTGAACTCACAATTTCTGGCACGAGAGACTATGCTCGATCTCACTGAGCTAATTGGCAAATGGAAATGTCACATGTAGCTTCACAAATTGACTAAGCCAGTCACCTGCGTGCAAGACAGCAACTGTTAGCGTGTAAAGGCAAATTTAAAATGGCTGTCAAAAATTCAGTTACTAAGACAAAAATCCTAAAATACAAAAATTGCATCTAGACAGCATGGAGATGTTAATGATTTGTTTTTAACAATGATTTATTGGTTATATAAGTGAAAAACTGATGTTTAAAAATGCAATTTTGGCATTGACTCCAATTGTTCACATGAGAGCAAAATTCAAAATGCTGTAAAAAAATTCTGTTCTTGAGATAAAATTCTATTTTCCAAACATCATCTACCATGACTCCAAAATTTTTTCTTTTTTTTTATGAACATTGAAAATGTATTTAGCAAGAATTTGCAAGTATATGTTTACAATACCGTTTACAGTCAAACATTTTGATGCACTGTAAGCTCAATTTTCAATAAATAAAAAATCTGTGTGGATCGTTTGTGTAGGACAGTCTGAAGATGCTCTATAGCAAGTTTGGTGTCAATTGAGCAAAAATTGTGGGAGGAGATAGGTTTAATAAGTTTTACAGTTTTTGAAAAAAAACAGAGTGATGGACTTCATAATTTGCCATAGATTTAAATGTACAAAAGTTTCTTCCGTATTGGGGCTACATTTTGGTGAAAGCTGCAAATCTGCAGCACATATGGTTGATTTTTTGTGAATTTTCAAAATTTCAAACTTTAGAGGCTTGCTGTAGCGCCACCATCAGGACTATTCGCTGTTTTCGCAGCTGAGGCAATCTGGCATGGGACTGGACCTTTGTGCAAAGTTTGGTGATTTTTCGCACATGGGAAGTAGGATTTCCTAAGAAGAAGAAGAAGAAAGAAGAACATGCAGGATAACAATAGGGTCCTGGCAGCTTAGGCTGCCCGGCCCCTAATTAGCCAAGTCATAATATTTGGACTTCATATGGGTAATTCTTTTATATTATGTTTTTTTTTTTTTTTTGCAAAAGTTGTCTTTCACTTTAAGTAAGGGCTCACCTGATGCAGCTGACGAGCGTAATTTAATTTTGTTTTGATTTCTTAATTTATGGAACTATTCTTTAACAGAGAGATTCATTTTCAACCAAAATGTCCCACAATTCAAAATAAATTTCATAAATAGATTACAATTGGGTATACATTCAGTAATATTCTACTGCCTTCTTCCCTTGTGGAAACTGCAACCAGTACACAACTTTAGCATATGCAGATATTCGTCAGGTTAAAATATGTTTTTTTCATGAGGAAGGAAAATCCTCCATTTTGTGTCTTGTCTATGCACTTGGCCAATCTCAGGCACAGAACAGTTCATTTATCTTTTGTCTCAATCATATTGTATTGATGTCAGCCGGCCAGAAGATAACAAGATGCGTACTGTTTAAAAAACAACCTTTACAAACCGGCTTAGCAGATTAGCCTGCGACAAAAACTTATTCTGCTTAGTTAAAGCCTGCATGTCGGGGAGGGCAGGGGGTAGAAAAGCAATTAGCCGTAAGATTGAAAGAGCAGCTCGTCTCAGTCTTTTTCTCTGGCATATGGCCGCTGCTTTCTGCATACTAGTCTGCCTAATTAGTGACCCCTGTGTGATTTACTGGTAATTAGTGTGCTGAAGTCAATGGTTCTCCTTTTTTCTTTGATTTGTGGATTTGTCTTAAGGACTTTGCACGGTGCTGGGTTGCTGAGAAAAGCCTGACCACATGGCCTCCCGTGTCCTTGGCAATGCCTCTTGGGTTCAGTGTTCAGGCTGGGCTGGTGGTTGCCCACACAGCCTATGCAGATGGCATGACAAGAAGCAAGTAAGTGCAGCCCTTGGCCCAAAGACTGAATGCAGGCTGTGCATTAGGATGTAAGTAGCTTCATTGCACATAGGAATTATATGTGGGCCTCTGTCTTATACTATGAATAACATTCAAAATTTAGGCAAAGACTTGGGCTGCTTCAGCTTTGAATCTGGGTGGACTGAAACGGGTATTTGGTTTATTGTTTCGAGAATTATTCGGAATTGCTATTCTAGCTGCGTTCCCTCTTGTGTCTTGTTCAACTTCCTTCCTCTGAAGAGCAAATGAGTCAATCAGGGACCAAATTTGCTCAACTGTAAACATAGAGCTCAGAGTTCTTGCATCTCTGATTTGTACTGGCTTCCACGGTCAGTGTTTATTAATGCCAACATGCAACTGTTTTGATGTCCAAACTATTGCTGTCAGGGTCAGCGGGCAATACAGAGACACAACCATGCCAGGGTGACAGGAAATCGTCCAATCGTTCTGCTTTCTGCCCAGCAATGTAAATGCAGCATTACCGCACACTTGGACACCTAATTCTAATAATTCATGTTTTAATATCAAGCTAATTAGTGCAGGCTGTTTCGTGCTAAGGGCTAATTGGCACTATGAAAATACCACTATCATTGCCCCTGACCATGACTGCATCCAAATTCTCTAAAAGTAAGGAACCTTCCTTGTTAACAGATATGAACCAGAGATAGTTTGGCTGGTAGCCATGACAAGGAGTCCTGAATTGTCTATATCATGAAGGACAGGGGGCAATTAGCTCCTTCATTGCTTCCTTTTAGTAAGGTAACATAGAACTAACCTTGGAGAAAGAAGGAAAGATGGAATATTGACCACAATCCTTTACAGCTGTAGCGATTTGATATGTCGTTTGTGTCGCAAAGATTTCAGATAAATTACAAAGGCCATCTCCGCTGTGAAGCTCATGACGTATTTAAGGAAGGAAGCCCAATTTATCTCAAACATGTCACAAGGTAAGTTTAAAATCTCCCTGCGACTTTCCGCTCTCCTATGAGATGTTTTCTGATGAGGTCAAGACAAAAGGGGAAAGGAAAGTAAAAAGGCTGCATATTTAACAGAATTAGGGTGTAGTCCATGTTACCGGCTCTAGACCTGGAGTTCATCTCAGGGAGTTGCACTGCGGCTGCCCACTGCTCCTACGTCATTAGAGTGGGTCCATTACAGAGAACAAATTACCCCATAGGGTTGAACATAGTATATTTTGAAGTCTTGGTCTTCTGTTGGCTCACCAGCTAAGTTGAGCTATGTGTGGTAAAACAAAAGTTTTGAAAATTGAGTAACATAGATTTGCTGGTGGAGGGAGCAACCTCTGCAGTTCTATCACAGTCCTGAACTGCCACCTGCATATAAGATCCGGGTATGTTCTTTCTTCTTATCCTTCTCCAGAAGCCACCGATACCAGCTTGGATCAAATACAAAATCTTTGTGCCAGCCTATTGAGCAGCTATGTAAATAAACATTTCTCTTATACGTATTTTGAGAAGATTGTCAGGTTCAGAGGCAGAATAAGTGACCAGGTGGCATTGGTAGTCACCTTGTGTGCCCTCCACCTGCAAGGGGGGTGAAAAATGATGGAGCAGGAGATGTATAATCAGATATGGGAGATACTAGCTTCAGCCAGAACTGAGGAGACCCTGCCCATGTCCTGCCACAGGCTGAAAACTGCCAGTGTCCTGTAGCTCCTGACCAACTTCAAATATCCCATATCTGGATTTCATTTCAGAGTAATGTTATACATACAGCTGTTTACCTTTGTCTTCACTCTGCATCTGCAAAGGTGATGTTATGCAATGAATGCAAATATTTAGCAGAAATCAGATTCCCCCAAGAGTGAGGAAGGCAATGGCTGCTTTACTGCAGATGGAATAATCTCAGTGAAATCTCTCATTTGCTATGGTGTGTCTGTGCAGCACCAGGGCACAGTGCACTCTCTGTTGAACTTAACACAGTGTGTAAAAAGATTAAGAGTTCCTGGCCACCATAAAGATCTGCTTCTGCTTTTGATATCTCTCTGCTCATTAGCCGTGCAGTCAGTGGAGCAGGGATCCTGAGCTCGGTTTGGGCACCGATGTGTGGGCCCTGTCCCTGGGCTGGGTCCCAGACCACAGTCCTAACTCTTGCTGGTTATGGAAACCATCAATGAATTCACACAATCGGGCATTTTAAATACAGATGAATACGTCTCTTCATTCCTTCTTAAGAGAAACCCCAGGATCAACCCGTACTGTCTGCATGACACTTCAACGCCCTTTACTACCTCCACACCATATATCAAGCAAATTTAACTTCATGGGAGAATCTTGGTATCTCATAAATATTCCTCACAAAAAAAAAAAAAAAAAATCAAGTCAATAATTATGATTCAACAGGCTTTTTACCATTTTTGTCTGGTTCTCACAAATATTTTTTACTCAGTGATTATTTGAGAAGTTTCAAGTTTCAAAATGTGTCTGTTAAAGGTGCTATGCGCAACTTTCAGAAATTTTTTGTCATTACTGACACTGATGGCCGTTAAGTGAACAGTAGTCGGCATTAGGTTGCTCGAGTTCATGCTCACATGCAAGACTGAATGTGATAGATGAGGTTGCTAGCTTAGTAAAGTTACACTAATATTATCGTTTGACTAGCATCATGTTTTTATTTAATTGGATTCATAAACCGTTATATCGTTTGCCTGCACAATATAGGCAATTGATGTTGAAGTAATCCATTCTCGCAACCGTACCACAATACATTGATTGTATTTATATGATATGCTGTCATTGGTTAGTTAGCCAACTTTATTAATCGCTGTTTGTCCATCTTTCACTGAGAAGGTCAGCGATGGCAGCATAGCTAAATTTTTTTCTGGATGATAACGCTAATGGCTAAAGAACTAAGCGGGAATATAATTAAATGTGTTGCCAAACGTCATTATTGACATAACCTCAATCACGACTCTCATTTCACTGAATCGATGCACTTATTGTTTCAGCATAATCAAATAGACCTTAGAACTAGCTCACGTTTCTATTTCTATTATTGTTTTGATTGCGATTGCTATGTGTAGAATAATAGGACTCGCGCCAATCTTTGCATTGCTTGTCCAGCTCTGAATTCATTCTGGGGCCGAGTGCAGACTGCAGGCGTGGTGTCGTTTTTGTGTTTTTCCAACTGATTGAGAGTAATGCAAGTTACATTAGAGCTTAACTTTCTCATCAGTGTCCAACAATCATAATCTAATAACTCGTGTAATTACAGACATGTGTCTCTGTCAGCAGTATAGCAGCTCTAGCTGTCTGAATGCTCACACGTGTTGCAGTAAGCAGCTGGTCCAGGGTTTATGCCGTTATTTATTTGCAAGCTGTTGTGGTGTTGGGTGGTCCAGGGGGGCGTGCACACTGTGCTCTATGTGTGGCATTGGCAGGATAAACCAAAGAAGATCTGTGCACTATAACTGCCAATGCTTGCAATTAGTTTATCCAATCCTCCAAGCCGCTTTTGATAATTAAAGAGTTGCAATGGAAAAGGGAAACAATATGCATTTGATTAAATCAGACGAGTTGCAGCTAATGATCTAGGCTTGAGGACAGATGTGTGCTGAGCCTCACGCTGGCAGGCATTTTGGAAGCTGGCTGTATCCTAGCGCCGTTTGCGAAATCTGCCATTCAGCACATGTCTGCCTCCTTTTCCCGCTTCCTGGGTCCCACTTCAGGCTCTGGGCGTTTGCCAATGGGGTCACCCAGCTACACTGCAGAGAGGAGCCTGCGGTTGTGAATGAGAGAGTGGCGCAAACCGCCTGGTTGATCTCGCTGTACTCATCTTTACTCATTTAAGTTTTATGTTTCTGTGAGTGCCTCCCTGCTCTTGATTCTCGGAGTCTGTGGTTCAAACTGGATCCAAAAAAAATTATCCATTAGCACTACCGTCTCATGCAAGTGTCATGTTTGTGATCAGGATAGTGGGAATAGTGGTCTTGATTTTTCACTAATATTTTGCACAGCATAAGTCTGTGCCAATAGGAAATCTGGGATCTTAAAAATAATGACCAACAAGATCATGGATGGTCAGACCTTGTACTGTTGACAACAATCTGATCTGAGCTGCTACAGTCTGGGTTATGTTATAAAACACGAGCAGCACGGGCTGCAGCGTCACATTACTGTAGCGGTAGACATTCTCCTGGTCATGTCAATGGCTCTTGAGAACTGTAGACCCATTACCTCTCCTATAGTATCGCTGAATGCGCTTTTAGAACACGTTTTCTTGCCGGCTGCTGCAGCAGACTAGTCACATGCTGCAGATAATAATTTGATGCCCTCTGCCTGTTGCTCACCGTGATCGGAGTCCCTGTGTATCGGTAATATAGGTTTGCATTAGATCGGTTTATATAACAGGCACCTGGTACACAGCATGGGGGATGGCAGTAACTGCTGAGGAGAATATCTGCTGCTTGTTTAGAAGAAGACTTGCTTAGATGAGCAGGCCAGAGATTATGGCAAGACAAAGAGATTAGATAGGAGCAACCTAATATTAGAATGCAAGGGAAGATTAGATATGCATTATGTAATGATGTTATTAATGATCTTATCGGTGATTGTCCACTTAATTTCTGGTTCTCTTGTGCATGAATACTGGGGTTGTGGAGAGTCTTTGGTCCCATTGTTCATAAGAAGTATTTACCTTTTTCACTGCACTCCGCCATTACAGGATGTGGAGTTTGTGCCACAAGTTGCTAACTTATTTGACAATATCTAACAGGATGCATTCTGCGTCATAAAATAATCTATGGAGTTGACTTTGGAGCGTCGGTCAGGAAAATTATTGATTGAATTAATCGTGCCGATTGATTACATAATCCAGCAATATGTCGTAGTGTACAAAAGTCTTGGGGCACATTTAAAGCAATTCTGCTAAGCAAACATGTTCACAGAAGAAGCAAAAAATGTTCCTAAATATCATCTAGACAAATAATCTCCAGTGACGACATCTACTGTACGCCAAGTTTCAGCCTCATCATCTTCGCAGTTTTGGAGAAGACGACGTTTACAGACGAACGACAAACGACGACTGACAAATGCCGGCAATGACGGACAAGCAGGCCATGACATGAGGTCCTTAGGTCCAGATGAGCTGAAACTGGAAAGTTTATATTTCTTTATAGCCGCCTGTCACTCAAAGTGGCCACACCTTATTTATGCAGAACTTCACGGGCGATTTATACAAAAATTCAGCCCCCTCCCCTCAGTTTACGTGGAGGGGAAAATTAGCTATAGAAACAAAAACCATTTTTTGAACTAGGATGGAACATGTTTATTTCTGCAGTAAACTTGGGTTTTTTTAACATGGGGGTCAATGACGATTGACACATTTTTGAAGACTGTCTCAAGTGGCCATTTGAGGAACTGCAGTTTTCGGCACTTTCGCTTTGGCCTCACTTTTCAGCCCCAGAGGTAGCCCCTTGCTCCCACTACAGGTTTCAGATAAACCCATTCAAGCCTATGTGTCTTCCACTTCATGTGATCTCCTGTTGAGATTTTATGGTCACGAAATGTCACTTACTTTTGTGATTCCCTTCGTTACCCTTTCATACTTTCAAAGTACAATTTGATATTCGATTTTCTCCTCGTTCATACTGTATGACGTACTCAGGGTCCTCAGGGGGGAATAAGAGGAGCCAAGAGGTTTGGACAGAGAAGTGTGGGGGGGTGGGGGGTGGGGGTGGGGAGACACGGGGAGCAGGGGTGGACACGAGGCCTCTCTCACTGTCCACTCTGACCCCAGCCTCCAGCCCACAGCCTCACCATCATGTCCTGCACTGACACGGTCTTGACCTAGATCTCTGACAGTAAACAGCTGCTGCCAAAGCAAGCTCATGCTGCTATCAGCAGAATAGGATGGCTGGGTGGGGCCAGGGGGGAGATAAGTGTCAGATTGCTCCTCTCCTGAGCCCTTTGATGGAGATCAGTCTCCCTCAGGTTGTTTAGAAGATCCCACAGCACTTACAGAGCCAACTGTTGCCATTAGCCATGTAATTAAGACTCCATGATGCATTGGGGGGGGCAACAAGTTCAAAATAAATTCTGAGGCTGCTGATCATGCTACCCGACCACCGACACGTGACGCTCCTCCAGATATGTGCATATTCACTGTGCTTTCAGGCTGTCTGGACAGAGTCTAGCTGAACCTGTTAGCTGTTAGCTAAGCCTATCAAGTTGAACCAAATGCTATGGTTTCTCGTAGTGTATACACGCAAGCGTTTTAACAGTGACAGGCTCTGCATATAGGAAAGAGCACTGAGGTCTCTGCATGTTCTGGACTCAATAGAGCAAGTATATTAGCCCCTACATGTACCAGACTCCCATGTGTGTTCATAGCGCGATGCTGCAGGCTATTGTATATTAAGTAGGGACGATGAACTGTGAAGATTAAACTTTTCATAAACATTATTAATTTTTGTCTTGTTATAGACAATTGGTAATACTAGAATTTCTCACAGATTTTTTTAACCTCATCACGCAAATATACATGCTGGCGTCCGTAAATCCTGAAATTTAATCACTAATTAATTCTGTACTTGAATTTCTTAATGTCTTGCTTCACTGGAATAATTTTTTCCAGTCTCTGTGACACAAATACTGAGTTATAAAGCCTTAAATAGCCTCATGCACAACAGGCAAAAATTGCTGTTATTTGTATGATAAATTTGCATAAAGGGGTTTTGAAAAGAAATGTTACATCTGTTTAAGGGAACTTGTCCCATGAGAGTTTTTCTGGGAGCTCTTTGTACTCCCTGAGGATGCACTCCAGCGTCCATCTGGCAGAACCTCCAAGGAAATCGTGTCCTTGTAGGGACACAAAAATTAAGTTCATAACGCGATGCATCAGCTTAAGCAGCTTTGCATATAATCGCTCTGAATGTCAAGTGTTGTCAAAGAGTGGGATTAACTTTTTAAGAGTGCTGTGGTGCCACACGTTTCACCCGCATGGGAGAGAAGAGCCGCGGTCACGGTTTCATGCACGTGGCTCAGCTTCTTTCTGCTGCACTATTAAATACTGAATAGTGCTGGAGGGAGAATCGCAAACTCTAATATTTCAGGGCTGGGGGTTAGATGTGGGTGCTGAGTACCTTGACAGAATATTGAACTTTAGTTTTACTCGTGGTTCTCCATGAAGTCTTTCATCCCACCTGTGATGGTCCCAGCACAGACCGTACTGTCCTTAAGCTGGAAACAATAGTTCATTCACTTTCTAATTGTTTGCACCAAATGATTCACCAGCCACAGACCATCTCATATTACTGTCCCATTTTTCAGGCCATGTCACTGTGCTTACGAAGGGTTGCTGTTGGTAGCAGTCAGATCAGTGCATGAAATAGATAGTGGGCTCCAGAACACAGTCTACCAACATCCCCGACAAAATACTGACAGGCTGTTTGAGAGCCAGTTGGACTGTGTGTTTGATTCCTGTGTTCTGGTTTCCGTCCTTCCCTAGTGGCCCACCGCCCTAATGTTTGTACGCAACCCGCCTCAGGAAGTTAGATTAGCCTAGTGGAACTATCAAAACTGAGCTGCAGTCTTAGTTTGTAACTTGAAGCCAAAAAATATTGTTTCACCTTATGATAAAGTCAGTCTCTTTTGAACATATGAACATAAATCATGAGATTTGATTCTGTATTTGTGTTTCTCTGCTTTTGAAGTGAACCAGATTGCTGGTTTTTTTTTTTCCTGGCATGACTTTACTAAAAATTATAATATTTATGTTGTAGTCATGTCCACAGCAGATTAGCTTGTATCTCTGCCTGTCTTCGGAAGGGGGAAATTTTATATTGATCACTTAAAAGTTAAACCGTAAAAAAAAAAAATTCTCACACTGCACTCAGTCCCGGTGACATGATAATGCGGGCGAGAGGCGTAGTAATTGACAGATGTCAGGTAGTGGTGTAGAGGTGTGACCGGAGCGTTGCACGTGGCACCAACTGATATCACTCCTCTTCCTAACTGGTCACATTCGGCATCAACTGCTCCAACTGTTCTGGAATCTGATTAGATGAGCGTTAACACGGGGGCTGATTCAAACAAACTAATTATACCTCTTATAATGCAGATTGTAGCCATGGGGATTTTTTCCATAAACATTATTCATGTGCATCACTCTTAAAGGGGATTAGGTAAATTACTGCTGAAAATGCGTATTTGTTCGGAAAGCAGCAGATTACTTTTAGGCTATTATATGATTTATCCAACAGCCTGGGGATACTGAGATTTTCCAAAATGAGGATGAGGGGGGGGAAAATGAATTATTACACGGAAATCTCAGTTTCTCTTGCTGATATACTGAACCAAGTAATCTTGTGGAAGGACAAGCTAATTTTACAACCCTATTTCCCCAAAAGTTGGGATGCTGTGGAAATTTAAATAAAACAGAATGCAATGATTTGCAAATCATTTAATCCCTATGATTAATTAAAAATAGTACAAAGACAACTTATCAAATGTTCATACTGAGAAATTTTTTAGTTTTTTTGGAAGATATCTGCTCATTTTAAATTTCATGCCAGCAGCATGTTTCGAAAATTTGGGGCAGGGGCAACAAAAGACTGGAAAAGTTGCATGGTGCTGAAAACAAAATAGACCAGTGGAACATCTCACAGCTAATTAGGCTAATTAGCAGCAGGTCAATAACATGATTGGGTTTAAAAAGAGCATCCCAGAGAGGGTTAGCCTTTCAGAAGTATCAGCGGCGAGAGGTTTACCACTCTCTGAAAGACTGCATAGGCAAATAGTTCAACAATTTAAGAATAATGTATCTCAATTTCAAATTGCAAAGAATTTGAGGATTTCATCATCTACGGTACATACTGTCATCAAAAGATTCAGAGAATCTGGAGAAATCTCCGTACACAAAAGAAAAGGCCAAAAACCAATAACAATTAGCCGTGATCTTCAGGCCCTCAGGCAGCACTGAATTAAAAAGAGAGGATTCTGAAGAGCAAATAACTGCCTGGACTCAGGAACACTTCTTGAAAATCACCGTCAGTGATCAGTTCATCCCTGCTACCACAAATGCAAGTGGAAACTCTAGCATGTACCGATAAAACCATAAATAAATAAGATCCAGAACTGCTGCCACTGTCTTAGGCCTAAGCTCATTTAAGATAGACTGCGGCAAGTGGAAAAATGGTTTGTGGTCTAACCAATCAAAATGTGAAATCCTTCATGGAAATCATTGCTCCGATTGCCTCCAAAGTTTGCTGAGACACTGCTCAGAGGTCTAGCATAAGTTTGGTCACATCAAAGATCTCAAGACTTTACAGTGATTTAAGATGTCATCATTTTTTGGAAATTTAAATGAAGCTACGGGGCTGTTTAGCAAATTCTGTCATCCAGGGAAGATACACTTTAGGAGGGCATGGCTGGCCAGCTCTCTTTAGACTGGTTTAAATATGGTTAGCTCACAATGCTTTGTGTTCTCACTCTTATTATTCTCCATGTTTCTGCCACCGAACCATTTCCACATGATTTTATGTAGAACCTTTGATCAAACAGTAAAATGTTCCGCTTACTGACCACGTGAATACTTCAGTTTGACTTTTTGATATTTTATAATTGTTTTAATATAACTTTTCATGGCATTTTAAAAATGGGAGTTTATGGGTGGAATGTTCAAATTCATTCACCCTCTTTCCACTCTCATTCGTTCCCATAAACGTCCCAATAAAAAATTCCCATAAACTTGTCTTGTTGGCACTATTTGCCACTATTCGCAAGCTCATTGCGACTTTGTTGAGGTTTGAATTCCACCATTGACATAAAGTGTATTTTTTGAGCTCTTAAGCAGCTTTCAGCTTGCCTACACAGTTTCCTCAGGAAGTGCATCTTTCGAGTTTGGTTTTAACATTAAACATACAGCGTTTCAGGGAAGAGGGAGCCAGCTCTATCTGAGAACTGTAAATTTAAATAATTATAAGGCTAATTGTGTGGCCCAGGATTTAACCGGCAACTTAGCCATGTGGTCGTCCATTCATATGCCATCCTGTCTTGTTTCTGTATCAAAACAAACTATTATTACCTCCCTGCCAGTAGAAAGAATCCAGCCTTGACCCAGCCTTAAAATTCTAATTCAAATCCTATTACCAAATGATCAAGCCTCCCTATTAAAGACAGTAACCCTTTCATAAATATAGGCGGGGCTTACTGATTGGGTGGCCTGATGAACCCCTTCTTAGGTGGGCCTGGGACCCCTCGCTGCTGGACAGTACAGTATTTCTCCTCTGACAGCAGGCTTGCCGAACGCGTTGGCTGTACACAGCCCCATGTTGATCTGCCATAAGGGCCCTCTGAGAGGGAGGATGGGAGGGGTTCTGCACGGTGGATGTGGGCGGATGAGGGGGGAGCCCTGTGGTCAGAAGGGATTAACTGCCCGTGCCATCTGCTGCCAGCAGTATAATCATGGAAATTAGAAAATCAATTGCCTAAGTAAATATCACAGGCATGTAAGCTCATTTCACCAAGTAAATTAAACATTAGAGAGACTTAACTTAAAGACCAACTTACTGCTGATCAAGGAAAGGGGAAGCTTACTCTCCTTTTGCAAGATGAGCATGGTAATTTATAACATATACATCATTTATTATTTTGTATGTGCTGTATGTCCAATTTTGTACATGTATATGTCTGTATTTAATTTACTGTTTTTACCGACATTCATGTGCAAATCTCACAAATTAGTATTGATTAAATGGCACTCCCACAGAAATGTACTCCATGAATTGAAATTATTTAGATTGTAATTTCAGGTCAAGCAAATTGCGACAAAGACAGTTTCAAAGGGTTGTAATTCTTGCATTTTTCTCCACATTGATGTCATTGCCATTGTATTAAAGCAAGAGAACTCATTCATTTTTGAAATTAAAGTTTAATTGATTTGCATCCATAGGTCATGAACTGTGCAGCCTTTTAAAATGATGTTGCTGCTAAAATGTTTGTTCTTGTGATTATTTTCATGATGGATATTAGGAGAGCTAATATTCTTGCTGTTTTTCTTATCAGACCATTATCCAGAAACACCGTTTTGCTCATCGGCTGGGGATTTTGCATTCCTGACTACTTGTTAGCAAGCAAATGACTCTTTACATCAGGGAATTTAGTAAAAGAACTGACCTAAAAGGGAACTTAATGCTAAGATCAAGCCCGGAGTAATAGTCTAGGCTTGATCTTAGCTAAATAGCGAACAGGTTCAGCTAAACTCCATACAGCCAGTCTGCATTGATAAAGGTTGTGGCTGGTAAACTTGTAAATGCAAACTAATCTCCTCCGTTTCCAGATCCATCACTTCAATGAACTGTGACCGAAACATTTTCCTAGCGCTCCTCTCCAATTTCTTTTCAAGCAGAACTTCCCTGAAGCTCTTGATTTACAAAGGCACTAATTTCAATACACTGATGTCACATAAGCTGCTGCTTTGCAAAGACAAGCCATGTGCACCTTTTACAGACTGTGGACTTTTTCGTTTCGTACGATGGGGCAGAGCTGACCTCACTCAGACCTAACGGTGTGAACAGCGCGGGCATGTCGACGGTGCCGTCACTGCCTGCACACTGTAACTGGAGCCGCTGCAGGAGATGAGCACTGCGAGGCACATGTCACTGTGTGAGCGAGTGGCTCGAGCACCGGCGCAAGTGAAAGGCTTGAACTGTGGCACCATGATCAGCGCACTACTGAGATACAGAGTGGGTGCAAGTTTCCTGAAAAAGCACGACACAGGTCCCACAGTCAGAGTGAGGGCACATTACCATGTATATCACGGGATCAGAGAACAATATGCATCTTGCAGTCACATATATTATCACCTGCTTCACCTACATCAATAATTATTGCTGCAGATACACTTAACTGCTGTGCATTTTATTATACTGCTATTCCTTTGTCCTCCATGAGTTAAATCCAGGGGTTGTGCGTAATCGTCTCATTGCAGGTTTGTTTTTATGCTGCATATTGCATATGGAGACTGAGAAGCTCTAGAAACCTAACTTTTGGCCAATGTGAAGAAAAAAACATGCATTTCATTGTGGCAGGAGTTTAGGGTCTCGGTTCCGCTGACGATGGTAATAAAGGTACTGCCGACTGCCACTTGGAGCAAGATTCTTTGTGTTTGCAAGGCAGTGATAGTGAGCAGTGATTCCCTTATAGCTCATATAGTGATTCCTACTGACCATTATGGACAATACAGTAGCAACTAGTCTGGACTGTGGCAACTGTACCAGCCACTGTGTGGATCACTGCTGGGTCATTCCATGTAAAATGTCCAAATGGCTCCCACTTGACCATCTCAGATTTGCCTGAAAAAAATCCAGCCAGTGCATTCACCTCCGAATAGGAGAAATCCAAAATTTTAGCTCTCAACTCCTAATAGTTTTGTCATAAAAAAATAGTTTTGCAACTAAGTTCCAGCCCTTTATGAACAGCGATTTCTGAGGAACCACTTTCACATGGCTATAACTAGAAAAGTATTTCAGCGAAGTCCTTCAAATTTTTAGGGGTGAACATCTGCTACTCTAACTTGAGGAATATGGACTTATAAAGGTGTCCCTTTAGTTCATCATATATTTCTGGGTGCTTAAAGTTGCTTGAAAATTTTACTTTACGCTCTGCGGTAGCATATTTGAAGGACTGTAAAAAGCCTAAATAAATTTTTGAAAATATGGTATTTTTGTGGACACAGCATTTAATGGCATCAAAGGCACATTGATAGTGTATTGACAGTGTAGATCTCAGTGTTTAGGAGAGATTAAGGTCTTGTTTGCAGGTTGCTGTGTCTGATGTCCATACTGAGTCTAAACTGATTCAGATCAGGACTTGTACAGCTTCCACTAACCAACTGTCCCTGTCCAGTAATTACAAATGTTGGGAGAGGCGGACGGGGGTCCATGAGAGTGGGATGGAGACGGGCATGAAAGATTCAGAGCTGGGCTCTGCTGCTCAGGATCAGGTCACTGCCCGGCCCCGCATCGGTAACCTGTGCTCTTTTCAGGTGGGATGATTGGTCTCATCTTGCTCTACCCCCCGCGGAGACAGTTGCCTCATTGTCCGAGCTGCTGGAACAAAGCGTCCCGGTACCCAATGCCCCCCCCGCCCTACCACTCGTCCCAACACCCTACTGTGCATGTCGGCTTCTGGTTACCGAGGTGACGACATGAGGCAGGCTTATATCGCTGTCAGACTGGCTCATCTCTGACCTCCCACGGCAGGTCGCTCAGCCAATCGCATTAAAATTTAAGGGGCCCAAAGGTCCCCATCAGTGGTGTTAACAGTAGCATTGTCCCTCCTAACCAAGCCTCTCAATGGGCAGTGTAACTGCGCACCGCTTCGTACCCCCCCGAACACACACGGACACAATCACTCGCTCTAGAACAAAGCTACACCCCCTCCCGCCTAACTACAGTTTAAAACAAAATGTTGCAGCAAGACAAGTAACAAGAAAAACTGTGGATCCTTCTGAATTGGGTGATTAAGACTCATCCTATTATTTAATGTATTTTTTGGACAGTAAATTCACTGTCTGTCGGGTGTCCTTATTTGACGTTTAGGGTTGGCGTTCAGGCTTAGGGTTAGGGGGTAGGATTCGTTCTAAACTGGCGTCAAATAAAAATGGCAAAAGCCTCCTTTATCATCGTATATTGATGCTTGGTCAGGTAGCATCACTATATGGCAAGTCCAGATGAGACTGGGCTCTTTGTACACATGTCGAGAAAATTAAGGTTATTGATTCTTTCTGAATATTCATAAATGTGCTTGCTTTCAGCTCTCAGGTGTTTTAGTCAGATCCAGAAAGCACTGTTACATTTGCATTATGAACTGGTTGTTGACCAGCATAGTTCCGAAGATGAAGTAAACTTTGTCTTTTATGGTTGTCTGTTGTCATCTGACATCCATAAACAATTCAACTAGTAACCTCTAGCGGTCACAAATATTGATCAGATTTGACTGACCTGTGCATGCAACATCTTTAGCATATAAAATACTGGTAGATTGCATTCCAGCATGGCACCCCCAAAAGTGGGCATGGCAGCATGGTGAGATCGAAAAACTGAAGTTGTTTTGAACTTTTGTTTGGATCATGGCAGACAGACAGACAAACAGAAAATCACAGATAGACTATGAAGAAAAAGTAAAACAGAGTTAAAGAGAGGAGGATAGTCGACGTATAAAATTGACATGCTTAGGCTATACATATGAGGTGAACCGGACAGAAAAGCAGAGAACAAGAGAAATTAGTTGAAGTAGGAGAGAGCAGTGAATATATGAAAAGAAAAAATACTGAAGCTTTGTAAAATAGATGAATATGTGGAATCTACGTATACTGTGTAATGAAGTTTGGTCATTATAACATAAAAGTGGTGGGAAGAGATGCATTTTCTAAAAAGTTCCCAAGATAATAATTCTCATAATAAGACAATTCCTGCAGAAATTGTGATGTAGGGTTGCAAACATTCACCAAAGCGACAGTGACCTTTTCTGAGCCAACTCATGACCCTCTAAGTCCAAGAGGACTCCTGCTGAATGGGCATGGCAAGGTGGCAAGGCCAGTTGAGTGTCAGCTTCACTTGAACCTCTAGCCCAAAATCCCAGGGATGGAATATCCCCAAAATTTAATAGAAATTGCCTTTCAGTTCATCAGAAGGTACTGGCTTTGCTATATGAAAAAGAATAGCCAGTGGTATTTCTAAATGTATTTTAGGTGTTTTGTTGCAGTAAATACCACCATAAACCATTCTTTCCCCATGTTTGACTGCATTTGGATCAAAACAAAGCATTTTAAGCTCAGTGAACACATTCCTGCAGAAAAAAAGAGCAGGGACACAAATGCGAACTCGCAATGCGTTAAAAAAAAAAACCTGAACACTGATAACAGGGAATATAGTTCAGGCAAAATGTCACTTCAGAAATAATTCTCATCATGGAAAACAGGAATGTTATTTTTTTTTTTATTATTATTATTTTTGGACAGCACAGAAAGGCATATCCTTGTTGAGGCAAAATTCAGTGTCATGTCACAAGTTAGCCCTGCAGCATAACAGCACATGAGGTAGCCTTGTGATAGCACAGCATATCAGGTACCAGTCTTGTGTTGGCTGGTGACAGATGCCCTGGCCCATCTCCAGAGCTCAGGTGAAGACCCCCGCAGTTTTAACAGGATATTCGGCGGCCATCATGCCCATGTGATGGGACTGCAGACAGACTCGCTGATAACATTAAAGGTGTACATCCTCAAACTCCGCCTTCCTATTGGGCCAACCCAGTTTATCATCAAAACCACAGGCTCTGCCTCACCTTCATTGGTGGGGTGAGGCGGAATTGTTCAGTTTGTACCAGGTTGCTTTATTCAAGAAAGCTACATTACTAAAACTTTTATTACAATCCAATTTAAGGGGTCTTCAGGGTAAAGAGTAGAAATAACCATAATAATGTAAAAACTAAGAAATAAAGATACTCATATGATTTTAACCTCATGAAATGTAGTATTTTGATAAAAATTTACATGGTTGCCATGAAAATGGCACTTTAATGACAAAATCTAAAAATATTTTGTGGCACCGATATTTCAATAACCCATGGTCAGACTTTACTCAAATTAGTCTCATATGAAAGGTTTAAGATAGTTCTATGAAATGACATAGGATTTTTTAGTTTGGAACATTTATGAATATTTATTGAGCTCTGTTATGTAACCATAATGAAGCTCGCCATCATCAACTTGCTTCATTTTCAAAATTAACCACCTAGGGATGCACCTATCTGGTAAATCGTATGTCATTTCATAGATCTCCAACAGATACAACTTCATTCCAAATTTCAAGTCAATCAGATGAATATTAATGATTTTATGAATGCCGCAAGGTTGAAAATCAGTCAAAATTGTGATTTTTGGTAATTTGCATTTAAAGTCACAAGTAACAATTGAGGCAGAGGAAAAACAAGGATTCTTGGTGTTTACTGGCATCTGACTGCATTCCTTTATTCATTTTATGTGAAAATCAAAAATATTGAAATTTAAAAAAAAAATTGAAATTTTTACCCAATAGTGGTGAATGACAGTTCACTCTCGATTAAGGTTAACAAGGTTTTTCTTGAAACTGAATTCAAAAACTGAAGTTACTTCTGGTTAGTTTTTACTTTTCTGAAGTTGTCACTCTTCACTGACCGAAGAAAGAGTTGGAAAAAAAAAACTGATCTTAAATAACTTATGTTTACTACATCTAGACTACAGAACACATATAGTATTTCCATAAATGGCAATGCATCACCCAATGAATCCTTTTCATCTATTGAAAGAATTTAGCAATCTACAAAAATAATTTTGTAATAATCAGACAGATCATGACTAGACTCAGCAGGACCAGTACCTGTTCAGGTTACAGAAATGGAGGGAAAGTCACTGAATGGAATTTTCATCTATTCCACAGGTGTCACAGAATCAAAACTACCTGCACTTCCACTGTCTGAAAATCTAATTTGGTTTTGATGTACTTGTTATTCTCCCTATTTTAATTTAAAATTCATTGAATATTCACATGAGCCTACAGGTGTGAACAGTCCCAAAGCACCCAAAAAAGCTAAGCTTGAACTTCAAGCCATGAGGAGTCCAAGAATGAAAAATGCAAAAATAAAAAAGGCAAAACAAACTGTCCGTTGATTGATTTTGGTTTATGGTTTTTTTTTTTTCTTCTCTGGTTATAATACAAAATAATAACAAATGAATTAAAAAGCAAATAATATAACACTCCCTGCCGTAAGGTTTTACTCCTTCATAAGAATTCTAATTTCTTCACCACCCATAAAAGCACTTAGGTGCCATGATTCAATCTTCCATCAGCACATAATAACGCTCCCTTCTTTTGCTCACTTAAAACCACAGATTAGAAGTCTATATCCTAACTCATCATGACCTCTTTATGCTCAGGACAGGCAAGAGTTGCTAAAAACCGAAGATGGACCACAGGGCCAAAGACCAGCCACATAATGCCTTGTTTCAGCCAATCAACAGCAGGACTTTGTGTGGTTTTTTTTGTACATGTTTCTGTTTTCATAATAAGCTTTGCACAGTTTGTGTGTAATTACCACATAATCCCACGTAAGTTGTAATGAATTTCGCTTGCCTGGCAAATGCTTGCATTAGTCCAAATTTCCACAAGATATTTACAGCTAATGACTCAGTAAATAAAGATCACGCCCCAGACATCTGTTCTAAACAGTTTGTACTGCCCCTCAGTTCTCTCGCTGGCATTGTTACCGTCAGAGCCGCTAAAGTTGTCCCTGCTGGACGCTAATGAAAGTAATGAGGAAACAAAAACAACTTTTTGGACCAACAAAGAAACACCTGCTGCTGATTCTGACATAATAATGCCCAATTCATGGAGTGTATTATGAATGCAGAACATGTGGCTTTTCGTTGGACATATTTACAATTAATTTAGTGGCACGAACAAAGACTTTGGGCTGGCACTAGCGGGGGGCTAAAACAAGGCAAGAATTACTTAATATATTCAGTTTGGTCCTTCCATCCGCCCAGATAAAATTCCACAGAAGGTCAGTCACATTGTGAGGGAAATGGCATGTAGCAGTTGTACAGCATCTTCATTCAAGAATATGACATGCTAAGAGAACACGGATTCACGCCCCAACTAAGGTTCACTTACTGCATCAGTACTGAAGGAACAGAATTTAAATTCGCGTGGCTTTCCTGTTTCAGGTTGAGACAGAATATAACTAAATCAATCTTGCCCTTTAGACACAGTTTAACAGTGAAACAAAGTATGACACGTTTAAGGAAGTGAGGGAAAAAAAAAAAAAACATCAGTTTGTTCACAAAGACTGGAAAACTGATCCAGCAGGACTGTTCCCATCATATTGTCCTGAGGGCTCTGGCCTGGTCAAAGTCATAGGCCCTTGTACTCATGCTTGCAGTAGCCAATGAACAAAGGCTCGGCCCGTATTCCGCGTCTGAGCGAGGAGTGTTGGCAGTGGATGGAAGGGTGTCCAAAGAGATACGGGCAAGACAGAGAGAGTCAGAGGACATGGGGTTGGGCGGGGGAGAAAGAGGAGAGGCATTTTAATGTCCCGCACCAATATAATGTAGGCAACAAACAGTGAATGAAGGATACTTTGTAAATAGATGTATAAAATAGGATTTCAGAGGACAGAGAAAGAGGAACAGAAATAGGCAGAGACAGCTCACACCTTCTAGATAAATTACCAGGAAGCCAGTGCTATGGCAACAACACTGGCTCACCGTCAAAGGTATAGAGGTCTTTTAGTAACCTCACCTTTCAACACAGGATTTCTCTCAACCTTTTCCCATTTCAAGGTCCCCTATTATGTCACCAGGTGCACAGCCAATTAGTTATTACTAGCCATTTCAAAATCTTTCCCCTCTTGACATCACATGGGGAAGTAACCAACCAGAGGCAAGAAGAGCTGATCACCTTCAGCCAAGCAATCAGATTTCATTATTCTGGGTGGTCACTCCCCCTTGTGACATCAGGAAGGGGAGTCTTTGAACTGGCTCATAATGGCTAATTAGCTGTGCACCTGGTAGCATAATAGGGGACCTTAAAGATCGCTAGATTGACGATCAAACTGCATTATTTACTGAATAATCAAGACTGATATATAAGGCTATACTGATTAAGAAATTACTAAGAAATTTGAAAGAGATCACTGATGGGCTACATTTACGACAAACATATTATACATGTGATATTGTAAGGATGGCAATAATACAAATATTTAACTAGAGATTGTTAAGGCAAAAAAACAAATGTCTCTCCCCACCCCAACGCAGCCGCCCCTTATTGATGTTCACAGACATTTAGGAAGAAACTAGAAAAGTTAATAACCTCCAAATAGCAAAAGGCACATCTGCACAATCTGATGCAAATTTTCATGGAAATATATCAAACGGTTTCTGAGTTATGGGCCAGAAATAGTGGGAATGCCGGCGCAGACGTTCAAGCACATGGGAAAGCGGACAAAAACAATATGTCCCCCCTCCCTTCGAGGGGGCGACACAGTTAATCCAAAACTGCATCTTTTTTCAGTCTCCCATTTTAGCATTTTTTCAGCAGTACAATTTCTTCAAAGATGGAACTGAATGTATTCATATGTTTTCAGAATTAAAAAGAACACATTTAAAATGGGAGCATCTTTGGCGTATCAAATCCTATCGAACAGTGGTGCAAAACAGCATCACATAAGCGTAGCTAACAAATATGACATTTCATGTCATCATTAATGTGGAAAGGAAAATGCCTGATAACTGTGTGATGCAGTGACCAATAATGCCAGCAAAAAACAAATTGGCCAGTCGTTCTATCAATTAGTCTTTGCGACTGAGTGAATTAAAAGTTTGGTGGGTAAACAGGAAAATTAAATGGGGACCAGTTTGGAATAATCTAGCGTTATAGGGCGAGGTTACTGAAGGGCATTGAGAGCTACGTCTGATGGCATATCACAGGGTTACTCATTACGGAATGTAACGCCTGGAAAAGACACTCAAGTCAAACTGGTATTCCAACATTATTTCTATGATTCCCAGTCATTTTTACTGTGGAGAGAAAAACACAATAAAGACCTTTATTACCTGTGTGCATCATAGACTTCCATACATCTAGAAAACCCCATGCCTTATCTCTGGTTAATGTGCCCCAGTCTTTCCCCAACCATAATAAGTGATTCCTTTTGCATACTGACTGAGAAGCTGAGTCCTCTGCTGACTGCGGCTGGCCAATCTTGTGCATTCCTTAATGAAGCGGTCAAACACAGTTCACTCAAACACTAGTCTGGCCCCATATGACACTGGTTAGAAAAGGAGTCAGATAGTGGCCTCGCAGTACTGTACCTTACGAGCCTACAGCGGAAATCAGTGAGTCGATCATAAGCTGCGGTCAGGCTGGAGGTCTGCTCCTCATCGCTCCACAGTCTCTCTCCTGCAGCACTGGCCCTGGGCCTGCAGGAAACCACACACAGGGCCAGTCACACACATTATATATTCATCCACAAACAAAACAAGTATGTGCATACACTGTATGCATGTCCACAAACACACGTACACACACGTACAGCATGTACATATCCACAGACACACGGGAACACACACATACAGTGTATACAAGTCCACTAACACACAGGAACACACACACACATACTTGCCCACAAGCAAAACATACACACCCACACACGTGCAAGAACAAACACACAGGAACACATGCACAAATACACACACACTTATCCTTAAAGACCCAGGATTGCACTCATATACACATCCAGAAAGACACAGGCTTGCACACCTAAAAGTCCATAAACATGCATGTAGGTATTGTCCCGCACAAACTGCAACGCCAATTGGTCTCGTCCTTCTCAATATGAAGTTGATTTATTAAAGACCCCATGAAAAGGTGGGCATTTCCTGTACAAACTGGAAGCTAGGGCGGGACTCGTTGAGGGCATTCTGCCTTACAAGGCCTAAGTGCAGTAACTACATACTGGGTCAAATGTGAGTTATGCAGTTGGGAGTCAGAAAGTATATGGACGTCAGGATTTCTTTGGATAGAATTTATACCATGGCAAGTCAGTTAACCATAATCTATCATAGATGTGCGCACTATTCATTTGTTGGGACAGCAAACAAACTCTAAAGCCATTTCTTACCACTTAAATTATTTTGTAGTTACTGCAGTTTTGCCATTGTAGGGCAGTATTGACTACAATCCCTACAGCAGTCAAGAGCACTGATGATTTTCTTTTTTGTTTTCCAAAGAGCCTTGAACTTCCACAAAGCCCCCCTTCCTCAAAACTGATGAGCTCTAACCATTTCTATCATAGCCAAGAAATGCCAGGAAAAGGTAGAAGAGTGCAGGAGTTAGCAAAGCCAGACAAGATGACAACCCATTACTGCTAGCTGGCTCCTTCAATGCTCCTGCACTCTAGTCGATTACAGGCAGTACTTATATGTGTGGGGAAAAGACTTAAAAATCTAAAATAAATAAATAAATGTTCAATGGACACAAACTTAGTATGCCCTTAAATGCAGGATGAATCATAAATATAATTTTTCCATTTTCCAGAAAGTTAAAAAACCGCAAAAATAATATTGGTGATTTCTTTGAAACAAAATTTTGGTCAGGGTTCAGGCAGATACTAGTACCTTAGTGACAATGAGCCCCCAAAACCTTTGACTAAATCACTTAAAAGTTCAGTTTGATTTCATGAGGACTTTTAATGCCATACAGATTCATGATTAGCGCATCAGACTGATTCTTATTTTGAGTTGATTAATGTTTTTTGAGTGTCTGCAGGGTTCCCTCCCAGCTTACCACAAACGAGCCATCAGGTTAGTTGCATCAACATACTCTCCCCACATGCAGACCTCTCCTCCAATCACCAGTTTCTTCTGTTCTTCACTTCCTGTAATGATGAAATCACACCAACAGCCAGTGTTATCTTTGGCAGGTAAACACCAGTTTTGACCAGTACAATCTGTTACCGCCTGGATAATTTTTAACTTGCCAGTCAAAATGCCCAGAAAATTCTATATTCACACTATGTAGGGATCTTGATATATTGGTGTAACAAACTGTATTCTTAGAGCAACTTGAGACAGCAACACCTATGGGCCTATTATAAAAGTTGTTTCTTTTTCTGCCAACCGAAATCAAAATGAAAAGTTGCGGCCTTTTTCGAACCCAGGGCATCCGGCAAAACTCCACAATGTCTCTTCCTGACTGACTGACAAATATACTCTATTAACTCTTTCCCCCTATCTAGCGCCTCTCGACGCCTATCCCTTATTTTCCCCACAAGTGCCTCTCGACGCCCGGTCTCGATCACCACACAAGCGACTCTCGACGTCTCACCGGGATTTCCCCATAAACGTCTGTGGACGACTCTCTATTTTAAGCTTATATGAGATCGAGACTATGACGTCAACAGTTTGGGTGTTATCACATCAGCAGCTCTGTGTGGAGATAAGGTTGCAGCAGCCAGCTCCCCACAGAGTAGACACTGCTGTGTTATCATTAGGGCTGTGAGGGGGAAAGAGTTAAAATGTGCATGTGTGGTGCAATACCAGCTCGTACCACTAGGAGCTGAGTATGTACTATACTGCCTTGCAACCCATACCTCAAGATATATGCAGCATCATTGAAGTGAAAATGTTATTTTGAGTCAAAAGTAACTTTGGCTTTATTTCACTTATATCAGAGCATCTGTATGAATATATGTTTGTAAATAAAGGTGAAGATTATTATTAACTTTTGATGCAGTGTCATAAAATGTTTCATGCTTTATCATTAGTTTTCCAATTCTACCATAGATTCAGAGGGCTTACATGGTATTTTATGAGCCAGAAAATACAGTTAGCAAAGCAGTTAGCTTTGGTCTTCTTAGTTTAATTCATAGTCAAGAATAGCAAGGGATATAGAGTCAAAAGTACCTTTGGCCTTGCCTCTGGGATAAATACCTCAACCGCAGCGGAGTCAGCGGGGTGAGGTATTATAATCAGTGTGGTTTGTTTGTTTGTGTTTCTGTGTTAACTATCTAGTGTCAGTGATAGTGTTCATAGCGGTTCATGGGGGTCAAGGTCATCAGTGAAAATAATATATTATCCACTATAACTCAAAAACGGTTGCAGATAGACAGATGTTTACGATTATGAGCATATTGGAACTTCTCTATGGGCTTTACTTTGACACCATGACCTCTGACCTTGAATGACCTTAAAAGGTCAAAGTGAAGGTCACGGATTTTCAAATGACTATACGTTGAAAACGGTTGAGTCACACTTGTAAAACTGAGTCACTATCAAAAGCACTAAAATAAGTGCTAGTGGGGGATTTGTTTTGCCTGGCAACACTTGTTTAGTGTATTTACACAAACAGCACAATGTACACTTGAAACACTAACATCTTTACTTCAACTATAGGATACATCTTCCAAAGTGTTCGCATAAGATATGAGAAGCCGCACTGCACCGGTAAGGGTCAAAAGAACCATTGCAAGCTGAAACACATCGATCGCTGCGATAATGATTCAATCATGGACTCTTGTGTAGTTGCTTATTTAAATCCAAATAGCGGTTTTTTGCCAGGTAGTGTATATCCGAGGAACCTCCATGCTAATATTCACACTTAACAGCACCAGAAACACCAGGATTACACACCATTAAAGTTCAGGGGCTTCACAGAATAGGCGTCCCGCCAGTCTTGCCCGTAGCTGATGTGGTTGAGGTACCAGGGGGCAGTCAGCAGCACCCTGTACCCTGCTTTAGTCATCAGGAACATCTCCCTGTAGTATTTGGCTGGGGTTCCCCTCCACACGAGCAGAACAGTGTTCCCTGGGATCTAAACAGAGGCAACAAAAATCAAGAGACGTGCATCCCAATGCCTTCCAGTGCACAGTCACCAACCACTGCAATAAGATCAGCCTTCACAAGTGTTCAGTCTTGCGGCACCATTTGAAATACATTCTTTTCTCTTTTGTAATGAATACTGGCACATACCAAGTTACCATTTGCTTGACAACTGAAATTGTCTAACCCCCTTAGTCAATCTTGAAATCAGTCAAAATATCTTTCTTGACCAGTCATGCCGTGGGAAGATCTCATACAATTATACAGTATAATCTTATTGATCAATCATACTTGGCTCAAAATTTGTCATAACAGTAAAATTCCCACCATCATGTGCAACACCAGGCACTATAACAAATTATCATTGTTTTACATGCATTATAGGAACACACCAACCAGTACCCCTGACCGAGGCTCTGGCTTTAGAGCTGGAGTTGGTCCCCGACACTGCTCTGTGGCTGCCCACTGCTCCTAACTATAGGATGGGTCAAATGCAGAGGACTAATTACCCCACGGGGTCAATAAAGTATCCATCTATCCTGACTTCACAATTCAACCTGTAAACTAGCTGAGAATATTTTGAGCATCACACTTTTATCTAAATCTGTCTCAACTTTATTTTTATTATTATTTAGAACTTTATCCACTCTACAGAAAAATAAAAAGTACAACATTACAAAATAGTGAATTTCAAACAATATAAAAGTAAAGTGGAAAGGGAGTATCCGTAAGGCAAAAAACACCTCTTGACTGGCACCCCAAAAAAAGAGCAAAGTATACGTGTAGCACCATACATACAAAGTTAGTTTAAAAAACAAATCACGTATTGATGATAAAACAGACTTACGACGGCCTGCAAGAGCTACATCTGCTAAAGCTTACCCAGGAACAAGAAATATCTGCATTAAAATCGTCCAATTTGGATGCATAAAATTTGGATAAATATCTTTTAAATATTAGAGGATTTGTAAATAAACTAAATTCATTTGGCACATTATTCCACAGTTTAGGTATTCTGTTAAAATAAGAAGCATAAAAAGACTCAGTTCAAATATAAGGTTCCCTCAATAAAAGATCCTCTCCTCGTCTTGTGTGGAAGTCAACATAATGCCCAATATTGAAATCGCATTGTCGACAAATGCAGTTGTGAAAAAATAAATGGTCTAACATTTCTTTTCTGAAAGAAATAGGCAGAAAATTCAGAGTGACCAAACGTGTCTTAAATTCAAGGTGGAAAAAGATGGGCAGAGGGCAGCCCCCGGAGAGACAAAAATGTAACTCTCTGCTGCCACCCAGTGGTACAGGACAGATATCGAACATAAACCTCGTGAGCGCAGCTGCTCCTGGAGTTTTCATTCGGCGCGAACAAAGCGTGACTCATTCAGCAGATATATGTTGTTCAACAGCCAATTACCAGAATCAGCCTCAGGTATTCGACTTTACCTTTGACATGAATTGTCAAAATAAATTAATTCTCTAGGAACGTTGTTGTAGCTCCAGCGGCTTATCAAAACAAATTACAATGCATTTAAGATATTACAGTTACAAGGAAGTTGTACCTGGATGTTTTTACATATCGACCACTATACTCACTCTCTCACGGTTGTCAAACACGTCTTGCCAAAGAACGGAGGTCTTGTTCAGAGCAGTAGTGATGTTGACAATGCTGAAAAATGCACAACAATATTACACGAAAAACCACCAAAGGCCGTCTTCACCACATCCTGGCTGTATGACCCCCACCCCCCACCCCCCAATCATCAAAATATCGCATAAGATCAGTTTCTTTCATAATGCAACCATGTTCTCTATTGCCAAGATGTCATTACGTGGCCTGGCTCAGCTTCTAATTTGAACTGCATAAATATTGCATGTCTGTGTACATGTTGGTCTGAGTGTGTGCGTATGGATAGGCTGTTAAGGAAAAGAAATATATCTGTGAATAGCGCAGACAATTCCGTCAGGCCTGAACTGTGTACCTACCAGTGTTTCATTGCCATTTGCCTAGATTCCTTCACATCACATTATATCACATCACATGCTAAAGGTGTGTGTGTGTGTGTGTGTGTGTGTGTGTGTGTGTGTGTGTGTGTGTGTGTGTGTGCTGCATCTGCACACAGCGATGACCAAAACATCATGACCACCTGCCTAATATGTTGTTGGTCTCCCACGTGTTACCAAAATCACTCTCACCTGACCAGGTATTTACATTACAAGACCTCTGAAGGTGCCCAAAGGTAGCTGGGACCAAGACATTAGCAGCAGATCCTTGAGTTTAGAGAAATTTGAGAGGTTGATCAGACTCGTTTTTCCAGCACATTCCACAGATGCGATCAGATTGAGATCTGGAAGCCAGAGCAACACTTAAAACTCTTCATCAACTTCCTTGAATCATTCACACACAAGCTGTGTAGCTGAAAGGGTGCTGCTGAAAGGAATACCGCAGCAGTGAATGGGTGTTCCTGGTCCACAGCATTGTTCAGGTAGGTAGTGTCAAATTGACACCCATGAGAATGCCTGGACCCCAGGTTTCTCAGCAAAATATCGCTAAGAGAACCACACACTCCCCAGCGGCTGGTCCTCTTCCTCAGTGCAGCCCAGTGCCATCTCTTCCCCCGTTAAACTGCGCTCACATACACAGCCGTGCACAGGATGAGAAAGAAAACAGGACTCATCGAACCAGGTGACCTTCCTCCATAACTCCAAGGCCCAGTTCAGATGCTTGTATCCCTGTTGTAGGCGCTTTAAATGGTAGAAGGGTTAGCATGGCACCCTGACCAGTCTGCAGCTAAGCAGCCCTATATGCAGCAGGGCGAGAGGCACTGCACGGGACAACACACTCCTCCTGCAGCCTTCATTAAAGTTCTCTGAGACCAGGGCCTCAGCAGCCCTTCAGTCGGTTTGGACCAGAAGGAAGAGCTTTCGCTGCCCTCGCACATAGAGAGATAGATGCCTTGAGCAGCCAACACCCTGCCACCGGTCAATGATTTGTCCCTCCTCTAACCACTGTTGGTAGGGACTCATCAGTGCTGAACAGGAGTATCCCTCAAGCCTTTCGATTTCTGACACGATCTGTCCCAGTCCTCTGGTCATAACGATTTGTCCCTTGTCAGAGTCGCTCGGAGCCTACCCATTTCTCCAATGTCCCACATGTTGACTAAAAGAACCGACCATGTCCTTACAAGCTAATTCATCCCAGACCTTAATATACGCTGATGTCGCAAAACAATCAACATTATTTGTGTAATCAGTGAGAGGTCATAAAGGTTTGGTCATAATCGATATGGATGGCCTCACGCTTATCTGCATGAACATGTATAACCCACAATGAACCATAAACCATTGGCTACTCTTCACTTACTTCTCGATGTAAAATGCCTCCAATTCACTTACTTCTCGATGTAAAATGCCTCCAATTTAGCGAAGTCACTCCGCATTCCCATCTTCTGCATGAACTTTCGAATCTGAGGGTTGGATTTCCTACAAAGAACAACGCGTTCACCTCGAGTTATCAATCTGCACATTTCACATTCATGCACTACGTTAGGCATTTTCAGGATTTTCTCCACCACTATTGTCAAACTACACTTATTCAGAGAATTCACTGCTTAAGCCAGAACCTGTACTACTAGAAATAAGCAGCAGTTCTCTGCAATTTAATGCTCAAGAGGCAGAACACAGAGAAACGCAGGGAACCCAAGGATCAATCTGCCCCGCTATGGTCGTGGGCTTTAAATTTCATTTTTTCCACGCTTAGCATCTCAAGTAAAATATTCATCACCAGTTTCAGTTGATCATACACTACTAGCACCTAAAAACCGAGTAAGTGCACCGTTTTCCGAGAAATTCCTACAAAAACTTAGAATACACCGAGGTTTACTGAAGATTTGAGGCCAACTCGGTAAACCTCGGAAAAATATTATCGAGGTATCCCCAAGTCTGCCCAGTTTACTTAAGTTTGGAGAACACCTCAGTAAACCTCGGTTAAATTTTCTCGAGACACACCGACTGACCGAAGCTCAGAGACCACATCGGTATTCCTCTGGAAAATTTCACCGAGGCAGACCGAAGTTTGTCTGCTAGGCCTGTACTCACTCAACGAGGTGCAGTGTAATTAAGCCAGGCCCTAGATGCAGTCTGGATGAAGTACAGGCTTACAGTACTGAATATTGAATATATTCTGAATACTGAACGTGTGTTTTTGTTGTTCTTACTATAATGGTAGTGGTTTGTCCTTTGCCAATTCCTGTATGCAGCACAGACAGAGCAGGCTGAACTAAGCCTGTACTTCATCCAGACTGCATCTAGGGCCTGGCTTAATTACACTGCACCTCGTTGAACAGGCAGTACTGGTCATTTGCATAATTAATCGGTGTTTGGACTGCAGTACAGGAGGGAGGTCTTTAATGAGGCATGTGTTCTGACTGTCTTCACACCTCCCCTTTGTTCTGGTGTGAGCACAGGCCTAGCAGACAAACTTCGGTCTGCCTCGGTGAAATTTTTCCGAGGAATACCGGTGTGGTCTCTGAGCTTCAGTCGGCCAGACGATCCTCGGTGTGTCTCGGGAAAATTTAACCGAGGTTTACTGAGGTGTTGTCCAAATTTAAGCAAACTGGACAGACTTCCGGACACCTCAGTAAAATTAACCGAGTTGGCCTCAAATCTTCAGTAAACCTCGGTGTACTCTAAGTTTTTGTAGGAATTTCTCTGAAAAAGGTGCACTTTCTAAGTTTTTAGGTGCTAGTAGTGATACATTATGATAGGGTATTTTAATTTTTCAAGATGAAAACATCAGAACAGAACTTTATGATCGATGAGTAATGTGACTGTGCCGCAAAATGTACCAGCAGTAGAAGCTGACTTCATCTCCTCCCAGGTGGATGTAGGAATCGGGAAAGACAACACTGACTTCCTTAAGCAGACGGGCCATAAACTCGTAGGTGGTGTTCAGAGTGGGGTCGATCGGCCCGAAAGTCCCAGAGGGGACGTCTCCTTTGTAACAGGGTGTCAGCAGGCCAGGCTGTCCTGAGGGGAGAGGGGCACATGACTGAGGGCTAATGCCTCCTCTGGTGCTACAACGAGGTTCTGCTTTACGCTGCAGATCACCTTCAGTACAGTACAAATCCACAGCAAAAAGCAGACTTTCATACAGTGTAAACATTATGCCAACACTTGGGACCAGATCTATAGTAGCTGACTTCATGCAGTGAGATTATGGGGCCTTACTCCAAACTGCAACACTTGTATCTCTCGCCCTCACGGTGTTGGGTCAGCATACGTCCCGAACATTCCATAGAAGAAGAGGGGTGAGGCAATACCTGTTCAGAACGCGCTCAGGGCTCGACTTACCTGGACCCCAGGAAAGAGCGTGGCCTGGTGAATCGAACTCGGGCATGACCCTGATTCCGCGCAGCCTGGCGTATGAGATCACCTTATGGACGTCGGATTGGGTGTACACATGAGTGTAAGGGTGGAAGGCCCCCTGAAATGAAAAACACTGATGAACTCACTGTACACCGCAAGATCCTGATCCAATATGTCGCAGCAGAATCTGGAATCTCAAGTGAAACCAGATCAATGTCTGACTTTAGGAACATGTCTGCACAGCTGACGAGAAATCAACTGAGGTGAAATTAGCTCAAGGGCCTCCTTTCTCTCTTGCCTTCGCACTGAGGTCAGGAAAGCTGTAGCTCTGGTAGGGAAATGACGGATCATCCACTATGTGCCAGTGGAACACGTTGAACTTGTTGTAGGCCATGGCATCCTGTGCAGAAGAGGCGAGGTACAATATTTAACATGCTTTGCTTTGACAGAGTCCTGCAAGTGCAACAACTGCGCCTTTTATTACCCTGTGAGAATGAAACTATAAAACTTGATACAATTAAATGGGCCGATTATTCTAAAAATGAAGAGAACATTAAGAGAACTCCTTTAATTCTCGTTTCACATACAACCCCTGGCAATAATTATAGAATCACCACATATAGAGAATTTTTCATCCAGCTTTGTTACTTCATAGCAAATAAATGAATAACAGATATTACACAACAATTTGTTTATTAGCTTAACCTTCAGGTTTCATGAGACACATCTCAAACAAATTTGATTAAATTATTTTAATTAATGGCATGTTTTTTCATAATCAAGTAGAGGAAAAAAATAGCGGTTGATAGATCAGCTTTGCAGTATGGGGCCTTTTTTTATTTTTATTCATAGACCTTTTTTTATTTACCTTTTTTCCCACAATAAATTTTCATTTTGGATTGAGATCTGGACTGTTTGCTGACCATGTTCTTGTGTCGATATGCCTTTCCCAAAGAAAAGCTTTTACACTCTTCACTCTGTGGTGAGATGCATTGTCATCCTGAAAAATGACTTCATCACCACCAAACCTATTTTCTATTGATGGAATCAAAAAACCGTTCAAAATTTCAATGTACACCAGTGCCCTGACTGTTGAAGTAATGATTGCCATCTTCCCTGGTCTTATACATGACATACAACCCCATATTATAAATGAACAGGGAAGCTTATTTGATTTCATCAAAGAGTCATCTTTACATGTTTCATTGGACAGCCACGAGACAAAAGTTTGAGCATCATGGCCTTGGCCAATGCAGATTCGTGATTCATCACTGAATACCATTTTTATCCAGTCATCCACACACTAGGATTGTTTCTCTTTAGCCCACTGTGACCTTGCTTTCTTCCCTTTAGGTGTTAGTGCTGGTTTTGCTTTGGCTTTTCTGTATGCAAATCTCATTTCATTCAGCCAATTTCTTACAGTTCTGTCACAAACATTGACTCCTGTTTCTGCCCATTTGTTTTTCATTTCTTTTTATGTGCACTTTCTATTTTCAAGGCATATTACTTTAGGTTTTTTGTCCTGACACTATGACATCTTCCGTGGTCCACACATATGCTTTCCTTTTGTAACCTCCCCATTTTTGTTTATACTAGAACCAAATTTTAGTCACAGCTGACTTGCAACAACCAACTGTATTTGCCGCTTTCCATGTTGAATTTCATTCTTGGAGCAGTTTTATAATCCTTTTCATTGTTTAAATTGCCAGCTCAAATGCCATGCTTCCTGTCAATTAGCCAAGTCCAAAACCCCATAAACATCAGCAACCACTCTTTAGACAACAGACTAATTTGCATTTTCTGATTTGTGCTGGTATTTCTTTTAGAAATGAAGATTACAAGGCAATCCAATAATTTTTTCCTCCACAGAGTGGTCCCATGTTTTTTCGTCTACACGGATATGAAAAAATAGGCCATTAATTAAAATAATTTCATCTTATTTGCTTGAGGTGTGAAGCCTCAGTGCTAAGCTAATAATCAAAAATTGTTTTGGGTCATGTCTGCCATTTGTTTTTTTTGCTATGAAGTAAAAAAGCTGGATCAACATCTCCTATCTGAGGTGACTGCATCATTTTCGCCAGGGGTTGTACACTTTATTTAGAATGATGTGTCGTGCAGCGAGACAGCATGTTTGAGTCATTTTGCTTTTGGTTTGGTAGCCATTTTGAGTTCATGCACCATTTTGAAACATTTACAGTTTTTTTTCATACAAATAAATTCTAATTTTTGTATCCCAATCAGTTAGAACATATTTTCAAGTTTCAATCCCTTGTCTTCAAGACTCACATTTTTTTTTTAACAAGGGGTTAATAAAAATCTGCTGAAGAAACAATTTGGCTTTTTGATCTGCATCAACCCTACAGACAGGAGTCTCGTGCAGGCTTCTGACATCGGTGCGGGCCGGAGTGGGGAATTACCAGGGTGTCCAAAATGGCGGACACAGGTAAAAAGTGCCGTGAAGTGTCCAGCAGAATTCCCCTGAACAGGAAGCGGGGAAAGTCCACAATCTCAGTTTGGTTGATATAATACTGCAAAAATAAGAGATAATGGTCTGGTAACATCTGCCTCCTGTCTCAGACAATACACTCCTGTGAAGATAAAACTGGTGCTATGAGGAAGCATTAATGCAAACCACTACAAATCCCAGGATGCTTTTTTTTTGCTGCACAGAAATCAGTTTCTCAACCATCTCGCGCATCTATTAGTTCTTCTTTTCTCAAACAACTTTTCCACGCTTCAATACTTTATATAAAACATTGGGTGGACTTATTTATTTATTACAAGTTCAGTGGTGCCTCGGCACTTTTTAGTTCTGTGCCACTCTCTAACCAAAGGAATGCAGGACTGACACACCTTTCAAACTCACACACCTGTGTTTAGAGGATCTAATAAGCCTGACAAGCTTCGGAATGCTGGATGAAACCCACGCTAACGCAGGAAGAACATGAAAACTCTACAGAGAAAGGCCACAGGCCAGATACAAACACATAACATTCTAGCTCTGAGGCAATAGTGCTACCTCCTACACCACTAAACCACCCAAGACAAAGAGTGGAAGAGGGACATCTCCCTAAATCTACAACACAGAGAACTGTCATTTAATAACCATTTCAACTCAACAGGTAGTCTACATTAAAGTTTAATGTAAAATCTATTCTGGTACTTACGGTTTCATCATCATCTTGCTCCACCAGCTGGCTGAATGTCTCTAATCCTGAATCATGTTTGAAGAAAGAATGTCAGGTGATGTGACATAAAATGTAATTATACAACAAGATGTCAAAAAGTAAGGTAACATCGTGGTTGCAGACTGCTCTGATTCCCAAATGCGGGTATGAAGGAAAATCAGTGCAAGTCAGAAGGCATCACAAATTTATGAACACACTCACGCATTGCATGAGAGAGCTTTACCTCGTTATATATGTGCCTGAAGCGTCAGCCTTTCCATGGGACAAAAAATTATATTATGAACAAAAGGAGAAACTTCACACTGTTGTTAAGCTGGTAACACAATAGCCAAAAATCTAAAATGTTTTATCACAGGGGAAAATTATGGCATTTATTTATCCATTTTTTTTTTTATTTACTTATTTCACTCAACATCATACTATTAATATTCCATGGTAGTCTCCCGCTAATAAGCCTATACACGTTTCCTCATGCTGGCCATTGTTGTTCGTCCAGCTATCGTCATGGTTCCAATTTAAAAATCGTCCGGTTATCCCAGATAATGTGTGATTATGTACAATTGAATGAACATCTGTAGAGGATGCTAATCTGTGAATAGACTAAAGAAGTGAAATAATTATCTTCAGCCAGGTAGGCCACACCTGGTCATTGACTTGCTGTATTAAAAAAAAATGTACGCTTGTTGCTCTATTTGAAAGCACTGAGGCAGGTCGCTAACCGAAGCATGTGCACTTTTCACTTCTTACAACATAAAGTACATATATAACATAATAAAAATTATCGGACACATTCGAAAGCAATGGTATCAAGCCAATGAAGCCTCCTCAAATCATTCATTTAATTTTCTTTACCCACCCAAAGGCAAGGAGTATCGTTTTTGGTGGCATTTGTTTGTCTGTGTGTTTGTTTGTCAGCAGTGTAGGGCAAAAACAGTTTGCAAAAATTACATTAAAATACCAGGGAAGGTGAGCAATGGTCCAAGGACCACCTGATTAAAGATTGCACCCAGTTGGGTCGACGCCGCCAAGCCAAAAATCACATGCATTTTAATTTAGCTTCCAACCATACGCTACTCTACGGTGTGGCGTCTTCGGGCTCGTGGGGTGGTGTTGTCCAGTGTCATGAGTCACACGTTAATCAACACCCAAAGCACTAAAACATCTCCCTTGGGCTACGCATGTTGTGCCTGGCACCACATGTTGTTCCTGTAGACATGTTAGATATGCACACACACGTTACTTTATGGGTACAACATCAAATTACTGTTTTTCTACCTCTCAGAGCGCCCCACACAGTCTCCGCCTTTAGCAGTCCCTGGCTCATGTTAACGAGCAGGTTATCTGTGAAACAAGAAGAACATATCAGTTCTGCTCTCAGTGAGCCATTAAAGTGGTGCTGTCGATGCGGTTGAAGTCCATGTGGGTTATCAGGGAAATAATATGCCCGATAGGCCAAGATTTGCATTGGGACTGGCCTTCTTTAAAAGTCAATTTAATTGCTGATCTATTATGTGAAAGAACATACAAACAACCCAACAAAAGAACTCAGAGATTCTCAAGTTTGATATGCATCAGACTTACAGTTTTCCTTGGTATCCTCATTGGGATAACCATCACAGTCCCCAGACTGCACATTCACCACCAGAACAAAAGGATCGCCTCTGGCTGAATTAATAAAAAAAAGATTACTTGCTCATAAGAAAATATAACGTACAGTATATTCCAGTTTATAACAAAGTGTAAAATACCCAGTAGCAAACATGGGCCTGTCAACAATGACTCAGAAAAAGCATATGCAACATGAAAACTTGAGGGAGGAGGATATTAATTTTTTACTCATTTATTCTCACTCGCTTCTTTGAACAAAATCTAATCTATGCAGGTATCACACACACAATAAAATGACAACAACTATTTTCGCACACTCAAATGAACACTCATTGGGATGACAGGAAAACAACATACTTTATATTGTCAAAAGTGTGAGGACACTTCACTAATCTCATGACCATACAAAAAAAATGCAGTCTTTTTAAAATTCTATTGATTTGACATTTTGACTGAATTCTTAACGAACTGCTTAGTATTACTTGACAGACTTTCAGCTTTCATTTGAAAAATTCATACAATTTTCTACCCGATTCGGAAATTATTGCCCTCTCTGGTACGTGCAGCACGTCCCCCTCCCCCTTAATCTCTGTAAACTGTTACAAAGGAGCCTTCAGACAGGGAGGGGTGAAGCATTATTCGTAGTGCTACAAAATTCTATTGGTAAAACGGATTCAATTGCAATAACGCAAATACAGGCTAAATGTCTATATTAATACGTCATACCGGCCAACTCATTGAAACTTAAAATAAAATCTGAAATACTTAGAATTTAGAAATGTTTGTTTTCCAAGCATGTCAATGAGGGTTCCGTAAAAATTCCGCAATTTCTGTGACATACTTTATATTTCACGCACGCTTTCCTTCTATAAGAAAACAAAAAGCGGAGTACACCTTACCATTGCCGCCGGAGTAACCGGGGAAGATGAGTGAGAAGTATCTCCTGAAAGCCTCATCCAGGACAGAACATCCCGGTTTCGCAGCCGAATCATTCGCATACTTAAAAGTGAACCCCCGAGGATTTAATCTATATGATTCGGAAGACTGGGTGATGTTTTGTGGCATTGGCCAAACTCCTTGCGCCTCTGGTAACCCATGTATCGCTATCAGGACGAGTGAAAGATATAGGCTTACAAGTACACCAGTACTGTGTTTAAAGCATGTTAGTTTATGCCGGAAGAAACTAAACATTTTACGGCAACCGCTTGCTTACAGGTAACGTTGTACAAGGCACTGTCAGCGGGAGAATATAAATCCAGGCAGTCCAGTTCAGAGTTTAAACCGGCTTCCAAAAATCCGGAAGAACCCGTTTAGGTCATGTGACGCAGATGTTTTCTAAAATATATATTTGACACGTGACCTATGCGGAACAGGCTACTGTTTGTCCTGTGCGTATCGGTGTTCTGTGTGGTATAGTCTCTGCCGAAGTCGTTCAGTCCGGTGTTTTACGCTGCTGAAGCAAAGCGTTTGAGGGCCAAAACCTGACAAGCTTTCCCGAAAATAATGATCTTGACAGAGAGTTGGCATGACCCGAAACTTTGCATGACCTTGCATCGCAGCACAAAGTCAGTCTTCATAAACCTATGGGGGAATTCAGTCGAGAGAGGGAATGTCACATTCAAGTTACACTGTGAAGGCCACATTTTGTCTAATTTGAGTAGCCGTCTAGATGGACGGCTTGCCAACATTGTTGCGCCGTTGTCAGTCGTCCTGAGTAACCCTTCACACGTAATGGCTTTGACTGTTTAGATTTGTTATCGTCTTACCAGCCAGGCAGAGGAAAATTCTTGACTTTTATCACGCGAAACACTTGGAGCTGGTCTTTATCTGACCACCACGAGTTCATGCCGAAAAGTGGTCAGTTGGCGACCGTTCGCTCCCTGTTTGCCATCTGTGCTCATGCTACGTCCTCAAGTAGCCACCTGTCAACTCCAATGATTGCAATCAACGTTAATATCCCAAATTTTGCCGCCGGTGGCGCAGCCATAGCGGTGGGGGGACTCCTGTATGTGTCTTATAACAACGGGAATGACTCCTATTCTCAACGGGGTCTGTTTGAGTGTGTAGCGCGACATGGCTCAGAATGGGGTGCTACGGAGATGTAGCCTCAAAAACGGTACGATCATGGGGTAATTTTTTTTTTCAGGCAATTTTTTTTATCACGTTTTCGATTAAATGGGCTTAGGAAAAAAAGAGTTTCTTTTTCCGGGCTTTCAATTGCCGTAAAAAAGTTTTGATGATGACTTCACGCAGCACGAGCAACTTTGTGGCATACGCCAAAGCATATGCAAGACTTTTTTAATTTTTTTAATTTAACCACAAGCTCAATGTGGTTATCGTAAGGAAAATAAATAAAGAATACAATATACACAAAGGCTGAAACCATAATTATTGTGCTTGTGGTCATATAATTGTTGTAGGGTAAGGTAATCTTGCTAGCCAACTGAAGATTCCCGGTGCCATCCGAGCGTGGGTTGCGGGGGATTGATGTTCGGTCGTAATCAGTTGTTAAGTGATACTGCCTTTGGAGGCTGAATGCTAGTGTTCCACAGACAAAATCGCCTTCCCTGGGTGGTTATGCGAAAACTTGTCATTTTGTGTCCCTCCAACAAAACTGCTCTGTAAATCTGAATAAACAATATATATATATCGATAAGTCCTCGATAAGTCTAGTAACATAAAAACTAATTAAAAGGTTTTTTTCTTTTGTTTTTAGAGTTTTAAACCCTTTTTTGTGGAAAGCATCTTGCAAGAAATGTAAAAATGGCCTGTCCCACAGTATGCTTTTTCTACCTTTACTAGCTATTAAGGCCAAAAAAGTCAAACTATCATATAAAAACTTATATAAAGCCTCAAGAGTTGTTTAATTACTCATGAATGGGTTTTATTCTTAATATGTGTTAAATGTTGAAAAAAACAACAGTTTACTCGGGTCCCTGGGTTGTGTCAGCCCTGTTACTTTCAATGAAAACACCCCTTCAGAGATAATGGACTGTTCCGAAAGTTGCATCATTCCAGGAAGTGAAATCATCTGCCTTTTATGAAGTTGATGATGAAAAGACAAGTGAGTGTCCTCTTTTTTTTAATGAATTTTCTTTGAGTTATGTAATGTCTGACAGGGGGGGACAAGCTCATTGTGTCAGCCCTGTTACCACAAAAGCGTACTTTAAAAAGTTATTTGTTTGAAATTTTAAATGTACATATATAACAACATTTAAGCCTCTCATGAATGTACACCATGTGGGGTCATGACATTTACCACATGGCTAGTAATGGCTGCCAATGACATTTTTCGTCAACCCTGTTACCATTCTAGGGTAACAGCGTTGACGAAAGTCTATGCTTTTGTGCGTACATGAAAATATACTTTTCTTTCCAATAGTATTTACATAATTTACATGTTTTTGCAGGTTTCATACCTAAATATCATGTTTTTCTATTTATTCTACTGATAGGCGGGCTACAATTTGTTGAGGTTACTGACCTATGCTGATCTATCTTTTTAGATAGATTGAGATCTTTTTATTTTAGGAATGTGCTTTATAAATCAAATTCATTATTATTGTTATTACTATAATTTTCTACATGTTTGATGACATTTTGAGACTGATTCCTGCTCCTGTTAGAGTGACAGCACGGCACGTAGAAATACAGAGAGACATCTGGTCAAAACTTGTTGGGTAGGCAAACAGGAATGTTACATGAAGTGATCGGGTGAGGGTTAGGGTTTGAGTTACACAGGTATAAGAAAGTACTGAAAATCTCATATCCATCAAGGAAAGGTGTGGATTCCTCTGCCATTTGTCACTGCATTCTGCTACAGTTCAGTTCCCAAGATTGTTGCCAGGGAGGTTGTTCCGCTGTTGCTCGTTGCATTGGTTCACTGCTTTAACTGGGTGCCACTGATTGTGTTAAGAGGCACAGCAGATATAATATTAGGCTTTTGTTTCTTCTGTGAAGGCCAAACATGTTCAATACATCATTTATTTGTGATGTAATTTCAATATCCTTCATGTTTTGAATAAAACAATTGGAATACATTTAAGTATCATAATTTTTCATCATCTTCTATGCTAATTCCTCTCAAAAAATCTGTCTCCAAAATATTCAGATTAGTCATGTTGAATGAAAGATTTAGGAATGTCCCATTATAACTTGATTATAGCCATAACTGTAACTTAAACAAGCAGTATAACCAATACGGTAACTGTTGTCAACCCTGTTACTGAGGTGTCAGCCCTGTTACTTGAATAATATTCCAATATAATGTAAAAAATGAAAAGACAAATGTAAAATCAACTCATTTCATATGTTAAGTAAAAGAGACCAGTAATCCACTCGAAGAAATTGGGGTATTATTATTTTGTTTTCATAACATTTTCTTAAAACAGAAGATGCTGTGAAAGAGACAATTGTAAATGAGCATATTCATTCATGGAAAAAAGTAAAATCCTCAATATTCTCACTTTGAAAACACACGTAGTGTAACAAGGGGGGTTGTATCTTTCACTGTATATCAGATTTGTTTTAAATTTGGATTTAAAACCTTTTCAAACGGTAACTGATATGTCAGTAACAGGGTTGAAAAAAAAACACATGTATGTTGATTATATGTGAAAAAAAATGAAAAAATAAGATGGCCTGAGATGGCACGGCACATTTTTCTGAAAGGTAAGGATATACTTCATCCAAAAAGGGGCTCAAATACTTTTAAAACAGTACTTTGAAAATCAAACATTAAGAATGGTAAATGGCACGTTTTCGTATAATGACCCCCCTGTGAAGGGATTGGAGCATTTCGGGCAATTCTTATTTTGGGCTTTTTCGGGCAGGTGGTATTTTGGATATGAGACCTGGATGGAAGCCTGGATGGAACTGTCCCCCAAAACATCCCATTGTACATTCTTTAGCACTTGAAGCAGATACCATGAAATCTGATAAATCTAATGATGTATTTCGTAGCTGTTAGTGTCCCTTGTTCTGCATGTGCTTGGTGGACCTTCTGTTCCTGCTTGTCGGTGTGTTTTTCTTTGACTCGTCGTCTTGGAGTGTATGAGTCTGGTGTGCCATCTAGTGAAGGTCTGGGGAGAGATAATGCAAGGCCATCTCCTTCCTGGAGCCTCAAATGAATATGTTATGGAGAACAATTGTTCTTGATTTACTAATAATATAGGCTAGAGATCACCGTGAACTAATTCAGCATGGTATTTTGAAACCAATAGCCAAACAGTGAACACCCCGTTCACAGTGTGATGTAGCCCATCAGTGGTACCCCCGCTCACAGATGGCCAAACCAATGAAATATAACATCCTTGTGTACCCTGTACGAGAACCAATCAAATGTTCTCTTTTGCATTTCGTCTACAGTTCTGTGACTGATAAGGTGCAGACTGCCCCATCTTCTTTAGTTCAGACTTATCCATCTTGGAATGTGTATGTGCTGAATCCTTTCTGTGGAAATAAACCTTGATTCTCTTGGATATACCTTGTCAAGCCTGATTCTTTGAAGAAAGGGATTTGTCTGCTCAACGCCTGTATGAAAACAAAAGGGCGTTGATATTTTTGCATTTCAATTCTGAAGTATAATCAATACTATATTTGCCAAAACTGAAATAAAAATTTGGCGCTTTTGTCAAGAAGCAGGTGTAAATAATCATTTTAGCCGTTTAACTCCTTTCATGCCAATTCATTGAGGACGATCTCGCGAGTGCCCTCTAGGTGAATTCCAGCCAACTTCGGTACAATGAAATTAGCAGGGAGTGGGCAGGCTCTCCGAAGAAGGGCTCCAATGTTGCTGTGTTTCTAAGAAAACTAAGGAGATTGCTGAAATCATTGAATTTGGGTTAAGAGCTGTTCAATTCATTGCTGAAACCAGGAAGGATAAAGGTTGCTTGGTAAAGTCTCATCGAAAAAAAAATAAAAATTGACAATTAATTGTGAAAGTATGAGTATTTCCTCTCTCAACATGTAACAAGAAGAATATGCAGGACTGGGACTAAATAGGTGCATAGCTACATGAAAGCCACTTGTTAGTGAGGCTAACTGGGCAAAAATGACTTAAGTTTGCAGAAAGCATGAAGATTGAGCTGGGAGCAATGGAAGAAGGTCATGTGGTCTGATGAGTCCAGATTTACTCTATTACTGAGCAATAGGCATAGCAGGATCAGAAAGCAAGCTCATGAGGTGATGCCTACATCATGCATAGTGCCTACTGTACAAGCCTCTGGAGGCAGTGTTATGATCCGGAGTTGCTTCAGTTGGTCTGGTCTAGGCTCAGTAACATTATGAAGCAATAATATGAAGTCCTAGGACTACCAGAATGTGGTGAATGACCAGGTCATCCCATCAATGGAGTTTTTAATCGCAACAACATATTCCAGGATGGTGAGACCAACATTAATTGGGCTCAAATCATGAAAGAGTGGTTCAGCAAGCATGAGGCATTATTTTCATACATGAACTGGCCATCAGAGTCCTGACTTAAACCTGCTGAAAGTCTCTGGGATGTGCTGGAGAAGGCTTTACGGAGTGGTTAGACTCTCCCATCATCAATACAAGATCTCAGCCAAAAATTAATGCAACTCTGGTTGGAAATAAATGTTGTAATGTTGCATTAGATTGTCGAAATGATTCCATGACGAAAGAGCACCATGATCAAAGCTAAATGCGGTCAAACAAAATATTAGTGTGCAACTTTTTTGGCCAGGCAGAGTACATCATGCCAACGTAAGACGTGTATGTATGTATATATAAGGCCACTCACCTAATCCAATAACATAATGCAACACACAGCCCAGGCTGCTTCCATTCATCCACACAAAGCGCACACTTCCAAACAAGGTGACCCACTGAGCAAGACAGGAAATGAAAAACCATTTCTTACAATTGGCGAAGCTTGTAGTGGGTCATCATGCTCCTGAACCATCTTTGACCTAGTAAACGTGCTCATTTCCTTGAATAGGGTAAACCAGATAAAGTTGTCAGGGTAACTGCCCAATTTAAAGTCAAGATAAGGTGTCATATGGTAGGACAGGTTTTAATGGCAAAATGCATCAAATTCCCACAAGCTGAGAGATATATGAAAAAATATATATATAAATTTTCACCATTTGTAAGAATAGACAAGTGCAAAATTATGCAAGGGGTATTGACATTTTTTTATTTCCTATTAATTTCTGAAAGTTGTAATTCACTGAACCGTGATAGGCTGTCATACCACTGGAGAATTTTGAAGTTTGAGCAAAAAATAGAAAATGTAACAACATTAATAAAATTACATTATATAATCACCAATGAGCCACAAAACTAAAATCACGGAATAACATCGATTATCGTTTTAAAATCAAACCTGGCAGGAATGTATTAGGCTGCAAGTGAACAGTCAGTTCTTGATGTGTTGAATGCTGGAAATATGGGCAAGCGCAAGGATCTGAGCGACTCGGGAAACTGAGGCCAAATTGTGATCCCAAGATGCTCTGGGTCAGAGAATCTCCAGTAGGTCTAGTGGGGTGTTTTCAATTGCAGTGGAGAGTACCTACCAAAAGTGGTCCACGGAATGACAACCAGTGAACTGGCGACAGGGTCATGGGTGCCCGAGGCTCCGTGATGCACGTGGGGGGTGAAGGCAAGCCCCTCTGGTCTGATCCGATTGAAGAGTAACTAACACACATTTCTGAAAAGTTTATGCTGACTATAGTAGGAGTCAGCACACAGTGCATTGCAGCTTTCAGTATCTGGGGCTACGCAGCATTAGACCAGTTACAGCACCCATTCTGCCCCCTGTTCACTGTTGAAAGTGTCCACAACTGGCAGGTGAAAATCAGAACTGGGCCTTTGAGTGATAAACTAACCCTTAAATGCCCAACTACAGTAAAAGTTGAAAGAAAAATCAATGTATTCTGTTAACCCTCTATTAACCACTGTAGCATATCTGCTACATAAAGTGAAAGGGTTAACAGCCTGGACACCCTGCTGGTTTTGTTTCTTACTGCCAAATAAACATTTGAGAATAACTTGAATGGTCCGTCACTTTAATTTTTCCATTCGCATTATTACCCAATGTAGCAGATCTGCTACATATTGGAAAGGTGGGCCAAAGGGTTGAATTTTTTTTTTTTCCATTTTTCCAAATATTGGCCCATAATCAACATGCTTGCCTAGGGAAATGATTTTTACACAGTTGGAAAGGTACTTGGTTAACAGAGGGTTAATATGTCCTGGGGAGGGGCTAATAACAACCCAATTGCAATTTTTAATTTTTGGTGACCTTTGACCTCATTTTAGTTTTGTGTTATATGTCACAATGTGCATTTCAGGGACCTTACTGCTAAAATGACTTGAATGATAAAACAGTTGACATATAGCTGAAGTATTAGGCATAGCTTATTTTTCATTAGCTTACCTGTTTGTCTACTTTATCCAGTGATAAATGGGTGCTGATCTATCATGTGGATTCCACCATGGGGGTGGCCATATTGGAAAGGTTAGCTGGTGCAGCCAGTGTAGTGTCAGTTCCACTTTTATGCATCAGATGGCAGCACTGATGGTCTAAATATGTCACTATGGGCATTAGGTTGCAAAATATATGTGGGGTCAGTGGTTTTGACAAACCCCAAAATCGTGTGACAAATTTGTCACAGGGGGCATTTAAGGGTTAAGGTGGCCTGATCTGATAAATCACATTTCTTTTACATCATGTGGAAGGCCGGGTGCGTGCGTGCAGTTTACCTGAGGAAGAGAAGACAGCAGGATGCATCATGGGAAGACATCAAGCCAGCGAAGGCAGTCTGATGCTCTGAGCAGTATTCTGCTGGGAAACCTTAGGTCCTAGTGTTCATGTGGATGTTATTTTAACATGCACCACCTTCATAAACACTGTTGCAGACAAAGTACAGCCCTTCACAGTAACAACATTTCCTAATAGCACAGGCCTCTCTCAGCAAAATAATGCGCCCTACTGCACAGCAAAAGTTGCTCAGGAATGTTTAGGGGAACATGAAAGAGTTCAATGCATTGACCTGGCCTCGAAATTCCTCAGATCTCCGCCTGACGGAGCATCTATGGGCTGCGCAGAAAAAACAGGTCCCATCCATGGAGGCCCCACCTCACATCTTTCAGTACTTAATATCTTCTTTTACATCATCTTTAGCATCTTCTTTAATATCTTATGTCTTTGGGCCAGATAACCACAGCACACCTCCACAGGTCTAGTGGAGTCCACGGCTCGGCGAGTTGGGGCCGTTTTGGGGATGTGCACAATATTAGGCAGGAAATTTGAATGCGGCTAATCGAAGAATATCAATTATATGATTTACAGTATGAACATTTATATCGTTTTGACAAGGAATACAAAAGTAGCCAAAATGATACAAATACAAGGGTGAAACAAAATCTACTTTCTGGGAGAAAGTCAAAGGCCCTAGAAATTTTATTAACTTGACTGGTATCAGTTTTACATTGACAATATTGCATTTAATCCTTCATACAGCACTCCAGGTAGTTTATGAAAGCAAATGCACTACATTTCTTGGGGAAAGAACCGTTTGGTGCTTAACAGTACATGAGCAGCAAGTGGATGCAGTCGGCAGAAAATCAGTAGTGAGTGAGTGTCCTCAGAGACGAGATCGACCAAAATAAAGAGCAGCAGAGAGGTGGAACATTTTGCACTTTAATATTAGTTTTCTCTAAAACAGACAACTCAATTCCTCCACAGTTTTTACACTATGTAAATAAAACATATTGTAATCGCTCAAAAGGAAAAAAAAATAACATGTAGAAAAAGTATTCAAATTGTTGGTACATAGCTGTATTTGTTAGCATGAATGGAAAATTGAAATGTTTTTATGTAATTAGCAAAAAAAAAAAAAAGTCAGAAGACAGATGGGACCCCTAAATGCAGCACTGAAGTGGCTTCTGCAAGCACTGCAGTGCAGAGACAGCACGGGGAGAAATATATATTGGAGTAAATCTGACCGTTATACAGAAAGGATCATTTACTAGGAATATTCCAGATTACCTGTACCCAAAACACCACCGATGAATGCTGTGCAGTTAATTGCATCCATTAGTCGAAACTTTATTGGTAGGATCAAGACAGGCAAAATGCGTAATCCTTTTTTCCACTTTTCTGTAGATTAGCCAAGAAACTGCGAATGGGAATTTCACTGGACCAATTCATCACATCCGAAACCTCAGTGAGAACACGCAGACAGTAACTGTTCGCCTGCGCGTCTCAAACATTATTTTTTATATCAAATAGATTTTAAATGGAGGTACAAAAAGTTTGACATTTGTTTTAAGATTATTAATAAATGCAGATTTCAGTTAACAATGGAAAAATGGTACGCTTTTATTTCAGAGTTAATATACTCCTAATGAGTCACACAATACTCCCAGTAACAAGATTTTTCTTTTCAGGACATTTATTTAAATAGTACAGTCGAGGTCTTTTTTTAAATATTCCTTTTTAAACCAGCGTCGGTTTTGTTCGTAAGATTGGTTAACACATTTAAAAGCAAATTGTTCTAAACTCTGGACTCCCACCAGAACATCAGAAACAGGAAATGGAGTCTCTAGAAGACGCTTCACACTTTGGTGATTTTTCATTTTTTTTTAACCTTGTCGCCAGCAGCAGTGTCGCCCTTTGACCCCCGTGCAACACGACCTTCACTGTCACTCCCGGGACACGAGGCCACTTTCATGCAGAGCTCCATGTCGGGACAGAGAGCCTCACTTTGGACTTTCCTAAACCCATATACTAGATAATGGAAAAAAATAAACTAAAACTGGCAGAAACTAAGGTAAATGGCATTTTTCAGTTGCGCTGAATATTGTTGTGCAAACTGCTTTTTGAATGCATTTAAATGCTAAAGGATCAGAGCATGTATTAACAATTTTTCAAATCAAGGTGCAGTACAAAAAAAAACAAAAAAAAAAAAAGCAAATGTCCATCACAAACCCCTCTGACATCCAACAGAGCCGAACATCACAGTTTCCTTCAGAGCAATGAGACCTCACTGTAAATACACAGTGGGTTTACACAGAGGCCTGGCCATCACTCAGTTCGCCAAAGCCTATGGCCTCACTTTCAATGCCTTGGCCTGTTCACCCTGTTTAACAGTGTTTTCAGTACAGGCCATATCTTTACACCTCAGAGTCTGAAGCACACACACACACACACACACACACACTATAAGGTGCGCTGAAGACCACACGAGGACCAGATCTCCCAGGTCAGGCTGGGGGGGGGTCCGGTTGAGGGGGCTGGACAGAAGAGCAGGAGTGAATGTCACTCAGTTCAGCACTAATGAAACAACTTTCCATGTCAATCTGAAAACAACTAACAACTGAACTAGAAGGCGGCGAGCTGAAACGAGAGAGAGTGTGAGGGGGAGACTGGACTGGAAGAGGCAGGCGATGGGTTCACTCAAACTATTCCGCTCATTTTATGTCGAGTCATCCTCGTATCATCCACACGATCGCAGCACATTTTAATGCAACTTCAGAAGGATAAAGAGACAAATGAGCCCAGCGACAGTGATCCTGGACTGAAGATCCAAGTCTGTTAAATTAAATTACTGCTGCTTTGAACGGAGTTCTTCATAATGCAAGAGAAAATGCCGTCGCTCGGCAGACGAGGCCCGGCACGTCTGGAGCCCGGCGCGTCTCGTCGTAAAGCAGGGAGGGTGAGGACGAGAGAAGAGAGATCGCTGCATAGCCCTGCGCGAATCGTCCATCCTCACGCCCTCCGCATGAGGAAAGCTGAGAGAAATAATTCAACTTCACAGCAAATATACATATTTCTGAATATCTGTAAAGAATAAATATTTTTTTTAAATTTAAAAATGACGCAAACACGTGCCAGGCTTGCTCTTTAACTTCCATGCATATGCATTATTTACAAATCGAAAAATACCAATTTCCTTTTTTTTTTTGCTCAGGTTTTTTTTTTTTTTTTTTATATATATACCAAAATCTTTTGCCCCTCACAATCAGCCAAATAAACATTCACGACCCAAACGGCGATCTCACCACTTACAGCGGCGACGGGCAGGGACATTTAAAGCTGTTTTCATAAAGTCCATTTCCCCTCACGAAAGGAAATAAAGCCAGAATAGAATGAGAAGAAAACATCCACAAAAAAAAATAATGTTTAAAGAAAGATACAATACAAGCCTGAAGGGAGTTATATTTTTCGATCCGTGTTTTTTTCAGTGTGTTTCCACCCTGGACTCTGTTGCCACTCTACAAAACAATACTGTTGTGCAATTAATCTTTTCAACATTCCACCTTACGCCTGTATAATTTAGTTTCAATTTAACATGACTGAAAGGGCAAAAATGCAATTTCAGGTGTTGTCCACTCGGGGGCAGCAGCAGTCACAGCTGGCCAAAGTTAATTGCATTTGCGCTCTGGTTGGACAGTTGCAATTTTGCTCATGGTTTGTGGTGCACGGGGGGAAATATCCTCAGTCCTCGATGTACTCCCACAGATCCTTCTCATAGCCTTCATGAACGTGCTGTAGCAGCACTCTCCGCCGGCTCTCACAGTATCTGCCAGCAGGGGACACAGCACAGGTTAGGGGCCTGACACCACACATTTAACGGTCACACATTTAACATTTTGGCTCCAGAAACCACAGGGCACCTTCAAATGTTCTGTAGAGTCCACAGCTTCGGTCACTTGGAACCGTTTTTAGTGACATACATCTGACCAACAACATATTGGGCAGGTAGTAATAATGTTTACCACAGCGGTGCAGGGAGCCTGCATCAATTTTGGTAGGGCAGCCTAGTGTGATGTTACAGAACACAGAAGTTAACTGTAAGACCAACAAGCGTGTGCATAATTTGGAAGAGCAAACATTTGGGGGGGGATCCTTCCCTGCATGGCAATGGACAAACGTACACCTCCACAAGCTAAATTATACCTTATGGATAAGGCAGTGCAATTCTACCTCTTGAGATAGCACGCCAGCACATGCATAAAAACTGAATGCTGCCCACTTTGCAACCGTCTTACTACCTGTACTTGTCTTGTACTTTCTGCTTGATGTCCTGCAGAGAATCCTGGGAAATATCCCGCTCCAGATATCCAGACAACACCTCCGTAGCGTTCTCCAGGTCTGCCTGATTGTTCTAAGTGAAAACCGAATGCGCTCCATTACCAAACATAACAACTGTATTTGCACAAAAGCGCAGTTAAAGACACACACAAGACTGCTGCAGTACTGTCGCACACCTTAAGACTCGTTAGCAGGAGGAATGAGAAAAAAAAATTACACTGGAATAAAATAACAACTTTGGAACAAATGAACAACAACACTACAAAGTGGCCAAAACTTTACCGTCCCAACTCTTTTTTTGAAATATGTTGCAAGATTCAAAATGGAAATAAATGTTTATTTTGTAAAATTAGTGAAATTCATGTAGAGTAGCATCAAATAATGCGCTGCTGTTTTTTTTTGAACACATCGCTGCTTCAGTCCGAACCCTCTTCTGATTGCAGGTCACATGAAGAGGAGCCGCTGAGGAAGGTTCCCCAGCTGCGGCGCAGCGAAGCTCTCACCTCGAAGATAATGGACTGATTATTCTTCTTGAGGTAGAAAGCGAAGACGTAGGTGAACATGAGCGTGGAGCGACACTGGCAGAGCACGTCCACGGCCTTCTTCAGGAACTGCACCTCGATCCAAGACATGTTGTGCTGCTGCATCTCCTCCATCTTCTGCTTCACCTGGGCGTAGAGCTTGTGCTCGAATCGCAGGCTCTGCATGTGGTTCATGTAGCGGTTGCAGTAGAAGAGGTACCTCTGCAGGGCGGCCCGGGAGCGCTGGGGAGGGGTACAGCACACAGCTCAGGGTCTTACTCACTGCACGGTCTGCAGCTGCACTGCGACTTTCAGCCAGAGCAAAGACTCCAACTCCTGCCTAACCGCCGTTAACATGAGCGTTCACACGGAACAGCAAACTCAGCAAAGAGAGAAAGAAAAAAATTCACACTGTTTAACGAGCCGCCACATGCAAACATGTATAATGTAAACTTTTCAAAGGGTTACGAAGTAGGGGGAAAACATTCAGATTCGGTGCCCTCAGTAACCCTGGGAAAGGCAGCATTTGATGCACCAAATCGATAATAAATGACAACAGTAATGGAGGAGGAACTCGACAGACCGATGCAGACAAATCTCAGAGCTGTGAATCTAACAGAGGCCTCGGAGGGAGCAGGGAAGGTACTGTAATTACCTCCTGAGCGTCCCTCGCTGCCTTCGCATCATCTTCATTGTAGCGATTGCAGTTGTACCTGTATTAAAAGAAACAGCAGTAAGCCCCCTGAGCCCATACAGGTGTGTCAGAATAAGCGCAGGCCGAGGAGAAAAAATGAAATAAAACAGCAGGCCGAGTGACTTCAGCTGCAAGCAGAAAAATCATTCAATGTACAGCCGTATTAGTCTTCAAACAGGCAGTTCCTTTCAGCCTCATTCACTGCACCTTCATAAATACTGCTCCCCCTGCTGGCCTGTGTTCGCCACAGGGATGAATGCATGTGTGCCTTTCACAGGGCAGAGATTAATGGGTCAGGTGATGACATCGTGCCCAGAGGTGCTCCAGGAAAGGCAGCCCTTTTCAAAATAAGAGCTCTTAAATATCCAATACCAGTTCAGTCCACCTGTACAGTGATCTCCAGTGTATCTAATAACCGAGAAAAGGTGGACCCCCATTTTTCCAGTTAAATCCAGAGAAGAATGATCCTCAATTCTGCCGTTCAGCCGCACCCCCCCCGTTCCACTTCAGTGTTTGAAATTCCTGCCGTTTTCTACATCAAGAACACCACCTGTTCTGCACACATCACATCCACCACCTCTGAGAGGCCTCCTCTTCCAAATACATTTTACACCATCAAAAAATGTTCTGTACTGATTCAGCACAACAGAAAACATTCATGATGCCAGGAGCTCCCTGGCAGGAGCAAATGCAGAGAAAAAAGCTGCTTACTTCACAACCCTGTCCCTAACTGACTGGCAGCATTTAAATCTTCAGTACCTGACAGTCAGTCAAGTTACAGTATTGATGTTTATTCATTCATTGTTATTGACATATTCCAAATCCGAACTTAACTGCAGTTGAACGTACAGTTCTGATGTTTGTTAATTGACTTCCTTATAAGCAAAGGTACAGCCCTGATATGTGGTACTGTGTGCAATTCTGGCCCTGGCTTTCAGAATATGCCAGAAAGTGTAGAAAGCTTCAGTCTCCAGATATAATCATATGAAAAGTGAATTTTGAGCAGATGCTTTTTTTCTTTTTTCCATATTTCCCTGCCACCCAAAGCAACTCTCAACTCCAAACTCACATTTCAGAATATATGGGACTGTGGGCAGGAGCAATTATAGCTTCATCAGAGGGTTAAGTGCTTGGGTAGGTGACGGAGATTTGGTCATGGGTAACAAAAAACAAAAAAAAACATCTGTACCCCCTTCTTTGGTTAACTGGTACATTAGGTAGCACAAAAAATGAAACATCAGCAGTGGTGTCCCAGGCAAAACCAAAATCTCCCAGAATGCTCCATTTTGAGGACATAAAGATCCTCATACAGCAGGGCTGCGCACAGCATGCGGACAGGAGGGACAGCAGAGCCGATTTGCACTCACCAAGCCGACCCGTGGGGCTCCCAGGGACCCAAGCACACCCAGCAGAACTCCGCTTTGCAATTCTGGTTACGGCAGACCATGTGATTGCAGCCGCCGTCCTTCTCAATGGTCACATGACACTTGGGGCATTCCTGGCGAACACAAGGCAAGGTTAGGCCCACTCGACCTCACAGAGGACCGGGAAAGACAAAAGCCCTCCAGGATGTGGCTGTTACCAACCTTTGTGTTCGCTGCAATCCAGTTAGACGTCTCACTGTCGTCGTCACACTTTTTAATCCACTTCCTCAGCCACTGACAAACAGGGGAAAAGAAATCAATGAACACGTTTAGAGCCAAATCTTAAGTTCCACTGCCCAAAAGCTGAGAGGACAACATCATTGGACAGTGGTTTATGGTCGCTCAGGTAATGTCACGCAAATTCAGAAAACAACAGAACACAAACTCAAAATGAACAGAGTAAACTTGAATGCAACCTTTATAACACTCATAGCACAAAATGAAATACACTCCACAGCATTTAGAGCCAGAGCGTATGCATGTATTTTTGCCCCGAGTCCTGTAATCACAGTGAATACACACTCGTATCACATGCTCTTTGTTGCTGCTATGGCAACCACTGAGACATAGCAGGTCTCTCAGGAGTCCACCTGCCAGGTGAGAGAGATGGCCGTTGTCTAGGACACCAGGCCATTGTTCAGATGGAGCAAAGCGTTTCCTCATAAGCTCTGCCTGGCTTACGCCCAAGAACCAACACTCCACTGGAGGAACTATATCAACTGTCGCCACTCCAACTTTATTCCCGGGTTTTCCCCATTTCAACAATCGTTTCAGCAGTAATAAACAATAAAACTTCATTGCAGAAATGCTCCGTCACATTTCAGCTCCATAGAAAGGATTACAGTTCTGGTATAAATAATGCAGTTTTTCCTTCCCATCATTACCTCAACATTAATAAGCAAAGTAACTTTCTGCAAACGTTTCTCAACACAGCCCTCTGAAAGCTAAAAATACAAATCATCACGGATAAATCAAGGAATAATCTGAGACGCTCACACATAAAGCACCTCAGCTGATGCCTGTTTAAGGAGAGTCCCATTCAAACGCCCCCAGAAAATCTGGAGCACATTACTACACTCGTGTCCACTTGCAAGACAAGTGAAAAATAAATCCAACGCGTTTATAAGCTTAGTCAGTAAAGCATTATCTTTGCACAAATTAGCAATGCCATCTTTGAACAGCAGCTGAATGGGGAGAGTTCACCAACAGTCATCCATCTTGTGCTCTTCTGAAATGGTCCTACATTGACTAGCCAACTGGAAGCCACATGTCTAAGCTATAGGTAAACCACACAACACACATCCTCTTGCACAGAAACGAGCACTACTCACACTCACACACACACACACTCACACACACACACAGAGCAGGCTTGGGATTTCTTGGAAAGGACAACTAATCCATGAAACTTGATACAATAACAGTCCTAGGAATACGTTAGGGCCCCAGCAGTATTGGCCAAGTTTACTCAAGCGAATAAAAATAAACGGGAGAACGCATTACAGTGCAATTAATCGCAACTTCCTGTTTTGATCTGAGGGCCCTGCCAGGCGTGGTTTCTGTGCGTCAGTCAAGTGGGAGTTGATTAATAGGTATGGGTTTGTGACGAGACAAAAAAGAAAAAGTAAACAAACCGACTGTGGGCACCACCTGAACGTTTCGCAGTCCGCGGTCTTCCCGTCACATGACCGGTGAAGACATGCTTGCTTTTTTACGTACTCCAGAATGACACCACAGGTGCCCGAGTGACACAGCCACACAGGAAACCGTAACCGCGAACTGCTCCAGAACAATTCAATCCATTCGCCTGTAAAAACACTGACAAATCTTTTTGCATCTACCGTTCAGTACCTGCACAAGCGAGGACAGTGCACAGTCCGCATAATACCATTTCAGGGAGCTTTGAATAAAATTAACCTTACAACGCCATGTTGGAATTAACGTACAGCCCACCTACTTGCAGCTGTGAGGCTGAGTTTGTTGCACTGTTTCCATTAATTGTAGCTTATAGAAAGAATAGCTAGCTGACTATTTAAAGTGCCCTGCTGTCAATAATATGCTCCTCCCCTACAGACAGATCTATGTACAGAGAGCATATGATGTGGCTGTTTTGGACCAGCGCTCTGGTACTGACTGACAGTAGTCTAAATCATTTCATTACCAAGGTGCTCAAGGAATTTGGCAAACCATGAACTGAGTGGTTCTCGGACTGTTGCTCATGTTTTTAACTGCCGGTTCAAATGTGTTCATTAACAGAGTGATTTAGCAAGCAACGAGCGCAAACCTACAGTATCATGCATGTTGGAATTTTTGGGCTAGTGCTCATGTTTTTTTGACTGATGGTTCAAAAGTTTTATGGCAACTAAAAAATTCTTTCCTTTGCCATATGGGTCACGTCCAACATACCAGTCTACTTTCTGATGACACCTGTGTGCACATGTTCCTCAAAACCAGTAACGTAGCCAACTACCTATTCCGTTTCAACCATTTGCAATTCACTATTCACCACTTCCTGCACTCGGACATTTGTGCATTGTATTCACATGATAACTGACCTGCTATTAAAATTATTACCCAGTTTGAAAGCACACATCCAGGCAGTTGTCACAAACACTAGCATGTACACATGGACAGTTTTCGTGTTTCGATTACTAGGCACCCCCTGCTAAGTTTCTTTTCAATTCACTTTTTAAAATATTTTTTGCGCATTTTCAACTTTTACATGTTTGTGTTATTATTGGCAGATTTTTTTCCAGACTTCCACTGAAATTTCTGTGCTTTTCCAGGGCTGGATAACAGCAATTCATAGTTCCACACTTTTCCAAAATATACAAACCTGCACAGGGACCCAGCACATTCAACAACATATCAAGTCTGGCTCTACCCATCCTACTCCTGCACCTCTTGTCGAAGCCGGACGGATTTTTTATCTGAAACACCTACACTGAACTTGGCATCTGTATAAAATTGTAAAACCCCCTGAAAAAGTGCAGGTTATAAGAGAGTTCTGACTGAGGTCTTTCGATCATAATACCGTTTCTGTGTTTGCAATGTGTCTTTCCAGAAATGCTCATGCATGTTTTTCCATGGCTTGAAAATGTTTCAACTCCCATTCTAATAACCTCAAGAACAGCACACTCCAGCATACCTTGCACTTGACAGGATCGTGCCAGTTCTCTCCACAGTTGAAGCTGCAATGAAGGAAAAAAGGCAATTACTATGTGTTAAATGACAATGCTCATAACAGAAAGGCCAACGTGAATCAGAGTACATCAGTGCTTGACATTAGCACGACTGAATTTTGGACATTAAAGCAGGAGTCATTGTCTAAGCATCATAAGGATGTGAGAGTTAACATTAACGAGTAAAACCCAATTGCTAAAGTGCTTCTGCAGGAGAGATTGGGCTACATGGAGAGGAATGAACACAAAAACTACCTGTGTGGTTTGGCCAAAACAGTAAATTATCCGTAACTTTAGACAAAAGAGACCTTTGTAGGGAAGCAAAGGCACTGGCAAATCCAATGAAGTTATGCATTCCTCCTCTGGAGAGTTAAATACGGTACAATTCAATGCAAGGCACTGATTGCTATGCCTACTCCTGCCGTAACTTCATACACCCTTAAAGTTGATCTTCAGCCCTCAAATACAACTGACCTTAAGCGACCTCGACTTTTGACCCAATAAACTTCAAAAATTTAACCAGTTCGGCTACCCATTGTGGGGAGTTTCCTTGTCTGATTTGGCAAAAATCCCTCCGCTCCAGCGCTCAAGGTTAACATTTTAAAGCACTGGCCCCATGAGCCACACAGCCGTGGTTAATATCAAACCGAGCACTCCTTCATTAGATATAGCACTGACAAGATATTTTTAATGGACGGTGTGACGGACACATGCACGGATGGACGACCGGGAAACAGTATGCCACCTGCCCACTGTTTTGGAAGAGGAATAAAAATTGAAACGGGCATAAAATAGCATTTGAAGCAAAATATAACATCTCACATTCATTTTACAGACATCTCTTACCAGAACTGTCGTCCGCACTTACACCTCACAGGCTTGGCATCGGGGTACTGCACTTTGACCACATGGTGGCAGTCTGGAGCAGGGCACCATTTTAACAGTCGATTGCACTTAAGAAAGGAGGGAAATTTGATTAATGGTAACAGAAGGATAGTTAAGTCATTATTCAAGCAGAACAAGCATTACCCCATAGTGGGTTATTGATTTACCCAACAAATAAGTACTCAAGGGGCAATTATAGTTTTTTCTATTCTTTCGACTGACTTCTTTTTTATGGAATTTAGATTTAAGCTCACAAAAAAGCCTTGATACAAACATAGAAGCTTCAACTTCCACTGTAGAGTAAGATTCAAAGCAAAAAGACAAACAGAATCTTACCTCTACAAAACTATTGGTAATTAAATGTTGGTACTTCAACTTCACTTTGGAATCTGTTATGAGTCGCCTGTGAAAGATAGGATAAGTATTAGCCCATTTAATCATCAGTAGTATAAACAAACAATTTCAAAACACAAAAGGTCATTATGGTGCGCTGATGTGAATTATGACAAACAGAATCAAACTTGACAGTGATTAATCAAATCTGAAAAATCACTCAACCCAATTCTACCTCAGAACAGGACAAAGAAAACATTTATTGTTATAGCCTTCATCTTCCCAATTCTGTCTCGATCAAATTAGAATGGAAAATATGCACTTGGGGGCAAGTTTGTGTGAAAATTATTACATGAATAAAAATAAAAAAAATCACAAAAATAAAAATTATTCCATTCAAGTTACAGCATAACTAAGAAACTGGAATACATTAAGGTCGACTTAGCCATTTCTGAATGAGCTGTTCTTGCCATCCAAACTAAAAATACCTGCGGCCATATTTGGATATTTTCTGTACAACACTGAATCACTGTTGGTACCTTGGAGATCAGCAGAGGCTTCCAGGACATTTTACAAGACCGTTAAAACCCTTGTATTTATCAGTATTTGCAGATTTCCTTGAAACACATTGCTGCTAAAGTTGCTTCACTACCACTAAAAAAGGAAGTCTATTTAACCGGCAGCATTCTTACACTGCCAGATGATGCACCAATTGGGAAATTTCTTTTTTTCAGACCCTGGAGGAGGGTGCTGGCCTACTGCTGCTAATATCCCTTACTTACTTACTTAGTAACCTTGTTCAAACACACATGCATGACAAGGCTAAGGAAGTACACATATGTACAGGCTGTAAGAGCCCATAGTGAGCCCTGTCACCTCTACTGAGAGCAAGAGAGCTAAAAAAGCAATGCCCTTGTTCTACACAAAGTAGAGTACATGGCAAAGGATGGGGAAAAAACACCATAATGATCTCCACATTCATTTTAAAGATGTATGTGCAGCTTCATGCCCATTTTAAATCAACCAAATGTTCTTCACCAAAAAAATTTTAAGACTTCATACTATCAGTGGTAGCGCACATCTCTTGCTCGAAAGAATCTCCAGTGCTGCCCTGTAGAACATAAGTGCAAATAAACACAGCTGATGACACGCTCGCTTAAGCTAATGTGTGCTGGAGAGGAGACAAGAAACTTTCCCTTTCTCTCTCCCCACTCAGTAATTGAACAAGCAAGCTAGCAAATATTATAGCCATACAAGGTAACTTATGATAACAATTAACTAATATTACACCAACAAGATCAGGAAGAGCAGCAAAGGAAAAACGCAATTTCAGGATGCACATTAAACGCCTCTGAAAAATGAATGACACCTTCACAAACAAGCAGGTCATTTTAAAAGACAACAGGCAAACATTACCAAATAAACCGGCTACCTTTTTTCATACCTGGAAGGAGAGGGCTGTCCTATAGTAGCCAATGTCCCTAACCAACATTGGTTGATTATGGGCCAGGCAGCTGAGCTGCGAGTCCATCATGTGTTTCACAATGTTATAGTTGTTGTTCTTCCAAGGAAATCTGCCTTCTCAAGCATGAAAATCTACAAAACTGTGCACATGGGCCCAGTCCTATTCCAAATTTGCGCAGCTGACGTCCTAGGCCAAACATTCAGATTGCGGCACTACAGCAACCATCATAAGTTTAAAACTATGGAAATTCATAGCATATTAGCCGTACGTGCTTCCACTTTGTGACGGTCACCAATAAGTGACCAAATGAGCAGAAATTTTCAGATGGTCTGAGCTGGCAGAAATAATGGAGACTATCATTCAGTTTTTCTCAAAAACTGTAAAACACAACCCATCTACTCCCACATTTTAATCAACTGACACCAAACTGCTATGCTGCAACTTCAGACTGTTCACTACAAATGATCCAAGATTTCTGAATGATCAAAAATTGAGCCCGCAGTGCAACAAAATGTTTTGCAGTAAACTAGACTGTAAATAACCAATTCAAATTCTTGCTAAATAAATCTCCGATGTTCATGCCAATCATTGATAAAATTCAGATGCCATCATAAACGTAGTGTCAGAATTTTATCTCAAAAACAGAATTTCTGAGAGCATTTTGAATTCCATCCTCACCCCATCCTCAACCCATCCTAAATTATTGCATTCAATGGAAATAGAGCATCTTTAAACACTAGTTTGCCAATTATGGAGCAATCAATCTTCGTAAAATACATTACAGACATTTCTTTGTTGTGAAGATGAAGCAGGCAAAATCTCATTTTGATAACTGAATTTTTGACATTAGTTCAAAATGCACCTATAAATACCACCTTAAAGGATTGCCCAAGTCGTAATGCGCGGTTTCCCAGAAGGCAGATCGCTCATAAAAATGACTTGCCCTTGGTATCTCAGGGTGTGAGTTTGCACTCTGGGTGTTGCAGAATAAACATGCTAACGCCAACTCAGGGATTGTGCAATGAGGATTAGAGACTCATGATTTCAAAGATAATTTAAGAAATTTTAAATGATTGTGGTCCAGGCAGTGATGCTGACAGACCCTCATGCATCTGTCATTCCTCTCCTCCACCTCCTCTGTCCCCATCTTCCTCCTCCTCAAACCGCCAGGCCCCCGACTCACCGCTGCGCAGCAGCTATAATTGTTAGATTTCATTGTCTTTAGATTATATTCCATGTTGCCCACATATTCCCAATAGCTACATAAGTATCTGGATAAACCAGGCTCACTTTGTCTTCATCCAAAGAAAAGTAGGACTGATACCAATAAATTTCAAAAACTTCAGGATTTATCAGTTAATCGATTTTCCCGGAAGTGAAGGACATCAAGGACCCATCCAAAGTATCGGTCTTAGGACAGCCAATGCTGACACGAGACATATGGCACTGCTCTTCTCGGTCTAACTGACCTCTGAGGCAGTGTTCCTCCAGCGAGCAGAGCTGCGGAGTGGTTCTGGATCTGAATCACTGACCACAGACCAGGAACAGGACAAAGGGTGAGGCATTTACAGTCAGTCTGGGAAGGGGGAGCGGACATTCTGAGATGTGCGCTCTGTATGCGGGAACAGGAGTGAGCACTGAGAGAGACGAGCTCTAGCAGGGCCGAGAGTACAGTCTGCTTCTCTGGGAAAAACTGATAGTGCAACGTAATGTAACAGGAGAATAAAGACCCAACCCAAGACCCAACCCAACCCAGCTCTATCCCAATACAGAGACCTTATTAAGGATCCACAATGTGCTTTGGCTTTAGCTGAGACCTTTGGGTGCAGTCCAGTGATCTGCTACATTCTGCCTTGCACTGTAAATGGATGAGTAGCAATTACAGTCCTGCACAGATTCCTGTTCCTCAGAGTCACATGCCGACATCACCTCAAAACCAATGCAATGGGGCTTCTGTTCTCGCTGGTTGTGAGAACATGGAACGTTGAGATTTTAGTATCATGCAAAGTGAGGAGAGGTACCAAATGTTGAAGTGGGAGGCAATATTTGAGGTTTGTCAACCCCAAGTTAGGAGGAAAAAAAAAACAAACAAAAAAAAAAAAAATCATCTCAGAAATCTGTCCAAGATCAAGCTCGCCTGAGATTAGTGTCATGTGTTTATCAGTAATTTTTCAGTTTCAGTGGGTTCAAAGGCTTCTACAGTTAAGAAACATAAGTTTTTCACTCTCCATCTACCAAAGTTTCATTACAAACAAACAAAGCGCCACATGATTCTTAGAAGAGGACCCTGGCTTGAGCGCCATGGGTTGGATCAGCACTGTACTGATACCAACAAAAAGCATCACAGCTACAGATTTCTCACAATCAGTGGTGATCAAAATGGCTGGTACACTAGAGCCTGAATGAGAGGAAAGGAGTGGGCTGGAGATTATTTATACCAGGAACAAAAATAATACAATGAGTATCTTTAAAGTACAAAGGCTGACCTTTGGCACAAAGAATTCAACACTAATGTACTTACATGACGGTGTTGTCATCCACCAAAATATCACAGCTGTGAGCTGGACAGGAAATGGTCTTAGGAGAAAAACAAGGGACAGAAAAGGCTTACATTCAGATGAGCAGATCTCACAACCCAGCAGCCAGTGGATGACAATGCGTTAGTACTGAAGGGCATCACAAGCAGATTTTATCAATGCTCCAAAGCTCCTGCACCTACAATCATACCTCCAGAAACAATGAATGTCATTAATTCACCTTAAGGATTCATCTAACAGAATTACCCAATTTTAATTTTTTTTTAGTAGGGCCCTATGAAATCCGTTTTATTTTTTTCCAAATTCCGTTTTTTCCGTTTTCATTTTTTGGAATTCCGTTTTTTACCAATTACATCAATTTTACCATCAGAGAGAGTGTGCCATTTATGTTAATGAATAAAATGTTCACTAATTAAATAGAAATAACCTTAAATTCGTTGATGCAAACCTCCATTTTCCTCAGTACTTAAAGTCAGAACAAGTACTGCATAGTGACGCAATATAACACTGCACTGTGATGAAAGAAATTTTTTTTTTAACCTAAAAAAATACTACAAAATAAAATAGTCGCTTTCAAGGAAGTGTAAGCTACAGTCAAAAAGGCAGACAACGGCCGTACTGACATCTATTATTCTGACGGCCCCTTTTTAATCAATTATAATCTTATTGTATATACATTGTGTATATATATATGACTGTATGAGAGCAGCAGTAACGACACTCAGGTTTCCCCAACGAATCAACAGTTGTCTGATTCCAATGCATCAGTTACATTTAATTTTTATTATTTTTAAGAAACTTTTGTTCAGTAATCCCAATACTGTGTATTCCATCTAAGGACAAAATGTTCTACAGTAATGATTAAACATGAACAAACTGACACAAAGATGCATCAGCTATTATTTCACCACTGGGGGACGACGTTACGTCATAATTTGCATGCACACAATTCACTAAGTAGACTGTGAAAAGAAATATTGTAGGCTATTTAACGGTTATATATGTTGTTAAGCTAACATCAGATGACAAATGATGATGTTTAAGACCCTGCAATCCCTGGCATCAGTGGTCTCGTCTACAACAACGAAGAACTTCTTCCCACAGATGTTCTGTAGCACTTAAGAGATGTGTTGCTCGAACACTCGGGACAGGTGAATTTGACAAAGGCTGCTCACATTTTCGCGTGCATTCGCGTTTTTACATTGACTTTGAATGTAATCTGGACACGCGAATATTTTGTTTAGCGTTCGGTGGAAACGTGGCTTTATGAACAGCATTTCAGTCAAATTATGCCGATTTCCGCGAAATTCCGCGTTTACCAATAGATTCCGTTTTTATTGGCCAATTCCGCGATTCCGTCCGCGATTCATAGGGCCCTATTTCAGGCGATGAAAGCATTTAGTACAAATGGCAGAAGTTCATTTCACACACAGTTCAGCTGCCAGGCTGAACGCACCTTGGCTTAAAAAACAATGCAGTGTGACTCAGTGATGCAGGAAATCCCCATCTAAGGTGCCAAGATTACATAATACCTGTAAATGAAAAAGTAATATCATACTGAACTCCCACTACAAGCACTGCAAGCCTTTTCTTTGGACTGGGGAAATGGGGACGCAAAGCTGAGCACGTACCTGACCCATTCCTTCCTCGATGATTTTGGTTGTCAAGTAATCGCCCCAGCACTGCATGCAAAACTTGTGACCACATTCCAGACCGGTGAAGTACTGCAAACAGGAGAGAACACACTCATTACAGTACAGCCAACAGGAGAGAACACACTCATTACTGTACTGCCAATAGGAGAGAACACACTCATTACTGTACAGCCAACAGGAGAGAACACACTCATAACAGTACTGCCAACAGGAGAGAACACACTCATTACTGTACTGCCAACAGGAGAGAACACACTCATTACAGTACAACAGGAGAGAACACACAGTGTACTGCCAACAGGAGAGAACACACTCATAACAGTACTGTAACAGGAGAGAACACAACAGGTACAGCCAACAGGAGAGAACACACTCATAACAGTACTGCCAACAGGAGAGAACACACTCATAACAGTACTGCCAACAGGAGAGAACACACTCATAACAGTACTGCCAACAGGAGAGAACACACTCATAACAGTACTGCCAACAGGAGAGAACACACTCATAACAGTACTGCCAACAGGAGAGAACACACTCATTACAGTACTGCCAACAGGAGAGAACACACTCATTACAGTGCTGCCAACAGGAGAGAACACACTCATTACAGTACTGCCAACAGGAGAGAACACACTCATTACAGTACTGCCAACAGGAGAGAACACACTCATTACAGTACAGCCAACAGGAGAGAACACACTCATTACAGTACTGCCAACAGGAGAGAACACACTCATTACAGTACTGCCAGCAGGAGAGAACACACTCATTACAGTACAGCCAACAGGAGAGAACACACTCATTACAGTACTGCCAACAGGAGAGAAGACACTCATTACAGTACTACCAACAGGAGAGAACACACTCATTACAGTACTGCCAGCAGGACACACTCATTACAGGAGAGAAACACACTCATTACAGTACTGCCAACAGGAAAGAACACACTCATTACAGTACTGCCAACAGGAAAGAACACACTCATTACAGTACTGCCAACAGGAGAGAACACACTCATTACAGTACTACCAACAGGAGAGAACACACTCATTACAGTACTGCCAACAGGAGAGAACACACTCATTACAGTACTGCCAACAGGAGAGAACACACTCATTACAGTGCTGCCAACAGGAGAGAACACACTCATTACAGTACTGCCAACAGGAGAGAACACATTCATTACAGTGCTGCCAACAGGAGAGAACACACTCATTACAGTGCCGCCAACAGGAGAGAACACACTCATTACAGTGCTGCCAACAGGAGAGAACACACTCATTACAGTACTGCCAACAGGAGAGAACACACTCATTACAGTACTGCCAACAGGAGAGAACACACTCATTACAGTACTACCAACAGGAGAGAACACACTCATTACAGTACTGCCAGCAGGAGAGAACACACTCATTACAGTACTGCCAACAGGAGAGAACACACTCATTACAGTGCTGCCAACAGGAGAGAACACACTCATTACAGTACTGCAAACAGGAGAGAACACACTCGTTACAGAACTGCCAACAGGAGAGAACACACTCATTACAGTACTGCCAACAGGAGAGAACACACTCGTTACAGTGCTGCCAACAGGAGAGAACACACTCATTACGGTACTGCCAACAGGAGAGAACACACTCATTACAGTACTGCCAACAGGAGAGAACACACTCATTACAGTGCTGCCAACAGGAGAGAACACACTCATTACAGTACTGCCAACAGGAGAGAACACACTCGTTACAGTACTGCCAACAGGAGAGAACACACTCATTACAGTACTGCCAACAGGAGAGAACACATTCATTACAGTGCTGCCAACAGGAGAGAACACACTCATTACAGTGCCGCCAACAGGAGAGAACACACTCATTACAGTGCTGCCAACAGGAGAGAACACACTCATTACAGTACTGCCAACAGGAGAGAACACACTCATTACAGTACTGCCAACAGGAGAGAACACACTCATTACAGCAACAGATTCTCTCAGGTTCCCTCATTTCCTCAGGCTTTCTGACTTCTGTCAGTGTGCAGTTTCAGCGAACCCCGCCAAGTCTGACATTTACATGAACACGAGCTACTGACTAATGTCATACTAAGGTCAACTTCTGAGTTTCTGATAAAGATGGGTGGCAACATTTTGAAGATCTAGAGTGATCCACCATCTTAAAAAAGACTTTTAAAAAAAAAATCCAGAGTATTTCCCAGGAAAACCATTTCTGATGTTGCTTGAGAAAGATATGGGGCAGGGCGATGAAACAACATTGAAGCAAAACACTTGTATCATTTGTGTATTTTTTAAATTTTGGGACAAAAACAGTGCCACAAACACAAGGAAACGATATGAAAATTCAAAAAATGTACAAAAAATTCACATGGCCACCGTTTTACCTGTTTAAGACCACAAGAGGTATGGTTTAACCTTTAGCATGCTAAGTTAATTTAAGCCTATTGCCTGCTGGCAGCTGAGTTCTGGATCAGTGTAATATCACTGCAACTGGCTTATTTTCAAGACTGATCCAGATATCACACCTACGGATACTAAAAAATTGGGTCGTTTCCACAAAAATAACCCAGAATTACTGACCTCAACCACTCAAAACAAGCCATTACGATGACGCAATGGATTCTCCCATATTCTGATATATGAATGGCTAATATTGGCCACGTGATCGTTGGTTCATTAAATATAGGTTACACCTCAAGTGTTTGTAGCGGATTGGAATTTCGGAACGAGTTGGCCGCAGTCTCGTGCGGTAAACATCCCTCCTCAGCCCAACAAGTTCCGAAATTCCCCAGATGCTACAAACACGAGCACGGTAAACTATGTATTATATGTGCCATTTTTTGTATTCATTTGTGAGACAAAATAAGTTCTAATTCAACATTTCATACAGATTTATTCGGTTCGTTAAAAAAAACAAAAAAACAAAAAGGAAACTATTTGATGTAGTATGAGTGTACTGGTACTGTACAGCGATCACAAGTCATTTTACATTCGCATGTATGATGAAAAATGGCTATATTTGCAATACCTGTCCAACATGAATTGTCTACATAGCCAGCAAGAACAATGCAAAACAGATGTGGGACACAAAATCCATAACATCAGCATTTAATAATCTGTCACATTTGGCAATGGTCGTATGCATGCCACTGCCTCTCCATTGCTCGCTATCAGCGCGACCGCACTCATACTGCGTCATGTACTCAGTTTAAAATGAAGTTATATCAGCACTTGCCGCTGAAATGATATTTGGATCTTCCAAAATTGTCGAGAAGTCAATGGTCCTAGTTTAACAGCGAGAATCCAAGTCATCTCGAACACAACGGAGGCCATATCTGATAGAAATGTTGACTGATAATCCGTTATAGCTCCTTCAAAAAAAGCAACCGATCTGGAAAGAACTCTAAATGGGAAAACTAATCATCCGTATTATTTTGAAAATAACACTTGTTTCTACCGCCCAAGGTGCCACGGAAACGTCCGACTTGAAAGTAGTTCCGACCATTTCAGCCCCGTATGGCACTACGGCGAACATTATGGCAAGGGTGTACTGGTACTGTCAGCGAGACAGGCGCATATAATACTTATTTATGAGGGAGGGCATTCCTAAACACAGTTCTTCTTGTCGAGCGATCTCGCCGGCAGTCGGAACAGATATAAACAAACATGGTGACTGCGGTCACCGTCAGTTGCACAGAATAAGGAATATATGGGCGAGCACGGTTGCCGGGAGCACGCTAAAGGTTAAGAAAAATAAAAGGCATAAGACGGCAACAGTCAGCCTTTTTACGCTTTAAAAACAGCATTGCAAATCAATTCCCCACAGCACACCCATTGAACAACTGCCGCACAGAGCTCTCATTGGAATAAGACTGCTTACAGACCTACAGACCACACAGTCATGACCGTTCTGACATGCATTTCTGCGTGGATTAAGAAGAGACCTTTGAGACTCACAGACCTGTACATAAAGGGAGCACGAGAGCCATCCAGCTCATAACTCAAGGCAGTACCACAGGAATGATGTGCTAAACAAATGGGTCACATTAAGTGCAGGAAGCCAAGCAGCGGCTGAATGAGACACCTGGCAGCAGATGAAGAGCCGGATTCCTCCTCTCGCCCGTCTCCGCAACAGACATGATGTTACTAATGAAGACTGATCTTCAGGGACAAAACTATCCTGAGCACACAAATCTGAAAACTAGATTGTTTTTACGGCAAAAAAACAAATGTCTCTTCCCCCCCCCCCACTCCAACGCAGCCCACCCTCAGTGATGTTCACAGACAGTAAAAGGCACATCTATGTACAATGTTGAAAGAGTGTGCAAGGTTTGATGTAAATATCTTAAACGGTTTCTGAGTTACAGCCCCGAAACAGTGGGAATGCCGACGCGAATGCGGACGGGAAACCACACAAAAAAACGTCTCCCCTCCCTCCTGGGGGCAGGCATAACTAACCTCAAGAACAGAAAATGCACCCCTGACAGCACACTAAATATCAGTACAGACCCCCGACGACAAGGTCAACTGGTATGAAAACACACAAAAGAGTCCGTTTTGACTACATTACAGATCATACTTGGTCATGACGGCATAAGCTCTTCAAAAAGCACCAATGAGGAATGCTCCTCTGTGTACATGTTTAGAAATCCCACCAGGCCATTACCAGGGATAGTAGTTCATTGGCCATCCATGCTGATGACCCTGAGTGCCAGCGGTAGGTCAGCTCCATGTACAGTGATGTGACCAGAATACAAGACACACTGAATCACACTTCACCCTGGTCAATCAATCTCGTGGCACACAATCACCGCAGCAGGCAGTAAACCAGCACAGACTGCTCTACGGTTCAGCAGCAGCTCATCAGCTTCACTACACTTTGCTTGACTGTCCTTGAACTTTAGATGCATCAACAAGACATTGAGGTTTTGACAAGATGGCTTCTGAAGTCAACTGATGCAGCACGGCAGTAAATGAGTGAGGGGAACATGGAGGGTGTGAGGTCTATACAAACACACTCACTGAATTGGGGTAGTTCAGGTAGCAGATCTGACAGGGCAGGTCCTGTGCTGACGATCTCGTGTTCATCAGGCGTGTACGAGATTTCTTACTGGGGTTTATGACGTGGCACTCCGAAAACAACTTGTCCAGATTCCCGTCAAAGTACCTGTGGAGAACACAAAACAAGTTTAAGATCAACTTAAAAAGAGATATTGCAAGGGTACAGAATCTTCTAAGTTGCTTAACAGATCTAAATGTAAATACCTGGAAACAGAAGCTGAAATACTGATCTCATCTTCTATTAATCTTTTGATGTCAAACCCAAATGTTTTCAGAGTACAACAAAAATAAAGAAACTGGCCTCGTTGTTCCAATATTTTTGGAGGGAACTGTATATAAGTACAATGTGATGTCTGTGTGGTCGCTGGATCGTCATGCCTTATAACATACTAAGCCTTCCAGTCAGCTTGTGTCTTCTAGTATTGAGCTAAGGTCTTCTGCCATGTGTTTTCGGTAACTTAATGACAAAGGATGCAATTACTGTTCGAAGACTTATTGACAGGGACAAGCGCTAAAGTCTTTATATCTGCCTCCAGGACCAGGACTGCATTCTTGTAAGCCCATTATTCCTGCCTGTCCCTCTGAGTCGGTTTACTAGGAACACCTCCAAAGCCCTCATGGATCTCCTGGATTGGGGCTGCATTCCAGCTAAACCCTTTAGTTTGACTGTCAAGCAGTCCTGCCTCTGCGAGGGGGATTCACCACCTGGCTTCTGCCTCAGGACGGCCACTGGCCTGGGCTCAGACACGCCCCTACCCTCTCCATCATTACCAAATAGGCAAAACTGCCCCTCTACAGTTCTGGGCAATGTTTCATGCAAAAAATGCAGCTCACCAAAAAAAAAAAAAAAAAACATTTGGGGGAAAAAAAAAAAAAAAAAAGACTTTTACATGATTGTTACGCTGTGTTGGTACGCACTCCAGATACCAAAATGTATGTGCAAAAAAACTGAAAAAGTGAGTTTTTCATAATGCTATATGTCCCCTTCAAGGTTCCGAAACAGCGATCGATAATTACCAATCTTCTCTCCAACAGCTCTGAAACATGTCCACCTGCTAAAGAAAATCAAAACCTAAATACTGAAATCCTATAGGAGTAGGCCAGCAGTCATTATCTGACGTTAACCATTTGAATTGACGCCAATTATGTAAAAAAAAAAAATCTGCGTGGCTTAATGTTCCAAAATTACCAACCAATAAATCTCTCAATTTCCCTCAGACATCTTGTCGTAAACACTTCCACCGGTTAAAAATCAAAACACAAGGTGTAGCCATTAAGCCAGGTAGCTTTTTCCTTTGCCTGTACGAAGAGGATAGCGCTTGTTGTTTTAATTTCCCAAGGACCTTCGTTTTTCCATTTTGAGCGGAGATGGTGTGTATTGCAAGTGTTTCTGACAAGTTGTCCAAAAAAAAATTAGATCATTTATCGCCATTTTGGAACATTTCATCATTTTAAGAGTTTCTCTTTCATTTAAGATCTCCTAGTAGAGGTAGCATCAAATTGTAAAATCGTGGAAGGCCAGATGCGACCACAGATGGAATTAATTAAAATGAAACACCGCATGCATATGGTTTATTTATGTATGTATGTATGCATGTATGTATGCCTACATGTGTGCACACTTTAGAATTCACAATGGCAGTGTTCATATTGTCTAAAAAAAAAAAAATTATTCAGCATTGACTGCTATACAGGAAGTGCCAATTGATTGAATCCATCATCAAGTCTCAATTAAATTAAAAATCAGCCCAAGCCTAACATACATGTGAAAACACCCACAAGCGGCTGGAATTGATGACGAAAGGGAATTTGATTTATGCTGCGCCACTGCAGTTTGTTCATACTGTAAAAAGACTTAAGCCGTTTAGCACTGGTTACCTAGTCACTCAGCTGTTGCATGGCTGGGTGTGCGTAATTCCCTTTTCATCTCATTTACAGGTAAGCAAATGAAAGGTCCAAAGTTAATTTGCAGTCAGGAATTTGTATTCGCAATGTTTTCTGACCCTCAATATGAAGAGCTCTCACAGCTAGTGAAGGATGCCATCATTTAGCACTTCAATCATACCCATCAGAGAAATCGCAAAAACATGTAGCGCGGTAAAAATTACTAGTTGGTGCATTCTTAAAAGGGAACAAGGCACAGGTTCAAGAACACTAAAAAGGCCAGAGACCAAAGCTGTCCAGATCAAGAACACTCACCAGGATGGAGGAAAATCTGTTTCAGTCTCATCAATGAAGAGAGGAGGAAATCAAGAATAAAGACCCAGAGTAAATGCAGCAGGTTTGCCAGATGTAAACCATTGGTGTGCAACAAAAACAGGAAAAAACATCTCTAAATCCTGCCTAGTTGTGGAATAACATCCCATGGAAATATGAGACGAAGATCAAATTGTATCAGAATGATGGACCTGCAGTAGGCTGTAGGGGAAGAACTGTCTACCATCAGAGGAAATGCACTCATCTGTAAAGAATTTTCCAGAATGCATGGCTGCCACTGAAGTGGTCTTTATGCAACGGTAAAGTGATGATATGACTGCTGATGAAAGAATCACGTCAGGCCTTTTCATCGGTACAGATTCAGCCAAATTCTTCAAAACTCGCTGGACAGAATCGTGCAGCACAGCACACAGAGAAAGAAACTAGACACTTTGAAGACTCATATTGTACCTTTTTCATATAAACAACAATTCCCTGGAGTCAGTAAAACAAGGTTTTGAAGGTTGCAGCAAACAAAAAAAAAACAACACCCACACGAATCAGAATTTGCAGCCAGTCAAAAACCTCTCGATTTGTTCTGTTTTTGACTATGAGCAGTTTGGAGGGGACTGTGAGCCGATGTAAATGAGGTTCGCCTGTGTTTGGTTGCCTCATCAAGGACAAGAGCTGGGAGGCGTGAACGTGCAAAACAAAACAAAACAGCGTGGCGATGAGGCCGTCGCTGTACTCATGAGAGCTGGAATCACACTCCGAAATACAGCGGCAGCTGCTGCAATCGTACTCTGGGGCCCAAGCACAGAAGGATAACTCCGAATTGTGAGCTTAATTTTTTGAGAAGTGTTTGAAGCCATATTATCACCTTATATGGTTTTTTTTTTTTTCTGGTGGTCTTCCTGGCTCCCTACGTTGAAAAACACAGAAAATTTGTCACCATCTCTCGGAAAGATGGCAAATTAAGTGCATGGAGTCATCTATTCACTTCATCTCGCTAAAGCTAGATAACATAGTTTGAAAGTAAACAAATACATTTTATTACACTAAACTTAAAAATGTGAAAACTGGAACGTTTTGATCAAAAACAAATCATGGCCACTGCAGATAATAAGAAAAATGTGCTTCTTGGGGGCGAAGGCAATACCCCTCAGCCCCTACACACGGAATCAAAGGCGGAGGTGTTTGAGCCAGAGTGAAAGATCATTCTGGTACAGAACCTGGACGAGGCTCACCTACCCACCAAGGGAAGTCCACATATGCCCCTTAGTCGAGGCTGAGGGGTAAAAACAGATTTGCTCTCTTCCTTAGAGTATACCACTAAGCGTTTGTCATTTGTTTCTGGTCCAAGACTGGTGCCGTACCATCAGAGCGCAGTAAACACTGAGGTCCAAACCCTGTAAAGTGAGTGCGGCTGACCTGAGGGCAGGAGATCCCTCCGGATGTCAAAAGGGGCGCAGAACTGAAACTGGTCTTTCAACCTCGGGGTTTATTTGGATGGGCTGGACGGCAACAAGGCTGAGCCAATCAGGTTTGTCATATGTTAGCCAGAGGGAGGACTTAAGTATGTGTGTAAGGGCAGCCAAATCAGGATTTTCATTATATGGGCACTTTAAAGCCCAACTCCCACTGGCCGCGAAGCGTCGCATCAAACTCCGAACCTTTTTAAAAGCCCACTGGAAGCGTCACCAGCGTCGATATTGACGGATGACTATAGGACGGAGAAGCCAGCCATGGGTGTCACTCTCAAAACATTCAACAAGACCACCTTAAAATTTGAAAACGCCTACCGATAAAGCTTATTTTAAGTGATGGCAAAGTGCAACGTTCATCAGTGAATCTTGAGTTCAGTTCTGTTCAACTGTAGATCGCTTAATAACTTAAATGCCCGCAAAATAATTGATTTCCCTTCAAAAACCGTAACTTGGTTAAAAAGCAGTCATATCGGTTTCGACAACTACATGAGGTTTCTGATAAATGTATGCCACTAACCATGACAAGGCAAAATTGTTAAGTAACCAAAAGACAAATGCGTTTCTATTGAGTTGACGCTAAAGAAATTGAACAGTGGCGAAAAGTAAAAACCTGATGCTCGTCGACGTGCGTCACATGCGTTACACGCCACCAGTGGACGTTGCTCCATTGAAACGCATGGAACCTATTTTTTGACGGGCGTGACACGCCTCCAGTGGGCGTTGGGCTTAAGACAAATAAATGTAATGTTCTACAATGGCCAAGTCAATCACCTGACCTGAATCCAACTGAGCATGAATTCTAATCGCTGAAGACAATAAAGGCAAAACGCCACGAGATAAAGCAGGAACTGCGTAGAAGTGAAGGTTTGGCAGAGCACAACCAGACAAGAAACTAAAGCTCCTGGTGATGTCTATGGGTTTCAGAGGTCAGAGAGTCAGGCAGTCATGGAGCAGACTGTACACTTGCTCTACAAGCAGATTAAACATCCCGATAATTAACATTTGTTATAAGCAGGGAAAGCAGAGTTAATTTGAGAAAAATCAGAAAAAGTATGAGCCCAAAATACAAAGTAATGACTGATGAAATACCATCCATTAAAGGGCCAAATTTGTTCAGAATTACTAACAGGCCAACAGAATTGATTTCTTGTGATATTTTTTGCCTTAAAATGGATCAGGACACCTCAAAGCAGTACCAGCTGTTTACCAGGCTTTGCATTCCTTATTTTAGCATTACCAGGGAGCCTTATAGGCATTATAGTTTTTAAATACATGGCACAGTCCAAATGTAAGAGTAAGAGGGAGGTACAAATCAACACTAATCTACACTGCCCAGAGAGCTCATATGCATTATCTCTGCCTAACATGAATTATGCAAACCATATGCAATTCTGCATGTGCCTGTGAGTTGATAAAACTATGCAGTTTGACAAAACACTCCAGGGAAACTCTACTGGCTTTTAATTCTCTGGGGATAATTCCTGAACCCAATGACAAATGCAGAAGGTCAAACGAGACCGAAGACCACTCCACCTTCTTTATAACATCCAGGTTCAAAATTCAGGACCTGAGGATATCATTCATGAGTCAGAGTTTGTCCAGTCTGAATAAAGAAACTGCCCTCCTTATTTTTAAGAGATTATAGGAGCAACATCTGCACAGATGTAATCCATAGACAATTCTCAGCCCAATGGAAAATGCAAAGTAGTATAATGATGGTATTTCTCTATAGTATGCAGCCATTTTAGAATCATACAGCAAACGGTTTCATCAATCTCAAAATTTAACTGCAAAAAACAAAAAACAAGGGTAAAAAACAAAGGTCTTGCTGAGAGCAGAACAAAGGAAAGCCAAGAGGGACAAAAATCCTACTTGCCTTTCCATCAGCTTCTCTTTATCCCAGTTGAAGTGGCTGAGAAGTATTCTTGTTATGGTTGCCGGGTTCTGAAAGAGAGAAAGACCCAATTTGATCACAACCTCACAATTTCCTGTTCTGCTCCAGGTAAGAACATCCACTCAGTGATCCTGAGGTTAATGAAACATTCTCCAAATGAAGAAAGTCTTATGAAGACTTCACCACATTTACCTCAGGGAAAGTAAATCAAAAAGCACAGAGTCAGAATACCTCCGATGGGAGGGAAGGATGCAACAGAAAAGGAACTATGGCATAAAAAAGGTCTCGCTGTCCCTACATTCAAAAAACACTTTTCCAGATCATTTACAGAGTTACTCTGAACGGTCGTTGATTGTATTAGCCTTACTGGCATAGATCCCAAACATAGATTAAAGCTTTACGCGAAAACTGGCCCAGAGCAAGAACGCTTGATTAATCCAATACATAATTTCAATTTATGCCATTTCATCAGGAAATATTATCGCACTACACTACAGGCCAGGCAAAGTGGAAAAACAGAGACAGAACACGGTCAGGTCATTTCAGATTCTTAAAGATCCTAATGTCCACAGTATTACATGGATTCTACTCTGTGTGGCTAACTCAAAGGTGTCTTCTTCAGATTTCAAAAGTCTTATCATAATTACATTTGAGACATTAACGTCAAGCCCAGAAAAGGATATGAATTCCACATGATACTGAAGGCACCCTCCCAGCACACAGCCACTGCTCAACAGGTCAGTTTAAACCAGGCCTTCGGTCCACAGCTCAGGCCAAACTGGTGTCAAAGCCAGTGTTGTAGAGTGTAAACATATCACAGGAATCTCACAATGAGAGGTTATCCTTCCGGACAACTGAAACTTTATATTTATTTCTTCTGATGTGGATCATTAAAAAAACCAGACTCCCCAACATGCACAGAATGACCTTCGTGCTCAAAGACCACAAAGCGCGTGCAACACAACAGCAGAAATATGTCAGCACTTGGAGAGCTAGTGAGAGACATTAACTCTGGCCTACAGAGTGTTTTAGAACCTGAAAGCATCACTAATCACAGAGCTTCTGCATCTGTCATCAAGGCATGAGAAGTCAGAGCATAGATTTTTCTGATAAAGACGGTGCACAATGCTCAGGTGGGCTTTCACAGATCTCCCTGTGTGATTAGTGTGAGAAATAATGAAAATATCTATATGATATCATACCTTACAGCCACGGTAAATAGAGAGAAGGGCCATTCCATCTCAAATGGACCAGTAGCCTGGGCATTTGTAACCACCATCTCTCAGATTGTCCTGATTTTTCCACCAGCAGTTGCTATATGTACATGGACAAAAATCCCAAAATTTTGCCTGCCAACTCCAACTGGTTACAAAATGGCAGCCATTTTAATAATTGCCTTTTACGCGTGTCGCGACGTGCCCTCCCACTTTCTTCAAACCCTTTTTTTGCAATAAATGAAAAACTGTAGCACCGATTGTCACCAAAAGTGGCACTCTTGTGTAATTTTTCATGCTGATTCTGAATCTGTAGTCAAATAAATGATAGCTCCTATGGTTTGGAAACTATTGGATGAAAACCCTTTTTAGGGGTACCGAACTTTGGCCCCCCTTATCTCAATGCTGCCACCTGATATCAAAATGGAACTTGTTTTATGCTCATCATCATCACTTCAACTCTAAATTTAAAAAAATTAGAGAGGTGTTCTGCTTTGTTTTGATGTAATCCTCCAAAATGTAAAATAGATATTTTGTGAAAACATATCGCCATGTAGGCCCCTACACACACATGCACATTACACAAATGTATAGAGACTCATACCAAGAATACTTTTTGTCTAGCTTTTCCATGGAACACTAGTCCTGTGTACATATCTGCAGTTATGCTCCTCAAAGTCAAATGTGATTACCATTTCACTCTCAAGTCACACCTTCTCCATCAAAGTGGATGTAAAATTACTGTAGCATTCTTCTATCTGTTTTACATCAGAGTCCTCTAGTTTGTATTGGTGTCCACTGCTCCCTGTTGCTGAGGTAACTGACACGGAAGTCAAAAAATGAATGAGAGGGACCCAACAGATCTCTTCTCTGGCAGCCAGAAGAGGGGGCCACTGGGATCCCTGCGATGCATAATGTTGACCAGTAAATTCTGGTTTTCATCATATTTTTATTCAATACACACAATATACCACTTTGCGTCATATACCATTGCAGCATATTGCCCTGGTTTCAAATCCCCCATGTTGACGGTTGGCTGTGATTTTGAGATCAATGTGCATGACTGATCCTGTGAAAGACGGACCATCTGCAAACCTTGAAGACCGGGGACGAATCTATGATGGCTTCTGGTCCCTGAAGTAGTTTTTCCTGACTCCAGGTGTGCACTGCAAACTTTTGTATGTTGTGCGATGGCTTCACTGGAAACCCAAATGAATTTGATTCCCACAATACGTTCCACACACCACTCAAAAAATCTGTCACAATTCAAAATTTGACCATTCTTAGGTGCTTGCAATGACGCTCTGCGAACCAAACATTTGACTGTCCCCCCAGTCCCATCGCACGGGCTCTTGCCCTGACTCGTTGCAAAAAAATTCCAAGCAGCTGTAATATTAAAGTCTCTTTTGTGGTATGATAGATTTGTCAGATTTTTTAAGTTTTTGTACTGGCTAGCAGCTCCATCAGAAAATTAGTGTATGTGCGCCAACCCTTGAGGCGCCAACTTCAAGTGAGCCGTCAAAACACTGATGAATTTGGGGACAGCAGTGGCAGAATGTTCTCCATCATCACTTATGATGCAACAGCTTTTACACAGCAAAGAACCATTCGGTGCCTCCCGAAAACAGACGACCATTGGATGTAGCGTCACTTGGTCGGTTTCCCAATGGAATCCATCGCACAACATGCAAAAGTTATCAGTCATCAGGAAAAACTACTCCAGGGACCAGAAGCCATCATAGATTCATCCCCGGTCTTCAAGGTTTGCAGATGTTCCGTCTTTCACAGGATCAGTCATGCACACTGATCTCAAAATCACAGCCAACCGTCAACATGGGGGATTTGAAACCAGGGCAATATGCTGCAGGGGTATATGACGCAAAGTGGTATATTGTGTGTATTGAATAAAAATGTGATGAAAAGCAGGATTTACTGGTCAACATTATGCATCGCAGGGATCCCAGTGGCCCCCCTCTTCTGGCTGCCAGAGAAGAGATCTGTTGGGTCCCTCTCATTCATTTTTTGACTTCAGTGTCAGTTCCCTCAGCAACAGGGAGCAGTGGACGCCAATACAAACTGGAGGACTCTGATATAAAACAGAATGCTTCAGTAATTTTACATCCACTTTGATGGAGAAGGTGTGACTTGAGAGTGAAATGGTAATCACATTTGACTTTGAGGAGCATAACTGCAGATATGTACACAGGACAAGTGTTCCATGGAAAAGCTAGACAAAAAGTATTCTTGGTATGAATCTCTATACATTTGTGTAATGTGCATGTGTGTGTAGGGGCCTACATGGCGATATTGTTTTCACAAAATATCTATTTTACATTTTGGAGGATTACATCAAAACAAAGCAGAACACCTCTCTAATTTTTTGACAGTCTAGAGTTGAAGTGATGGTGATGAGCGTACAAGAACTTCCATTTTGATATCAGGTGGCAGTATTGAGATAAGGGGGGCCAAAGTTCGGTACCCCTAAAAAGGGTTTTCATCCAATAGTTTCCAAACCATAGGAGCTATGACTGCATGTTCAGAATCAGCACGAAAAATTACATAAGAGTGCCAATTTTGGTGCCAAAAGGTGCTAGAGTTTTTGATTTATTGCGAAAAAAGGGTTTGAAAAAAGTGGGAAGGTACATCACGACGCGTTAAAGGCAATTTTTAAAATGGCTGCCATTTTGTAACCAGTTGGAGTTGGCAGGCAAAATTTTGGGATTTTTGTCCACGTACAAATAGCAACTATTGGAGCAAAAATCAACTAAATCTGTGACGGGGTGGTGTCACCCCCTGGTCCATTTGAGCTGGAATGCCTCAGAATCTGTTCAGCTCATATTTATGCAGTGAAAAGTGGGCAATTTCGGGACATCATCAAAACATAATAAATAAATATACACCAGATACCTATTTTTTCACAGGACTCATCTTAGTAGTCACATGTTTTATTCCCTTTTGCATATTTATCTTGCCGACTCAATATTTTCACTATTTAATACATCATAGCATGCTTTCCATTAAGTCCTAAAATGGGACACATGCAGAGTTTGACAACAGCTATGATGCAAAGACAAAAAAAACTCAAGTTAGAATAGAACAAACCACCCCTCAATGACATATGGAGCAGCAAAAATTGTTTGGTTTGAATTTTCAAAGCAAGTCAATTTGAGTGATGTTACATGTGACCTGTTGAATTAGAAATGTGATCCTGTGAACGAATTTTGATTGGAGGGAACCGTCAACCGACAGGCATATTTAAATCAAAGCAACTGGTTCCAATTTTGACTTGTGTCCACTTAAAGTGCCCATGCATACTATAAGTAAAAGGTCATCGGTCAGGTGGCTTATTGCAAGACAGTTGGATAACAGTTTCTGTTCAATCCATTAAGTGAATACTAAAGAACAAGCCCCTAATTCAGAGGTACAACGTCCACATTCCAGGGAAAAATAGAAAGTACCTTCATGAACAGTGTGAGTGTATGGACACCAATTCCAAGAAAGGCACAGAGAGAGATTTGGAATGACTAACCTAATGTAGTGTTGCAATGTTCGATTGCCCAAGTTTGAAATCAAGCAGAAAGCCAGACTTTGTTGAGACAAAACAAAACTAAACTCTGGGATAAACGGATGACGGTACCATCACTTTTGTGCTGGTGTTCGGCCGCAGAAAATATGAGCAACAGCATGCAAATAGCGGCCTTTTTTAGATTGAGGGATAGACAATATGTAAGCACGTAACAAGCCCGTTCTTTTCCACATAGTCTTTGCCACCATTTGGAAAATAAAAACTATAATTCTCATCGAGACAACCTTGATAGCAGGAGATAGAGTTTGCTAAGGAGAAATATAAGCAGAGAGCAGGTAAGCTTTTCCCCGCTATAGCAGCAGAAATGGACAAGGATGGATGTCCAGATCAAACAGGCAGTTGGGAAGACCGATGCGAAGCAGCAGCACAAATCGCTAACTGCGAGGGGCGAGCAGCAGGGGAATTCCACAGTTGTTCCTGTCTGGCATCTCCCGACAGGCAAAACTACTGACACAGGCCCGCAAAATGGGCCACGGCATGATACACGAGACTCGTCACTCGTCAGTTAAAACCAACTTTTACAATTCAGTACACAATTCAAATACAACTCATTCAATTACACCGACACAGGTCCTTTTTAAGCACATCTCACCCACGATCCACCTTTGACAATTGTTTACCAATATAATTCACTCTGTGCTCATCGTTTGTAGCAACAAAAGCCATTTCCCACTGGTTCCTACAATCTTCCAAGCTCAAGACTGTGGGCAGAAAACACTCATATCCTGTGGAACGCCTTACATGGAGTCACGACTCCCTGGTGACATGACCGAATTAAATTACTCACAATTTAATTTCAGAATGGGGTGTTCCCTACTGCCGCATGCATTTACTATCTTGCTTTACCCAGATAACAGGTAGAATCTTAAAAGCCGCATATTTCAAAACTTTTTTTTTATTTTTTTCCCCCCATATTTGCAGAAACTGTCACTCTGTACTGACAGTAGTACATTTGACAGGTAATCAGTAATAATAATAAAAATCTGGTAAATGTGACTCCTCCCAGTGGCACTAATGGCATTCGCAAGAATCCTCTGCGCCCAAACAAAATCAACCAATCAGAGCCAGGGGGAGTTTACAACACAGTGTAAATCAACTCTGGTGCACATGCTGTTCAGCCCTCCACCTCTGCACAATGCTCTCTCCCTTAGTCAAGCCCAATATCCTATGTACCCAGTTTCAGGAGGACCTTTGAGATAAAATGTCAGAGAAACAACTGCCTGAAATAAAGAAATTTCTAGAGGTTGATCGATTGATCGGCAGGCTGATCAGTCGGGCCGATTTTTGCCACTTTTAAATAATCGGCATCGGCCAACGCATGTGTTTCTCGCTACTTTAGGTGACCAATGCTTGATATGAATTGTAACTTCTCTAGTCTGTTGTGCTACAGTGTCAATGACCTCATATGCACTTGCTGTAGGTCACTTTGGATAGAAGCGTCTGCTAAATAAATGAAATGCAAATGTAAGCTAGCAAGCTACCATCAATATTTACCTCTGTTTCCACTCCCAAAACACACAAGCACTACAATAATTGTATGCTCCTTTTTAGGCAAAATGGAATTTGCTGAAACTACTTTTACAGCAAAAATAAATATTCCTGCTGGTCTGACAGTGCACCTCTCCATGCAAAGCCTGTGGCCATTGGACGATGATGTTGGTAAATGATGTGAACCTTTTGAACCTGTACAGCCCCAATACCGAGGGCAGCGGTGCACCTCATAACAACCAGCATGCAAGGGCATGCTAACCATACAGCAACATAGTAATATTACATACCCACTTAACAGGAAGAAACTTGGATAAAATGATGACTATTTTTGATAACCACTATAACTAGCCATGACTACTATAACCGGTATAACTAACAGTCATGATAAATATTTTCACCAAAACGAAACAAAATTCCAACACCAAGCAACTAGCTAAATGAGCTCATAGCAAAAACATACAAACAGCGCAAGTCGCATAAGTGGTGCTAGCGAATCCATAACTTCATTCTCCCTCATAGGCAGTATATCATATAAAAGCAGAGACTCTGCGGATTCTAGCCAAGTAAGGTTTATTGCTCCACAACCAAAACACACTGAATTACCAGCCAAAAGAAAAGCAAAAATAAACTGCACTTTGAACAGCCATAACCATAACCAGTTTAATCTTCACTGTCTTGTGATCAAAGTTGTGTTTGAGGACACAGCAATTCTGCTTACATTTACTCCCAAGTGTCTTTGTTGCATTGAAACAATTTCTGACAGTCCCCAGATACCCTGTGCAAGACCCGTCTGGTGAAATCAGCAGCACATCAATGACATGACGTCACAAATAGGGTTTCCCACCAGAGTACCAAAGCTCTAATGGTGTGGCCCTTGAATTATTTTAAGTTCCAGTAAAGAAACGGATAAACCATTGCTGATAAGTGGCAAATAACTGACAGGTACAGCTCCCCTTGCAAAGGCTGTTTTGAGTCAGATCATTTTGGTAACATTTAATTCCATTCCGGTAGCAGAGCAAAGCCTCATTTCCATCAAGCAGTCCTGTTCAGTTCAGTTCATTAGAATGGTTATTTTTGCGTTTCCATTGTCAAATGTTGTGGATGGCACCAAAAGAACAATTCCAATACGACTCCAGACTTTTTCACTGTCTGGCTGTTGAGGTACCTAGCACACGCACAATAAAGGGTGGAGCTAGATGCCCTGCAGTCCATAAATTGCTCAAGACAGTCATCCTCTCTTGCTCGACAAAAACAAAAGACATTAAAATATAAATTAATGGCCCTCATTTTTTTAATTTAACAAATAACCATGGTATAAGTGGCATAATGCCCTTCTAGGAGCGCATTATCAGGGAATAATGGACTCTGCAAAAGCAACCATCCTCCACTGCGCGAGAAGGCTTTCTGGCCTTCAAGTTTTCTATTATTTCATAATAATGGGCACCTCATCAGGCATTACCCCTTAAGCAATAATCTGTAAAATTCATAATGCTAAACTTGAATGTATCTGTAATACTCATGAACGCCCAAAAGAGGGTACAGGTCAGTGACGTTCTCCTCATGTTTCAGTGACAAAAACTCTGTCTTCTGTATTTCTGTCTCTTCATTATTTTTGCTCTCTTGCCAACTTGCAGGCGTTGAAGCTTTCCTTTTGGGGGTATGTTTCCTTCCTAGTACCTACCCAGACTGTGGAGGCTTTAGAAAAGACTTGTCTCTATTCATTTGTGCAATATCCCTGGTGTTCGCTTCAGTTTCCTCTCTCTTCCAATTCTTTGCACCAATATCAAGATGCTAATCAAGACTGCCAAAGTCGCACTCAAAACAGTGGGTGCTGGACACTCGTGGAGCGTTGTGGGAATATCAGAGCGCCAAACCTTGTGATGAGACCAGACGTTTACACTGGCAAAGATGGTAAACTGGCAAAAATGACACGAGGGTTGAAAGCCATATCAAAATATAAGGATTTAAACCATTTTAGCCCCAAAAAATTGACTTGCCCAATTGGGCGACATAACAAAAATTCCCACTCATCCACTTGCACATTGCTCCAGACAATCGGATAAGGGTTGACACAAAAACCCAGGGATCCTTAAATCTGGCCCTCGAATCCAAATCCAGCCCTGGTTTTCTCTCCTTCCAGGCAATTTAGTGAACTACTATTGTCACTGATTGGCTAGACTGTCATCACGCCAAACTCTGTACTACTCTATACTACAATACCAAACGTGTTTGATGGAAACGCAGCCTATGATGATATATCCCTTCACCTCTTCCAAGGGACCAACTTCTGCACTTTGGTGCATCTGAATTTTTCAGGCAGAGGGTTTTGATAGCAATTCCCAGTTTAGGCCAATATCTGTATAAATGTCTTACTAGAAAGATATATCATTTGGAACAGAAGAGATTAAAGTTTCAGGGAATTTACAGGTGCGGGGTTCCAAACAGTGTTTTTTTTTTTTCCATTTGAAGGCCGCTCAAACGAAGCAGGACTCATTGAAAAGGGATACAACCAAATATGCATACTGGGATGAACAGAAGTTACTGAAACAATATTAATCCCTAAATACCACAAAAATGACAGTAACACAACCGCTGCCGACCCCCACCAATAACATTAGCGTAGAATCATTTACCTACGCACCTTAACACTCCCAAAATCTGACCCAAGTTATGCCCTTAAACCTACATGAGACATTTAAGAAAGCACACAGACAGGACTACACAAGAGACCCATAAGGATGTGGCTAAATGTTTACGGTCCTCAATTCACAACATATCCAAGCGGTCTTATACCTTGGCATTCTGCATAAGTTTTCTTCTTGCTCTAAGATAAGATATAAGATAAGATACACTTTATTGAACCCCGTGGGGTAATTTGTCCTCTGCATTTGACCCATCCTATAGTTAGGAGCAGTGGGCAGCCACAGAGCAGCGCCCGGGGACCAACTCCAGCTCTAAAGCCAATTCCTTGGTCAGGGGCACTGGTTGGAGTGTTCCTATGATGCATGTTTTTGTGGGTGGCCGGAGGAAACCCACACAAACACGGGGAGAACATGCAAACTCCACACAGAAAGGCCCCAGGCCGGATTCGAACCCACAGCCTTCTTGCTGTGAGGCAGTAGTGCTAACCACTGTGCTAACCATTTCACACTGTGTGGTGTGAAATGAATCTGAGATGCCCACCTCATCAAGAGCCTATAGCTTTGACATCAAATTCACCAGCTCAGTTAAGTTTAAGATGGCGTAGCCATGGGGGAGGTGTGAGGATGGGGTTAACGCAGGTTCTAAATCAGTGGTGGTCAACCCTGGTCCTGGAGAGCCGCAGTGTCTGCTGGTTTTTGATGTTACTCAGCACTTAACTGATGAATGAAAGCAGTTTATTACACACTTAACTCATCTCACCTGGTGTCTTAGGTTTAAATAAGGTGGAGAAAACCAAACGCACACACCCTGTGGCTCTCTGGGACCAGGGCCTGCTACCCCTGCCCTATAAACTTTTATCTTTACTTTGTACTTCTTCTTTGTCTGCAGTACAACTATGCTAAATATCCAACGACACAGACAAATCTTGGTTTCCACGTAGACTGCTGTCACAACCTGCATGTCTGTTTAATTGGCTCTAGGAGTCTTGTGGATAGTTCCTGGTAATTGATTGATTGGCTTATTATTCCCTTAGTGCAGGAGTATAGCTAACAGCACAGGGTGTGCCGTGTTTGGTTTTATCCACCCTATTTAAAACCTAAGACACCAGGTGAGATGAGTTAAGTGTGTAATCAACTGCTTTAACTCATCAATTAAGTGCTGAGTAACATCAAAAACCAGCAGACACTGTGGCTCTCCAGGAGCAGGGTTGACTACCACTGCTCAAAAATTAAGAATTTTTTTGACTTAAGAAAAGCAAACAGAGGCATGAATGTATTATTTTAGTTAACATATATACAGCTGACCATAGTGTTGTAACTAAAAATAGGAGTCAATCCAACAGCTATTCTGCTGACTCACACATTTTGCTGACTTGACCAAGATGAACTGAAGATGGTAACAAACGAATGGCAGTCCCATTGTTTCCTAGCTAGCAATTTGCCTTATAGATACGCAAGAATAATTTTACTGACCTGTCACGACTGGTTTGGTCAAATTAGACCATGTAAAAGATGTGCATATCTTACAAAAATTCACCCGAAGAAATATCGGTATGAAAACCTACCTCATCTCGGCGTTGTGATAGCGAATACCATCCATATGTACACCTCTTCCTCCCTACATCATCAAACACACTTATTCCTCATCAGGTCACTCGCGACCTGAGACAATCCGGGTGTCAAATGGGCGTTAGGGAAGCAGCCAAGAATACTCATAACATGGCCATAACATCATTTGCAAATTAGTTATTTTCTGATTCTAGTCTATAACGGGGAAATCTTGAGGTAAACCTAGAATTTACTATAAAACGAACCGAATTCGACCGCCTATTTGCCGAAAGTGTTGCAATATGTTAGCAGAACTAAAGACTGATGCCAGCACCCGAAGTAAACATTTCCGTGTTGTGCAGCGTTGACTTCACGATAATTTGCGAGTGTTTGCACATGGCGTGAAAAAGCGCATCGCTAGCGAAGTACCCAAGTTCATTAAAACTGATGGGCACTTGGGCAGGCGAGCTGACTGAGTTTCACTTTAATTCTGTTTAACAAATATCACGTTTGTTAAGGACGCCCATTATGTCCAGTTGGCTTCGTAACAATACAACAGTGTAACATGTTTGCCAAGTTACATTAAAAGAACAAAAATAGCTACCTAGGCAGCCAACTTAGTATTTTAGGATAAACGCTAGCAAAGTCAACATAAAGCAGCAGTCCCGCCGTATCGCAGTTGGCCGAGCCTGCGGGAGATGCCTACGGGAGGTGCAGATGGAGGTGCAGATGGAGTCTGACATTAATGAAAGAGAAACGTCAGCTCATTCTGCAGTGAGACCAAATTGCACGAATGTCAGCTCGCTAGAGCTTTCGTATGACTAATGCTCAGCTAATGCAGCTAAGTAGCCAGCTAAGCGACAACTTCATCTTTTACCAAGTTATTCTGGCTAGCTAGCTAACCATCCATGACTGGACAAACGAATAGTTGCTTCCAGCAACACTCGCTCAGGCGTGCCTTTCCCGAAATCACAGATGCCAACTTACACAGTTGGGCCCACTGACTGTGAATGGACGAACTATCCACGTTGCTAACTCCGTTAGCAACTACGCTTTTGGGAAACGCACCCAGGCTGATTGTCGTAAGCTAACTGGCCAGTAAGCTGGCTAAAGTCTTATCGTGGTGTTCTGGATGACTGGTTAGGTCGCTGGCTCACTAACTTGGCGAAGTTATGTCACTTCATGACGGGGAATTTAGTTGGGCTAACTGACGAGCAATCGGCCCCTGACCTGTGAAAGGGGTCCATTCGCTCATTTTAGCCTCAAGCTAACCGGTATCGCATCTAAACAAGTGGGGCACGATAACGTTAATACTCGCTTACAGGACACAAACGAACGCTAACCAGCTACATCATTACGAACCGTGTGGGGTGAGCGGCAAAGGAGACCAAAACTTAGCCAGACTGATAGACGAACCGGCTTCCCACTATAAAACGACAGTTGAATAGCTAGCTAGCTGGCTAGCCATCTTGGTAGGGAAGAGATCCAGTAACACAGCCGAATGTCTCGTCGGATTAGCAGGCAAATTTAGTTAGCTCGGCTAGTACAGTCTGAAACCGGGCTAACGTTAACCTTAGATACAGTCGCTAACGTCAGCGTTAGCCAGCCAACTTCAGCACTTATCAGGTTTTACATCAGCAAAATATCCAAATGGCCAGCAGTTATGTAGCTAACGAGTGATTAACTAACTGGCCACGTTAAAGCTGCTTTCACACCGGCCGCGAAACGAATTTTTCGCGCGGACAGATTACATTCAAAGTCAATTTGATTTTGAATGTAATCTGTCGTGCGAAAAATTCGTTTCGCGTCCGGTGTGAAAGCGGCTTAATCCTCCTTCAGAGACCAACAGCCAATACTCGCCATCACCGCTCGATTGAGACTCGATGGCCTCCCAACTTTCCAACATCCTCGGCCTTTCCTGTCGCCGGCTCGCCTCAGAACACCTCACCTGGATGACCTCGTTGACCTCCCTGATGCACTCCACCATGTGCTGAAGAATCTGTTCGGCAGTCAGCACTTCGAAGCGGTAGTCCTCTTCATCCTGACCAGGCCCGAGTCCACTTCCCCCGGTCTCCCCGCACTCGTCTCGTTCACCGCCGGCCACTACAGGATCAACCAGCTCCACCTCCCCAAGCTCCAGGGTGTCGTCTTCGGGTTCCCCTTCGCCGCTGTCTTCGCTGCATTCTTCTTCCTCGTCGTCGAATTCATAATTATAACCCTCGTCCGAGTCCATTACTTGGCGAGATACGGAAGGTGACAATAAAAGGATCGAAATGGAAATGTAAAGCTATTTGGTGCAGAACTAACGTGAAACAGAAATAATATCAGACTACAGGCTAACTAGTTTTCATCAGCAGGAAAAAATAACAACAAACGCCGCCGCTTCGGAGCCAACAAAGGGACGCGGCGTCATCAACTGACGACTGTCGACGTCATACGTACTGGCAAAAAAATGTTTGCGTTGGAAACGATTTCAATCAAGTCAGTTGAATGGTCGAAGTTAGCCGGAAACGTCCGCAAAACGGAAAAAGCATATCATCATTCGATAGCAGCCATATTATGTGTGGCAACGCAGCAAAGGAAATTCTACATTTTTTTCTGACGTGAAGGGTGAGGAAATTTACGATATTCCAGCAAAAGAGTGTGGAAGAAGAATGTAGTGAAAAAAAACCCGGAAAAATTAGGAGACTTTTTTTTTTTTTTTTTTTTTTTAAATATAGCAAGCAAGGACAATTCATTGTATTATATTCAGTAGGTGGCGATGATACACCAATGGTTCATTTAAATGATCGAGCCCAAAAGAGAAGAAGACGGAATTCTCCATGGTATTACGTCAGAAGAAAAATTGTGCGCGCTACCTCTAGCGACCAAGAACAGAATCTTTTTTTGCAGGGACTTGACTTCATTGCAATATGTATTAAATTACAGATACACACATAAGCAGCGAGGTGTATTGTATAGTTTCAAAATTGAAGCCTATTTCAGTCAGATCATCTTTGTGCGACATTATTCACAATCTCACCACTCCACATGAAGAATATGGAGTGGCGATGTAAAAAGTATGTATGTTTTTTGAATAACCTTTTAAAAAGATAAATAAAATGCAAGTTTTAGTTAAGAATGTGTTATGTTCACTCACTTTCCATTCGTCTAATATTACATTTTGTCTCAAATCTGAGAACACTCAGTGGGCCAAATATGCAATAACAGGAAACACAGGAGTGGAAAATATTTTACATCACTGTTAAAGGTGCGGTAGGTGACTTTTATTTAAAAAAAAATGAATAGATAAACTTTTCAAATATTTGCTGAAACTGTCACTTAATATTGACAGTAGTACATGCGACAGGTAATCTGCAAAAAAAAAAAAAAAAAATCTGGTACATTTGGCTCCTCCCAGTGCTTGTAATGGCATTGGCAAGAATCCATGGCGCCCGAGCAAAATTAAGCAATCAGAGCCAGGAGTAGTTTCTGACACAGTGTCAATCACTTCTTGTGCACGCTGTTCAAGCCACCATCCTCCGCACATGCTCTCCTCCTTGTTTAGATTCTAGACCAATATCTTCTATGTCTAGTTCCTGAAGGAGGGAAAAGTGGCAGTTGGTAACTTTTCTTGCGTTTTATTTTGTATAAATGTCAAAATACCCCTTCAGCTACTGTCATGGTTTCCACTCAGAAATATTTTCATATTTCCGATGTTCCCCCATCCTCAAACAATTGGAGAGAGACAGATTCTTCAGAAAATTAGGCTTTATTGAGGCATGTTGATCACCGGAAATTTCTTCCAAATGGTTTTTCCGTCCTCTCATGCTAGAATGATTCAATAATATAATGTCTGCATCTTACTTGTTTTTCTCTTCTCTCCTTGGTTGGCATTCTTTGCAAAATGACTACCTCAAGGCTACTTCATTGTTTAAGAGGACTTTTAAATGGGCCATAGGTCGTCCCAGAGACAGACAAACCAAAACACTGCCTACTTGCCTTGAAACTGCAATCAAAAGATAACAACCCTCTTCCAGTGGAATACTGGCTATACATATTTCTAATTCATATAACACATATAGCTGTGCTACTGTAATCAAAACTACTAACATGAAGCAAGCATGCATAACTGTATGATTACTGATGAACAATGCCAAATAATACTGATGACTGAACAGATATTACCTGAATCAACTGAACAGATGCCAATCAAAGCTACAGAAAGCAACTGCTTATGTGTGTGTGAACTGCTTGTATGTGTGTGTGTGTGTGTGTGTGTGTGACTAATATGTGTTACTGCTGCTTACATAATATGATTCCTGATTATGATTATTGATTATGGTTATTATGGTCATTGATTTACTGATGAATATGATAAGAAATATATATTTTTTTTAATTAGACCTTTATTTAACCAGGTCAGCTCATTGAGATAAAAAATCTCTTTTACAAAAGCGACCTGGCCAAGAGGCAGCAAATTTACACAATTACAATCATTCATACAGTATCATACAAACAAGAAGTAAAATCAAATCAAATTTAAAAGCAGTGACAAACCCCAATGCTTTCAAGTTCCTTATCCTTGAGAATTTTAACAAAGCTGTCAAACAGGATCAGTTCAGGCAATTTCAAGGCAGTCTTGCAAGGAATTCCATGAAACGGGAGCAGCATAGTGAAATGCCCTTTTCCCCATTTCCGTGAACACTCGGGGGACAGTGAGTGTAAAGAAGTCTGACGATCTTAAGCTATAGTGGCCTTGATTCCTAATTAAGTAATTTCCTAGATAGGATGGGACCATTCCAAGGAGAGCTTTGTAAATGAAAGTCATCCAATGTGTGTATCTCCTTTTAGACAAGGATGATCATTCTGATTTTTGGTACAAAGTGCAATGACGGTTCAGATTAGTACAACCAGTGACAAACCGCAATGCACAGTGGTACACAGTATCCAGGGAGCGTAAACAGGTAGCTGAAGCATGCATATACAGTATGTCACCATAATCAAGCAGTGGGAGAAAAGTTGCAGATACAAGATATTTCTTAGCTCTATGGGAGAAGCAAGATCTGTTCCTAAAATAAAAGCCCAGTTTTATCTTTAATTTAGAGATCAGACTTGATATATGGGATTTAAAAGAGGGGTATTGATCAATATGGAAGCCCAAATACCAATAAGACAAAACCAGCTGAATAGCTGTTCCCTGGCAACTTAAGACAGGGAGATTTTGTGATGGGACAGTAGCTCTGGAGAACATCATAGCCTTTGTCTTATCTACGTTTAACACCAGCTTCAACCTTTGCAGACGTGACTGAACTACGTCAAAAGCAGACTGTAAAAGGGCAAAGGCTTGCACAGCACATGGTGCAAAAAAATAAATGATCATATCATCTGCATAAAAATGATATGAGGCGTCGGACAGGTCATTACAAAGATCATTAATGTAGATGGAAAATAGAGTAGGTCCCAACACCGAACCTTGGGGTACCCCCTTTGAAACCGTCAAGAATTTCGATTAGGACCCAGCCATCTGAACACACTGTGAACGATCCATTAAATAGTTTTTGAACCAGGAAACTGAAGGCTCCGATAAGCCGATTTTGTGTAATGTGTCAACCAGGATATTGTGATCTACCATATCAAATGCCTTTGATAAATCTATAAATATGGCTACACACAATTTCCTTAGGTCAAGCGCTTCCATAATGTCATTCAAGACCATAAGAGCTGCTGATACAGCGCTGTGCTTTTTTCTAAAGCCAGATTGGTGTCTCGATAGAATGTCATTCGTCTCAAGGAAATCTTTTAATTGATCGCTAACAAGCCTTTCGAAAACCTTTGCTAAAATGCATAGCTTCGAGATCGGCCTATAATTGTTCACTTTTGAGGGATCCCCTCCTTTAAACAAGGGTAAGACAAAGGCAGACTTCCATATATGTGGGACCTCACTATTAAAAAGACTGAGATTAAACAAAACCAATAAAGGCTCAGCAATGTAATCTGCAGCCAATTTGAGAAAGTGGGGTTCCAGCTGATCAGGACCTGCAGATTTCTTGGAGTCCAACTGTTTCAGCTCTCTTAAAACATCAGTGGCAGATATAGGAAGAAATTGGAACGGGGTTTCCACTCTGACCTTACTGACTGGCAAGGCATTTCCATTTTCAACTAAATAGCCAGGATTGTTTGACTTTTTTCCAGTCTCAGTTAAGAAACCTGCTGAAATAAAGTGCTCATTAAAAGAATCTAAAATCGCAGACTTGTCAGTTATCATGCATGAACCATTATGAATAAAGGATGGTGGTTCAGTGGAGGAAACCTGGCCAGAGAAAGATCTGATCACCTTCCAAAACTTTTTGGGGTCATTTAAGTTCTTTCTGGTTTCCAAAAGATAGTACTCTGCTTTTGCTCTCTTTACAGCCTGAGAATAGCGGTTTCTCAGCTGTCTAAAACTGAGCCAGTCAGCATCAGTTTTACTTTGTCTTGCTCTGGCCCATGCAATATTTCCATCTCTAAGCAGACTACTTAGCTCAGGAGAAAACCAGTGATTGTTACGACCTTTGAGATGCAATTTGTGAAAAGGAGCATGTTTGTTCAGAATGTTTTGGAAACCATCATAAAAAAAATTTCCAGGCCAGTTCCACTTCACCAATAAGATTAAGTCTGTTCCAATCAAAAGGATAGAGATCATGAAAGAAAGCTTGCTCACAAAAACGCTTAAGATCTCTTTTGATAAGCAATCTAGGCTTGGTTTTAGGAAGCTTAGCTTGTCTTACCATTGCAATGACACAATGGTCACTCAAGTCATTTGCAAAAATGACTATATCAGAGTATTTGTGTGGAACATTTGTTAAAATCAAGTCGAGCAATGATGACTTCTCAGGGCATTTAGCGTTTGGGCGCATTATCTCCTCAACTAATTGCGTCAAATTAAAAGAATCACACACCGATTTAAGGTTATCGGATGCTGAGGTCAACCAATCGCAATTTAAGTCCCCCACTAGCAGTAGCTCATTTGAGCCAAAAGTAGATATGTAGTGAGCTAATGAGGATAAGGCTTCAGCACAAGCAGAGGGTGGCCTATAACATCCAATAACATTGATAAATTGACCCTGAGCAAAATCTAGTTTAAGGGCCAACAATTAAAATTGCTTGGGGGTTGACACTGTGGATAAAACACTTACGTTAAATTTGTTTTTTGTATATACAGCGATTCCACCCCCTTTCCTGGGACGATCGCAGCGGTGTACATTATAGCCTTTTATACAGATATCTTTCTCTGGAACAGACCTAGAGAACCATGTTTCTGATAAAACAATTATATCTGCATCTGTTGAACAGGCCCAAATTTTAATCAAATCCATTTCGGGAAGTAAGCTTCGAACATTGATATGGATAATACCTAGACCAGACCTGTCTTTAAGCTCCTCAGGTGTGGGGATACAGTTTAGACCAGGTCCAGGATTTGTATGCACATTTCCCGATATTAAAAGCAATAAAAAGACAATGCATCTTCTCTTTAGAGTGTTTCTACTTGATAAACAAAAATCATCATCTTTAGCCATACTGATGCGAACAGAGGGAAAATCTTCTGTAAGTTTAAAGTTCTTTTCCAGTACAGAAATACAGGCAAGCGAAAGCAACATCTCAGAGTTAAAAGAATCTGTATGCCAAAAACACAGCTCAGGCACAGACTTTAAAATAAGCTTGTGTTTCTCCTGGAATGCTGGGTCTAACAAGGGGGGAATGCATAGCCGTGAAATATATGATCCTCAACGCAACCAGTAATTGAAGTGGTCTGAAAGTAAATTTGGATGTTTGTTTGGTGGATCAGACAGTGCAAATTGAGAAACATCAAAATCTCTCAGTCTACGCTTTCAGTTCCTCTGTCGTCAAATGCTGCATAAGTGTTATACTGGCTGACAACAAAAGGCCAAAGGCACTTGCAGAAATGTAGCCAACCAAGAAGGAGGGAGATTTTAGTTGTAATAATTGCAACCCGCATAGACTGAGCATAAGAGTTTGGAGGATCTGCCGGCATTGTGTTTATGAGTTGCTTGTAAGCATGCCTCTACATTAGCCCTGGTCTGTACATTTATTTACTGTGACTGAGCTCAAGTTGTAATGATGTAAAAGCAATCCATCTGTGACAGAATAGACCACGGCATGTAATCTCAGAAATTGTAGCTCTGATGACCAGTGCTAACATGCATTTGATAGCCTGGCATAGTGTTGCAGCTTTGCATGGCCTTGCTCAGAAAGGCAGTGAAAATAATTGACCACATAAGGCCAGATCAGGAGGTACAGTAGGTAGCTAGCAGCTGGGAAGCGGACTTGACTCTACTGTTTAGCGATGCAAACTAGCATGTCTTTTTGTGGCCTATCCACTTCCCCTCATTGAGTTTTTGGACCTGGAATGTAGTTACCACACAGAGCCAAGGCTCTCATCTTCTACACTCAAATAATGTTAAAAAATTTATGTTATTTATTGTTAGGTAGCTTTTGTAATACGTGTGGCTAGTTACTCAGCTTGGTTGCTAATGGTAACGTCATGTAGGCAACGTTAGTTCACTCACTTCACTGATATGGCACCCAAGATTTTTGAAAATTCTAATTAAAGATATCTACAACTCAATTCTCACAAGTCAAAATGTTAATTCTTAATATTAACAATTACGTTCTTACTAATGGAAAATATTCATTGTAGATATCTGTTGCTTAATTACAACTAGTCGACTTTTACCATTGATTTCTATTCAAACTCTTTTATAGATATCTATAATTCAGTTTTTACAGTTATAACTCCAAGTTGAAATGTCCATGATGCAATTTTTGAGTAGTTGCGATTTTAGTTAATGATATCTACAACACAATTTTCACTTGAGAAAATGTTAATTATTTATATCAACAATTCAATTCTCACTGTGGAAATATCACTTCTTAATATTAGCAATTCAGTTCTTACAAGTAGCTATGTTCATTGTAGATATCTACAACTGTTCTTACATTACAGATATTTTAAATGGAATACAAGTCAAAATTAAATCACTGATATGTGGTATTTTAACTAGCAAAAATATAATTTCAGATATCTACAACTGCATTAGATATCAACAATTGCATTTCAGATATCTATGCAATTTGGGGAGTCCGGATATGGCGGCTCTGAGAGACATTCCTGCTTTGGTTTCGAGTCGTCTGTGGCATTTTGAAAAATGGCTTAACTGGGACTTTTGGGAGGGGGGGGGCCTTTTATTGACCAGAGGACAGGGTATGCGTGTACCGACCGTACCTGATTTCAATAGTTCTGGATCAGGTCCCACCTGTCTGACAGACCAATTTTGACAAAGGGTATGATGTTGACAATGATATGGCAAAGGTGACTCAAATTCACACAGACCAGTAGCACATTACCTGGGTATCATACGGTATGGCCGCGTGTCATATGTGTATCTGATCTTGGACCGCATATGAAAGTGATTCAATTCTGATATGAAGATTAGATTTCAGGATCAGATTTTGGTATCCATTCAGCACTGCAAACATCAAATCTGTGTCTCATTAAGGCAAAAAATTATACTTTGCGCCATTAAAAATGGACACGAGGTATCTTACTTGTGGCTGTCCTGGGCGGGGTCTGGTTTGGTACGTACCTCACGCGTGCGTTTTAAATGGCGCCAAGTACATATTTGAGTCACTTCAGCCTGGTAATGTGAACGTGGCCTTGAGTTGCCTTGATTAATTCGGCTGGTGATAAATTCTTTCCCTTGCTTTGAGGTTGGCTTCCGTTCCTACCTTAGACTCACCTCGGCTTTAGGATACTACAGGTTAAAAACAACATGTTTATCACTTTGCTTTCATTTATACAGTCAGGCGAAGTCCTGTCTCCGCTGAATCACGGTTGGGGTCCCCTCTTCAGCCTGTGCTGCACCCTATCTGCCACACACACACCACACTTACATTTTAATTTTGCCCCGCTAAACTTTCTTGTTCTGTTCATAGATGGTGCAAAAATGAACTCTCCTTGTCTAAAAATTGCCTTTAAAAAACCCTTTAAAAATTGGTGTTCATCTACTCAGTGTTATATCAATATTGACATCTTAGCATTCAAAATCAAATTTGGCAGCAGATGTATCTGAGAAGTGTTCATCCAACTGACATCTCAGTACTACACGTCATTATCAGCAGAAACGCACTGAATACTTGCATTTAATACAATTCTCCAGTCTACTACCCCTGGCTAAAATTATGGAATCACCACACCTAGAGGATGTCCATCCTCGTGGATATGAAACAATATATTTTTTTTTAAATTAACTTAATATTCAGGCTTCATGAAACACGCCTCAAACAAAATGGATTAAATTATTTGAATTAGTGGCATTTTTGTATAAATCAAGTAAGAGGAAAAATTAGCCCCTCAGAACAATAGTGGTCACTCCATTTTTTATCATTTTGAGAAAACAGCTTCCAAAGTTTCGACGTTGTCAAATTCAGCTTGCCAGTACGTATGTAGACCTGTCTTGAAGTGACATCCTTTGAATCTTAGCTTTCATGGTCAGAAAGTATTTTGTCAACGTTGACGATTTGTTATTTTTGCATGTTTCGCTTAAAAACTAAGAATTTTGGAGTTAGACCACTCTTGCACTACTATCTGTATTTCAGAGGTGGAACCAACAATCTTCTGGCCCATTATTGCATGAATAGATTGTACCTTTTGTGAGGTATCGTTCAGGAACCAGTTGCGAGAACACAGGATTGCTGGTAAAGTGGCTTTATTGAGCAAGGGGGGTAACCCCCGCAGGGCAGAAGGCAAAAAGGTACAGAGTCCACAATCCAAAAATCACAATCCAGGAGGGCAGAAACAGTCTCGAAAACCAGGGCAGCAAACAGTACTCGTGGTCAGGCAAAAATAGGTTCGGTACACAGGCACAGGTTTGTCAGAGAAGCAAAAGCCAAAATCCAGAGGGCGAAATCCAAACCGTTACCAGGGCAGCAAATACAAAACTCGTAGTCAGGCAAAAAGGGTTCGAAAACAGATGCAGACAAAAGTACAAAAGAGCAGAGCCAAAAATCGTAAGTCGGGCGGTCCAGTCAGAAGATTAACACTATGAGTACAAGGCGAAAGGTAGCAGCACAGGTAAACAAAAGGAAACGTTCTGACGGGGAACTGCAGTGAGAAGACAGCTTAAATACACTCAAGGGAAGTCACATGCTATGATTAGGATCAGGTGATGAGGATCAGACTAATTACGTGGGAGGAAATACAAGGGAGAACCTAACCACATGAAATTGGCAAAAGCCAAAACGCGGACAGGGAACACGAGACAGCCTATGACAAGACATACAGCTCCGGTTAGGGAGTTCTAATGTGCACAGATAATGAGAGGTAGGACAGAGTGGAGCAGGTGCGGAGGATCCGCTGAATAGCAGCAAAAGACTAAGTGCAGGCAAGAGGCGGAGACTAGAACAGGGCGAGTGCTGAGAGCTTGTTAATCAATTAGTAAGTGCAGCTACACAATCCCTAGTGCTCGTTAGTAAGTTAGTATTATATACAATGTTAGTCTGGGTTAGTAACTTTAACAAAAACAACAAACTGTTAGTATTGGTTAGTAAAACAGAAAAGAGAGGCGAAGGAAGCAAACGAGATTGGAAGGAATGTTTGAAACCCAGAAACCATGAAATCACCTAAGCATGTGACACGCAGGACTGGGGAGAAGCTGTAGCTTAACAAAAGACCAGACAGGGGAGACAAAGTGCAATGAAGGGCATGAACAAAGACATGGACCGAATCTAACAGAATAGTGGATAGGGAATGGCAAAAAACGAAAAACATGGCAAAGTACAAAAACTAAACAGAACATGGCAAAACCTAACAGAACTGATCATAAACATAACAGGGAATGGCAGAAACATAATAAACATGGCAGAATCAGAACAGACAGAGCAGAATCATAACACCTTTAGCCAGTAGCGTCACCAGAATTTTTATTCTGGGGGTGCACAAGGGGGGCACAACAGTTTGATGAGGGGGCACGCAATTCATTTTGTTGACCGGGAGGGGGCGTTGCAATTTCATTGACCGGGGGCAGTTGTCGTCTTCATTTCGCGACTGGGGGGTTCATCTTCATCTTGTTGACCGGGGGGGTCATCTTCTTTTTGTCGAGTGGGGGGGGCGAGTGAGATGCGCTTTATTTATTTATTTACGCATCTTAAATGGGGGGCCACATGGGGGGGCACGAGACGCCCTGACCCCCCCTTGGTGACGCCACTGCCTTTAGCAAGAAAAATATGGGTCTAACTCGGAAAATTAGAAAATCGGAGTTAGACCACTGTTGTTCTGAGGGGCTCAAATATGGAATCACTCAATGTTGAGGAAAAAATACAGAATAACCTTGTAATTGGTATTTATAAAAGACATACCTGCACAAATCTGAATACGCAAATTAGTCTGCATTTAAAAGAGAGTGCTAGTAGACCTTAACAAGGTGCTGAACTTGGCCAATTGAGAGGAAGTGTGGCACCAACATAAGAGCTGGTAATTGAAACAATGGAAAAGACTGTAAATCTGCTCCGAGAAGGAAATTCAACACGGAAAGTGTCAAACACTGTTGGTTGTTTTCAGTCAGCTGTGTCTAAAATTTGGTGCAAGTAAAAACAAAATGGGACTCTATCAAAAGTTAACATACGGATAGACCACAGAAGACGTCAAAGCGTCAGGACAAAAAACTCAAAGCAAAATGCCTTAAAATGGAAAAAGCACAAAAAAACCAATGAATTACAAATGGGCCGAAACAGGAGTCCTGTTTGTGACAGAACTGGTGTCGTTCCAATGAAACATATTAAGATGACCGCTGGAAGAAATCAAGCAAATGTCCCGTTGGATAAAATATTGGCCTTTACCACTTCCACTTTATTCGTACACTCACGATTAAATATTCATAAAATAAAAGAAACGGTGAAGCTTTTGTACCTCTCATCATGTTCTTGTGCACAGTTAGATAATCATTCACCCCCAGTCAAACACTCAGACACTTGTATTATATTCCCATAGGGCTCAAAGTTACAACTGATTAAGCACAGATGACAAATGTCACACAGCGTAAGCCTCTGTGCATCATCTGTGCGTTTCGCGCGTATTCGCGTCTTTGCAGTGATTTTGAATGTAATCTGTCGTGCGAAAAATTCGTTTCGCGTCCGGTGTGAAAGCAGCTTAAGTGTGTGCACCTTGAGTTCAGTTCTGGTACAGTCGTGGGCAGGTTGGTCCCATCGTCACCATCCCCAGGAGATGCAGCTGCACAGTCTAACCTGGCCCTGACCTCCCATATTAAAATGAAGCATATAGTGTGCAGAAGAGTTCTGTATGAAAGAGTTCAGGGGGCGGGGACTGCTCGAAGCAGCTGGAACTTCAGATATGACGAGCCAATCAGGCGGCCGCAGAGAACACAAGGACGATAAGTTATACAGGCAGTAAACGATAAATTTACGCAGCGTCTTGGACGGAAGGGAGATAAGCGGTGATTAATGCCGTCTGGTTGAAACTGTTTTGTTTAATAAAATAGGTGGGAGACGGGAATTATTGGGGGCAGGAGATATCAAAAAAGTAGATGGAAAATTACAATAAGCATTATGTATGGTGGGTTGTGTAATCCCGCCAGAAACGATAAGAAATTGATATAAAACAAAGGAGCATTTTGGGAGAAATCAGTTCCTTTTGCCTTTTCTTGGTTTGAGGTGCTCACTGTGTTTGTGTGAGCGGAGTGTTTGATTCTTTTATGATCTGTGCAGATCAGCCTGGGTTCTTATATGTTACTTGTGAGTTACATACAATAAACTCAAATCATATTAAGACTATTATTGGTTTGTTTTCTGTCGTTAAGGTAAATCGTAATTGGTCTGGGGGACAACCACCAGTCAACTGGCCCTGAATGCGGCAAACAAATATATATATATTTTTTCTACAGGCCCCATTCACTTAGGACATGGGGTTGCATGCCAGGTTAAGGACAGGAGAAATGGCAACCATTACCTCAACAGTCAATGCGCAGGTGTTCATTGCACTGGAACATTTTCTAATTCCATCAACAGAAAATATGTTTGGTGATGAAGTCAATTTTCAGAATGACAACACATCTTACCACAGAGCAAAGTAAGTGAAAGTCTTCAGCAGAAGCATAGCCACTCACTGCCACAGCCACCGGACAGTCTGGATCTCAATATAATCTAAACTTTATGGTGAAAAGTAAAAAAAAGGGTCCATGGCATCCTGCATAGCTGATCGATCAACTGCTATTTGAGAAAACTGGAACCAGCTTGATGGAGAATATCGTTTTTCCAGGAGTGAAGTCCACGCCTCAAATAATTCAGGCCATCACTGTTGCTCCTCCTCGGGCTTTAAAGTTCCAATTCTGAATTATTATTTATGATTCCGAATTTTTTTTCCCCCTCAGTGTTGACTGATTCTGTAATTATTTCTTCTACTTGATTAGGAGAAAAAATTCTATTAAATAAAACAATTGTGAATTGAATTTGAGGCGCATTCCATGAAGCCTGAATGTTAAACTAATGAAAAGAAATTGTTTTGCCTCATATCTGCAATTTCTTTGTTTGATATGAAATAAAAAACCTGGATAAAGATCCTCCGAGTGTGGCGATTCTGCAATTTTTGCCAGAGGTTGAAAAGCCATCTCCCAACAGGGGTGCAGAATCAGTAGCGGTACCGCAAACAGCTCTGTTGAAATGTTCTCAGGCTAAGCAACTCCATGACAGATTTTCCATCAGTATAGATTAAAAGGGGACTTCTTTCGTTGTCAAGTCTTGCATCATTCTGATCCAGGTTAGCAGTATAAAAAAAAGCAGTGGAAAAAAAGTGGATAGAGCATGGATAGATAGCTAGTTATGGGCTTTTTCCTGCTGAAGCGGAGATGTTGCCATGAAAAATAAGCCGTGGATGGAGATATTCAGATGAGGGGCGGAACAATTCTTATGAGCCTGCATGTGACAGGAAGGGGAGCCAAATCTGAATGCCATGTCTTATGAAAAATGCTGCAAACGACTGGGTTGTTTTACTTCATGGTAAGTGGGTTGGTAAGCCCCCCAGGTACTGAGACTGGTGGATAAAAACAGAAAAAGTGAGTTTTTCATGTCCCCTTTAATTTAAATTGCTAAAGGTGGTTTTGCAGGGTATAGGCAAATTTGCCCACAGCCCAATTTGAACCATCTTCTGGTTATATGTACCTACTTGTGGACTGTCCAGAAAATGGATTTGAAATGTGAAATTTGCATACAGGAAGTGAACTGTGACCTATTTAGTGATTTCAAGATTTTTGTGGGACAAGGCCTCGAAAAGTCCATATTTAAACCAACAAATGATTGTTCTGAAAAACCAGATGATTTTTAATGGCTACACAACAACATGACGGACATTTTGATACCAAACATAAGTATATATGTGAAAGACTGAAGAAGTTTCAGACAATTTTCCAGTGAAAAATGCATCTGTCTTGATGCAAAACGTAAAGTTCATCTTGAAAAACAGCCAGGTTCCTATGAAAACACACCTAAGATATTTTCCCAAAAGTTGTCTCATATAGTTGGCTAAATAATCTGCGAGTGTCGTTAAATTGCGAGACCGGTAACATGGTGTATTCAAGCCATTTTTATTATATACTACATATTTCTCAGAAAAGCCATTTAGATGTTTTCATAAACTGTGGTACATTGTATAGGTTTTATATCTCCCAGGCCTTGTTTTTACTCCCCTGAGCAAAGCGTAGTCTGCGCTTGTGGTCACGCTTCAATGATTCTGTGAACCACAAAGCGTTCAACATTGTTGTATGCCAGGGGTTGGGAACCTTCTCCAGAAAGAGCCACTGCGGGTGCAGGCTTTCATACCAACCAAGCTGCTACACACCTGATTCTACTAATCAAAGCCCTTCACACACAAGGTTGATTAGTAGAATTAGGTGTGTAGCAGCTTAGTTGGTATGAAAGCCTGCACCCACAGTGACTCTTTCTGGAGAAGGTTCCCTACCCCTGTTGTATGCTCATGCTTTACATACTGCCGCTGTTTCATGTGATACATTTTATAAATCATACATACAGTGCATTTGGATTGCAAAAACGCAATTATGCCGAAGAAATGTGTGATAAACAATTGCACTACGAGGTTCAAAGAGGTGCAAAGTGTAGTAAGGGTGCTCGTAACCTAAATAGACAACAAAATCAATGGCTATACTCATTGTTGGTGAATGAGGGGATGACAATACAAGACGGTGACAAGATAGGCAGCAAATGTTATTTCAAAAATGTCAAAAAAACGACCAAAACCAGACACAGACAATAACAATGACACAACAGATGATGTTACTACATCAAACAATGACATTGATGAAACAGAGACTGCGTTTCTTCAGGAAATCTTGGCAGATGAGGAAGACCTTATCCAAGGAAATCCTCTCAATGTATCCTGTCCAACTGTTGATTTAATGTATGGAACATCATCACATCGAAGGAGTTCCATTTGTAAACAATGCGATGACCAATGCTTAACAATATCAATGGCTTCTCAAATTCTCAGAGTCTATAATTACATCCTAAAATCCACAAGGCCTGTATACAACCTATACAATGTACAACAGTTTATGAAAACATCTAAATGGCTTTTGTGGGAAATATGTAGTATATAATAAAAATGGCTTGAATACACCATGTTACCGGTCTCACAATTTAACGACACTCGCACATTATTTAACCAACTATATGAGGCAACTTTTGTGAAAATATCTTCGGTGTGTTTTCATTAGAACCTGGTTGTTTTTCAAGACGAACTTTACGTTTTGCATCAAGACAGATGCATTTTTCAAAGGAAAATTATCTGAAACTTCTTCAGTTTTTCACATATATACTTATGTTTGGTATCAAAATGTCCGTCATGTTGTTGTGTAGCCATTAAAAATCATCTGGTTTTTAAGAACAATCATTTAAGGGTTTAAATATGGACTTTGAGGCCTTGCCCCACAAAAATCTTGAAATCACTAAATAGGTCACAGTTCACTTCCTGTATGCAAATTTCACATTTCAAATCTATTTTCTGGACAGTCCCACAAGTAGGTACATATAACCAGAAGATGGTTCAAATTGGGCTGTGGGCAAATTTGCCTATACCCTGCAGAACCTCCTTTGAACGAATCAACACATGTACAAGAGACTGCATTGGAAAATATTTATTGTAATTAAGCACAAAACAAAATGACAAAACTATTTTGGTCCTTCAGAAATCCTAAACACTTCAGATTCTGCACATCAAAATAAATTAACACGCATTAAGAAGAAGAGGCACTTACACTGGTTTAAAAAGTTTGAAAAATTTCAACTCTCAAACAGGGATATTCTTAAATCAGCAGAAAAGTCAGAACTGAAACACTCAAAAACACAGACAATAAAACAAGTGTCATTTGGAGTGTTTCGTTTAAAAATTATTCTAAATCCCAGCACCACCCTGCTCCCCCCACTCAGAAAAACAGGACAGGCAGACATGAGGGTGAGTGCAAAGCGCTCCCTGAGAAATGACCAGAGCCTTTAACAGAAAAACTGCATCGGCTGTTCGTCCGGAGGTCAGATAGGCCTTTGTGCACCAATCCGTCCTCAGCCCGATTATTAACAGATGGTAATGCTTCACTTTACAAATAAGCAGGATTAAGTTTCCATCATCACAGTTCAGTTATAAACAGATGCTACGGGGGGAGGGGCTGTTACAATTTTCTATTCTACATCCAACCCCATTGGCTCAGACGTGAGAAGATAAAATAGAAAATCTAAAGTCGTCACTCCTGAACAGTAAAATGCACACATCGCCAAGTATCAGGTATCCCAGAATTAAATCAAGACCACTGCCATAATGGCCTGGTCACTTTACAGTAAAGGGATATAAACCATTTTTCCAACACGATTTAAGCCTGGGAATAATCCAATAAGGCTGTAATTGCAGAGTTACTGTGGCAACTGAATACCTACAGTAATGATGGTCAGGTTTAGCTCAGGCCAAAGACTGTGCATGATGAACCGAAACACATCATTCTGCAACAGCAGAAGTCCATCACAAGATGTAAACAATGATGGGTTTCCGTCAAGACAAGTTACGACTTGCAAGGAGTTGATACTACTCATGTCCACACAAATATCTGCAACTTATGGCACAAGAGCAAATACTGTTGCTCCCAAGAGTGCAACATACAGCACTTAATAATCTGCTCTCACAAGGCTCTGAAGTAGCGGTGACTGGTTGTTTCGCTACTTTGGCTTTTTGCGACTGCAATTTGGCTACTGCACACGGTACTTTCGCTACTATGTCCAAGTCCGTTCGCTACTATAATCAAACAAAGTGCTTGTTGCCGATTCAATCTTTGTTTGATATACCGTATTGAGCCGGAACCCGAAAAAATATTCTCAGCTATAATGCGAATGGTTTTTATAATGTTTCACTACTGAATCTTACGTAATATTTATGTTCTTAACTTGCATTTGTCTATAGTAGCAAACGGACTTCAACATAGTGGCGAAAGTGCAGTAGCGACAAACCAAAGTAGCGAAACCACCGTAAACCACTGTAGCCAGAGTATATTTTAATTGTGTTTCTGGGCTACATTTCTGTCAACCGTGCCAGACATCATTCTTCAACGGCCCAGTGTTTATACCGCTGTGCTGGCAGAGGAGGTTGTATCGGCAGCAGCATGAATCGGCATTAGGAGGTAACAGCAATGATCAAGTGCAGTCACATGTACTGGTTCATATTCTATTCATTATTTCAGATTTTCCAGAGGATTTTTCATTCAGCCAGTTATTGTGGACAGTGACTTATACATGCAGCAGCAGTGCATAAGTTGGTATCAGGGCATTCACTTCCTTGTATTAAATAGACAGGATATTGTCATACACTTCTGTAAATGGCAAAAATATGCTAATGTGCTCAGAAGAATAAATTTAAAGAACACAAGAAATACTACCTCAATGCCAACAGGGGCTGAGGTAGAACTGTCCCTGTATGCCCAGGGATGAGGAGGAAGGGGGACTATTCGATCAATCAAGGCCTAAAGTAAGTTGGGTTTCCACTGCAAAAGCAAGCACGAGACTCAACTTCATTAATCATTAATTTACACTCTTCAAGTTCAGTACAAACATGTGACATCCTAACTAGGGTAATAAAACACATTAATATATACTACGGTGAAATCACACAAGGTGTTGACAGAAGAGACCCCTCCTCTAATTTTTCTGCTTGAAAATATCATTACGGTCACGGTTGTATATAGCATATTTGAAGGACATCAAAAGGCCACATTACTAAATCTCGAGCTTTCGTGGAGATTTTTTACCCCGATACATCTAAATTAGGGCTCAACACATAACAGTGCTTCAGAGCATTAACCCTTTGAGCGCTGAATACATTTTCAAGGAATTAAGAATGTAATTATTCTGAGCTGTTGAAAACCTATCATGTGGCAACTTGTTTAAAAGAGCTCAAGGGAGCTCTTTTAAACAAGTTGCCACATGATAGGTTTTCAACAGCGTCTGATTTTGATACCTTACATCATCGGGCAACTATAGTTGCCCACGGCACTGAAAGGGTTAAAACACAGGAGAGCAACAAAACACACAGTTTCCATGATAGATCAAACCGAGACACGGGCACTGAGTGTCTCAGTCCTCCACTTTAAGCCATCCCTTCTTATAGTCCATTAGCAGCTCTAGGTAGTACTGCCACTCGGGCTCACTGTCGTACTTGACCTCAAAAACAGTCTTTAGAGGGTTCATGTGTGGCTCGTGGACCCGCACAACCACACCCCGATACCAAACCTCAGACTTGTCATTCTCCTCATACAGGTGGCGGATCCTCTTGCCCACCAGGTCGGGGTAGCGGTTCTTCATGGCCTGCTGGGCGGTTCGTGCAGTGGAGCGCAGAACCCACCGCCGCCGGTGCTGGTTGCTGAGGCTGGCTGCTGGATGCGGGAGGTACGTCAGCTGCATCTGGGAGTTTCGCACGGGGAGCACCTTGGAGGAGCTGCGTGTGGCCCTCAGGGGCCTGGGGTAGACCCCTATTCTCCGTCGCCTCTGGGCCACCCTGGCCCGCATCCTCCCGCCGACGATCGGCTTCTTCTGTCCTTGCCCTGGTTTGGCTTCCGCTCCCTCCTGTCCCAGCTGGACGGTCTGGGTGCGATCCAAATAGGGCTGGTATTTACGGTCCCTTCTAAACGGTCCTTTGCTAAACAGGACCTTCCTGAGCTTGAGGATCATCCCCGAGTGGCTCTTGGGGATTGCTTGGGATTTGGCGGTCTCCGAGGGCCGTGTCAGGTACAGCGGCGAGGGTGCTCTTTCAGCCTCATTGTCACTGCTTCCCGAGGAGAGGTCATCAGAGGTCACAGGTCCCCAGGTGCTCTCCGGCTCCTCGGTGCTGCCCTCGGTCACTAAGGGAGAATCCTCCTCCACTTTGATGTTTAGGGACTCCAGGTTCTCCATGCAGGGGCTTTGGGGCCCCTCCCTCTCCTCTTGCTGCTTGATCGAGTTGCTCCAGCTATCGGACTGTACCGGATACTCTACACTTTCCTCCTGCCCCGCTTTGTCCTTCCTCAAAAACTTCCTCCTGACGGTGGACCTCTGCCTTCCCTTCCTCTTGCTCCTCTTGAGGCACGACCCTTCGCTGGGGTCCTTCAGTGTTTCAGGAGGATCAACAGGGCTTGACCGGCCAGACGGGCTCTGGGCAAATGTGCCGTTTCTAGCAAGTTCCATCTCCTCAGAGCAGTCCGGTCTTTCAGTTTTCACTGCGGTGCTGAGCTCTAGACCTGAAAGACAAACCAAATCACATCCTTTAAAAATAAAGGCTCCGTTACATGAACAGCCAAACACGCACAGTATTCTTCCTCTGATGTCACAAAATCATCAACCCTGCATCTGAACAGGATAGAAAATATAAAGATATACATAAACCATCTCCTGTGCGCAGACAGTGAAGTCTGTTAACCACTTCATTGATCTCGCTTATTTTCCAAGGAGAGCGTATGCAAAGTACAGGTATACATGCAACTCATTATGGTGACTAGAATGTTAATTAGTGCTTTCATTTTAATATTTACAAAGTATATAGGCTCATCATAATACTTTGAAATGAAGTGCTGTATTCATGCTGCTATAGTTGCAGCAGGGCTTAGCCCACACAAGCTAATTTTTCAACTTCATCATTTATCATTTATTTATTTCTTTAAATAAGCCATTAAAAGGTTCAATTAGCCAATAGATGAAAATGATTATGCTCAAATGCATCTTCTGCTCAAGAGACAATTTTGTGACATCACAGAAAGTCATCCACTGTGCACATGCTTTTATAAATAGAGCGCAAAGTTTAAATGAAAAGCTGAGGGAAAAAATATTATCATATTATTCCAGAAGATAGAAAAGCAAGATCACATGATCCCTCGCCCTGGATGCGGTTACTCTGCATGACTGAGGCTCAGAATTAGTTGAAGTTGCGGAGATCAGGCAGGAAATGATGTCAGAAATGGGTTAGATATCACAGATCATTTTCCAAGCAGCAGGTCTGAATTCTAAGGCTCAGATTCAGTCCGTTTCAGTCAGTGGAAAATGAGTCATACGGCACTATAGATTCACCACTAATGCAACTGCATATTGCACCTTTTTAGGAATTTCAGCATTCACGCATCGAAGATGAAGTGGCTGGAATTTGTTCACAGCTGGATGAAGCTGAAGACCAGAAAGACTGAATCTGAGAAATAGAAAGAAGACGCCACAAGCCACGACGAGAAGGGATATGCCATCATAACTGGGTGTTAAAGTGCATTGTCATCACGCACAGAGCATTGCACAGCGAGAGAGAAGTAGTAGTTCAAAATCTGCATGAAAGTGCAGCAAGATCACCCTCTCTACAGTCTCAGCTTGGTTGTTTTTGTTCGCGCTGGATGCTTGAAAAATGTGGTCGCATTTGACCAAAAACCCACAGGGGGGTTCGGAGGGGTTTAGATGGTCTAGGTTAGCTGTCCCCTCCAATGAGAACCTGCTGCCCCAAATCCCCTTTAAAGAAGCTTCAGTCACTCTGAATATAGTCACCCAATAAAAAGGAAAAAATAGTAATGAAGACAAACAAATATATCATGCATGTAGGGAGACATGGGGCCAGGCGATCCCAGACCGCCAACACTGTGCTGATGTCAGCAACCGGACATTCAAAATGAGCCGAGTCAGCAGAAGCTTAATCACAGGCGAGTTCTGACCCATATTACAGCAAGAGACGTAAAACACAGGAGGCCGTTACCAGAAGACCACCATTCAGAACTTGATGTGCAGATCCATGCCAGACCACACATCAGGCAACATAATTTACATTAAAAAATAACTGCAGTAAATCCTGGTTTTCGGGGTGTCTTCAACAAAGGATTTTCATAGTTGAATCTGATTCGTCAGATTTTGCCCATAGTCAACTGATCGTCGAATCATGTTTTTTTTTCTTTTTTAATAAATGAATACATATTTTGCATCACTGCACTTGACTCATCATGCTCCTAAAATGGCAATTCTCTGTGTCTGTTTCATTATTTATAATTTACCCTTGATAAAAGCTTACCCTGATCTTTTTTTGTTTATTTTATTTTATGTCTTCATATGTAACATGCTCTGTCTCGCTGGTCACTCGCCTTTCCTAACTGTGAGATTGCTCTCAGGGTCTTACTGACGATATCAATAATTGGCATCGGGGTAGCGAAGCTTTTCAAAGTTAAAACTAATTTAAAACTATTTTCAAACCTCCATGTCGCAAGAGAGACTAAGCGGGCTCGCCCTTCTGTCTGTAGAAAAAGACGTTGCATCCAACCTGGATTCTAAGGATTTAATTGCTGAGTTTGCGGCCCAAAAGGCAAGGAAAGTGACCATCACCTAATCAATGAATGGTGAGTGGGAATCTGATGTTTTAAAGTTATACTGCAGCAGAGCGTTTGTGACCGACTAGTGTGAGAAAATATACTGCATCGTAATCAAATGTTAAACTGTCGCGGGTGTCAGCGGATACTACGCCTTTGTTCATCTGAGATTTTTCCATAGAAATGAGTCAAAATAAGCAATAGTCACCAGTGAGTGTGAGCCATTCGGTATTAGTGTTTGCTTAATTGTAATTCGTGACGCACTGTCATAATTCAACATGCCAATATAAAGTGACAGCTGAGCTGATTTGATGATAAAAGCCAATCGTTGTGCAGTTTTTTCCTTTGAAAGATTATGATATCCAAAAAAATCATAGTTGAATTTATTGCCACAATAATGCTGTTTTAGTCTAAAAATGCATGTCATTTCACCGGGTATAACTACAACAGCTATGCGCTTGCAGCCTGACATGATTAATGCGCGTGCATGTGAGCAGGGCCTCGCGCATCAAGTCGGCACAGGGCCTCGCGCATCAAGTGGGCACAGGGCCTCCCCCCCCCGACGGCGCTGACTGCAGTGGGTGATTTATTAATGCGTAGTAAGTATTGGTCTACTGTTTAAACGCACACGTCATATTCAATTCTTTAGTAACAGAAATTAGGCTGATTTTGTATCAAAATAGGCTATATATAACGAAAACAAAGACATTCTACGTAAAGATTTGTGCTCAGCAGCCTGGGCACCCCCATGTAGTCAGAATGGTATGATCTTGGTCACATAACATTTTCCGACGATTCGACTACGAGGTTGATCGTCAAATCAGACTCCTCCGAATCGAATCATCGAATAGTCAACTTTTCCAGATCACCCCTGCCTGGTTTATAAGTCATGAACAATTGTGAAAAATGTACATGAGTGTATTGAAAATATACATTTATTTTTAAATTACATCTCGCTTTTTTTGCTCAATGAAGTGATGGCTGATGGTGCTTTTTGCCCAGATAATCAACAACACACTCCAAGAGCCCACTATTCTCTCAGCTAAACACCCCCTTCCTTAAATTTCTTTATAAAGAGGAAACCATCCCCTTGAAAAAAAAAAAAAAAAAAAAAAAAAAAAAAACTGCAATACAAATTTGTAAAAAAATTTTTTAATGACACAATAAAATTTAAATATGGAGTCATAGGCAGTAAACCACGCAGGAATATCAGGGAAACATAAAACCCCTGAATTTGATTTTCACGTCCTTTCAATTAACTTTTTCAGTTGAGCAGGTCTGGCACCCTTCAGTTAGAAACAGAGTTAGTGGAAGCGTCCGAGCAGGAGGTGGGTACCTGAGCTGTCTTTAGGGCACCAGCTGCTGAAGCGGAATCTGGAAGAAATAAATTGGATTTAAAGTAAATTTGAACAAAAAGTGACTCTGTGAAGGAAGAAAACTAAACAAACAAGGGTGGAGAGGAGGGATGGATGGATTTTCATTGATTCTCAGGGAAGTTAAATCACAAAGGTACAATAAAGCAAATATTCAACACCATAGCACTTAAAATCATTAAGGAGAAAAGCCAGCACCGACTTTGAAATTTCAGTGGGCTCTGGCAGCGCTCAAAATTACTTTTCCAACTTTTCTCAGAGGGAGGACATGTTTCCCCATTTCAGTGGTTTCATCAATATACGATTACCCCCTGCAGAATCCTCCAAAAAGCAATCATTTCTCAAAATATTTATAGTCATGGTGGTGAACAGCTTGGCACAAAATCATCCAGCAGTGCGGACACACTTCAAAGTGCAGCACAGATAATGGCTGTATGATCCATGCAGATCAGTAAGCATCACGTCACCTGAGCTCTGAGGAATTAGAATTAACTGCTACACCAGAACCATGCAGGTCATTATGAACCATCTACTCTTGGTCCATGTGAATAAGAAAATTTTGAGTTAACCCAACTCATGTGGATTAGAAAATATCAGAACGACTCGGACTGCTGAATCTAATCCAGAAAGGGAAGTTGACTGTAACAGCCAGCATAGATCCTCCTGCCACTGCCGCATATATAGTATCATTATGAGGTGCAGTGGGTGGCCTGTCCTTTACCATGCATGAGAGAAAATAACAATTTCTGCTTTATTTTAAAATAGCAGAACTTAAAGGTCAACGTCAGCAAGTCTGCAGCCACTACAGTAAAACTTTCAGCTCGAAGTGGTTTAGTTGTGCCTTAGACTGCTTTGGAGGTGCCGCCCCAACAGGACACTGCTATTATTTTTTTATCGACCCAACCACTGCAACTTCTGTCCCCTGACCATCTCACACTCTCTTGTCAAAGAATGTTGTAGTGATATGATCGGAAAATAAAGATTTAAGAACAAAATTTGTAAATTTAAGGGCCATATGGCTTGTTGCATGAAGTATTCGGCACTCAGGACATGCACACGCTGGGTCGCTCACCTAAGCGCTTGCTGACACAAGCGTGGTAGTAGAGGTTGAGTACATCGGGGTAAATGTCCGGCAAGTGCTTGATGGACAGGAGCCTCCGGAGTTTGGAGGAGCACGCCCGTCTCTGGAGTCGCTGGAGGTGCCGCTCCTCGGAGAGCGTGGTGGGGCGCAGCTCCACGTGGTGCTCCTGAAGCACTCGGTCGATGAGGGTCCCGAGGACCTGCGGGAACAGGTACTCCTTCACCACCAGCATGGGGATGAAGAGCGTTCCCGCCCGAATCACGTGCGGGAAGGGACACTGTCGGTTCACACTGTAGTCCTCCAGCCTGTCCACCACGTGGGAGAGGACTGTAGCGATGTCGGTGCCCTGCAGCCACGCCTCCTTGGCGGCAGCTCCCAGCAGGCCTGCGACTGGCACGGCCCCTTCAGGCGAGGCGTCGGAATCCTGCTCCTCCAGCTTTGCCAACCAGGCCCTCAGCTCCTGCTCCGGGGCACGGGAGACAGACGCAGAAATCAGCCGGAAGAGAGATTGGTGAATCTCCATAAAGCGGTGGCGGGCGCGTCTGTTGGCGTTTTCAGGCGGCTTCGTCTCTGGAGTGGCCTGGGGTACCTCGGGTACAAGAGGCACAGCGGGGGGGCTTTGGACAGCTGGAAAAATCATCCTAAAACCAGGCCGGTTCAGACACTGTGGAGACATTTGTTGAAACGGTTTTATGTCTTGAGGCACAGGACTTTGTGTAACAGGTTTTGGAGGGTCCAGCACAGGGTGCTCATCGTTTCGAATTTGAGTGAGGCTTCTCATGACTCCAGGCTGGTCAGCAGTGTCTGCGACGCAGGCCGTGGAGCTCAGCAAATCCGTGGATGTCTGGACCTCAGAAGTGACGACACCAAATTCTGCCTTTTTCACGCGCAGGTCGAGCACGCTGTCAGACGAGCTCGTTACCTTCTCGGCTTCCTCCTCCTTGACCATGGCCTCTTTTCTGTCTTCCTGGCCCCCTTCACAGCCAACATCAGACTCGACTGAATAATCGGTTTCACCAACGATGACTTTCTCCGTTTTTATTTGGTGAGGCTCCATCATGTGGACCGGAGTTGCCTCAGAAGGCGGCTCTGAACAGACTGTATTGTTTGAAAGTTCATCTGACTCTGGCAGAGAGACCCTCTCATTACTGGCCTTCTTGTTTTGAGGGCCATTTTGAAGTGGAAGAATCCCAGATGCTTGAAGGTACGCCTTGTAAGGAGCCAAGCTAAAAACTTTGTTGATGATCGGCATGGGAGGTGACGGCGAGCCGGGCAGCTCTTCGCCCGACCTTTGGTCCGACCCCTTCTCTTGCGGTCGGCTGAGAGCTTGTGTGAGATACATGTACTGACTTTTATCTGTTGGTGCCTCTGCAGTGGCTGGTTGGTTAGGGCTGCTTGCGTGAGCCCGGTGTTTTTTACCGCTTGTGACTTCCGTACACAGAGAAGAGCTGAGCTCCACTCCACTGCAGTGGAAAGCAGGCCCAGGACCTGCCACCGCACCTCCCTGGTGGTGAGGAACACCGCACTGAGGAGCTGCCGCTTTAGGGCCCGACTGCTCACTATCCAGCCTGTGATTCCCATGCACAGTGCCCTTACCCACAGTCATGTGCTCGGAGGCTCTATAGTCGGAGATCGACTGCGGCATGGGGTGGAAGGCTCCCGGACTGAGCGGCCTCTTGCAAAGCTCCCGAGGGGAACTGGCCAACCAGGCTCCTTGCGAAGAGTAATCCAAAGGCCGGTTTACGTGTCTGACCAGCAGGGGGGCGCCAGGCCCTTCAGCAAAGGTCCTCTTCTCCCCTGCCATGCTTGCATGGGCCCTGTACACCTGGAAATGTGAAAGGTCACAGTTTCTGGGGATGGAGGGGTTCATGGGGGCTGCCGAACAGGGGGCAGGGAAGTCAGCCAGAGGGGGCTGAGGCCGAAGGCAGGGCCTCATGGGGTTCACAGACACCCCTGAGCTTGCGGCGGGAGGAGGGTCCGCCGCCAGACTCCTGCCGATGCCTTTGTACGCCGAGGGGTTTTCGAGCTCCGGATTCGCCTGAGAATAGTAATACACAGGACGCTGCTGCAGCTGTGCGTACCTGGGAGGGGGAGAGGGGCGATCTGGGTACATTTTGGACGAAAGCCCAGGGTGTGCTAGCGCCATCTGCTGGACCTCGTCATACGTACAGGAGGACGGAGGGGGCATGCCATGGTAAACCTTGGAGGGAAACTGTAAACGGTGATATAAATCAGAGGAGGGGTTTAACTGCGAGCGAGTGGTGCTGCTGTAAGGGAAGTTTCCATAATTCTGCTCCATGAAAGAGGGAAGCCTCATAGGTCTAGTTTGTCTCATGGCATGGTATCCTTCCGGTGCGGCCTCTCTCAGGGGTAATCTCATGGAGCCCTGCTCGAGCTGCAGCAGCGCCTCACGTTCCTTTCTCTGCAGGAGCGACAGAGGCCCATAGTGTAGCATCCAGTCCTCACTATAGGCGTTTGGGTGGACCCGGGGTGCACCGCGGTCCATGCTGTAGCAGGGTCCTGATGTGCACCCATGCTCCGTGCAACAGGGGTTGTGTCCATATATGGGCTTCGGGACAGCGAGGCCAACGGGGCTCCCTCTCGGTGGGGAGACCGTAGCCCCTCCCACGCCAAGCTTTCTCACAGGTGTTGGAGCGTGGATCCCAGGAGCACTGGCACCTTGCTTCTCTGGAACCCTGTTGTAATATGACGACTGCGGGTTGGCAGCCAGGTCACGTGTGGCTGTGTGGGGGCTGCCCTCTGTACAGTGAGCCATGTTCTCTGTCCTGTGGGAGATCTGACCGCCCAGAGTCTGGCCAGCACCCGAGGGGTGAACTATGGGACTCCTTCGCAGACAGGTGCGGGGAGGGCTCCAGTGAGGGGGTAGGTCAGACGCTTCCGGACCACTGAGACAGTAGGAGAAGTAAGCACCGCTGTAGTTAACTGGTTCCTCGTGGGAATAGCCAGGCATATCTCCCGATTTAGCGCTCAGCGTCGTCTCCAGCTGACCGTGAGGCACTGGGTCCATGAATCTCGGTGTTGGTTTGCTGCTCGTCATCCTCTCCCACGTCAAAAGACACCGGAGAATCTGGAACAACAGAAAACAATAAAAAGATGCGTGTTAAAAATCTGCATCATACACATTAAACACAAGTTGTTCAACCCAGATCACAAATCAGCACCGCCAAAAAAAAAAAAAAAAAAAAAAAAAGTTTGAAAATAAAAAACCACAACAAAACACATAAGAAGGAGGTTTGCCAGTAAAATCAAGTTTTATATTATATAAAATACAGTATTACCTACAGTTCGCTCAAGTAAAGAGGAAGTCTTCAGTGCCTTGTGGCCACAGAGCACCAGAAATTTAAGTTGGAAAAAATAAAGACAGCAATGGCTGCTTTCAAATATGACACAAAAACCGCGCAGAGCTTCAAAGCCCTTAGTCTTTCTCTCAAAGCTTCAAAGAGCTTTAAAAACCCAACAAAGAATGATTTCCACCCAAACAGCAGCAGCTGTGTTTAGCTCTGCACTGCAGAACACAAACTCTGACACACAAGCCAGCCGTGTGCATCAACTTACAGTTCAAACACTGATCGAAACAGGGGCGACCGTGAGAAGTGCACAGAATGAGATCTTTTGAACAACCTCTGGATTATACCTGGTAAAAGCACTAACAGGGATTATTCTTTCACAAAAATTATTCCTTCATGCAAATTCCTGGCTCTTTTGAGGGCACAAGCCCACCGGCAACATGGGCTCTACGTTATGATTGAGAGAAAAAGAAATTCAGAGAAACCACACTTCAGCTGAAGCGGAGAGGACAGGATCGATGACTCCTGTTCCAGAAGCATGCGGGTACAAAGCAACCAAGATTATGATTTTGATCCAAAGCACCTCATGGGTCAGGACCGGGTCAGAATAACTGCCATTCCCAAGGCTGAGAGAACTTTTAGCAGAGAACAGGCAAATTTTCACAATCACAATATCACTCAGAAATAAATGCATTAAAATTAATGTATAACCACAATAATTTATCTTAAACCAATTACATGGAATTTACCACCTGCACAATCATGAGAAATGATTATGGAAGGAAAATTTCCCAGATACTATTAAGAGCGAGCGTAACAATTCAGTACATAACTAATATTCACCGTTGAAGATTAGGTTAGACCACCATGGCAACCTTGACGTCAACTATTGAATTATTACACACCAGTTTCGTATTCCAAATAATACTCAAAAAAACAAAAAAACAAAAAACAAAAACAAATTGGTCCAGAGGACTTGTCTGCATTCTCTTACGCTGAGGATCCTCCAAAGGGACGTCTGATACCAGCAAAAACAAAGAAAAACACGTGATCGAGTAAAACACTAAGAGCCAGATTTCCTGTGAGAAAGTTCCTTCCCCTTTGAGAGTTTCAGCAGCACCAATCACAGGTCCCCTCTGAGCTCTCCGACACGCCCTGCTCCTCCCACAGCCTGGTACTGCCCCCCCCACTGCGGAGAGCAGGATGAGGGGCACATCAGCGAGGGGGTACTGTGCTGCTCTCCACATAGTTCTGTGCCACCCATAATTAATTTAAATGCAAATTAAACAGTCCTCCAGTTTTTTATATTTTAAAGGAAAAAAAAAAAAAAAAGACTGCCAAAGTAGACACAAAGTAGTGCTCACAATTTCTGCCACTTCACAAGAGCCATTTCTGCGCTGCAGCAAAAACATATTCTGTTCAGCAGTCTTTCCTGTATATTATTTTCAGTGGGACCACAATTGTAACGCTGGCATTTAAAAAAAAAAAAAATCCACAAATACCGCAGTGCACTGCGAACAGCAGCTCCTGAGAGCGGAAACGTTTCCCCCAAAAATAAATACCCAAGTTGAGTCCAGTTAAGCACTTTTTGTGTTCCTGCCCGACACTGCTGCACTCCCTCCCAGTTCCTCGAGCCGAGGGAGCCAATCTACTTGCAGCTTTGCCCATCGCTTATTTGCCTCCCACACTTTGCATTAGAGAAATATGAAGTGAAATACAGCATGTGGGATGAGAAGCCGCACTCAGAGGAGACGGGACAAAAGAGAGAGACCTGTCCGTTGATTCCTCAGCTGAACTGACTGCTCAAAATGGTCGTGACGGCGAGGTCAGGCGACAGGAGCACTACCTGTAAGGTTCAGGTCTTCGGCAGCACTGCCGCACGCCAGCTCTGTCCAGCCAGCACACAGATGGTGCTCATTGTTGAATATCCTGTTGACATTTTCTGAGCGACAGTGAAAAAATACCCACTAAAGAGAGATGTGATGTGGTTTCCTGTGCACTGGCAGATAAGGTGGAGCTTGCGGCTGGCGGTGCGTGACAATCTCAGAGCAGCTACAGAACTTAGAGAATAGGAAACAGACATGCGACTGCTCAGGTGAGCTGAACAGATTCCATGATATCATTGGTCTGTTATCACTCGATTTCAGTGAGCTACTGACCAAACCCTGGGGTCACTCACACTCTCATTCTGAGTCATGTTCTACCCCTGCTCACCCAGTGAGGTAGCCAGGTGAGAACAGGCTTCAATTTACACCGAAATGAGGTTTAACACTTTTGTCACAAATCTACAGGGTGTATTAGGCTCAGTACAGCAAGGCAGGGGAAGTTATGCTTGCCAAAGTTACCCCCCCCAGCCATCTCCAAATTTGGGGCTATGCCGATCAATAGGTGGTTAACCCAACTTAACTGTGGCGCAGTAACCGCAAGGTAGGACACAAACATGAACACCGATACTGCATCAATGAATACAGTTGGCGATAACGTGCCGGCACAAACATTTTTTGTGCAAGAACCAAAACACTGACACCTAGTTACCGATAAAAAAAAAATAAATAGGGAAATAAGCAGTGCAACTCCGTGCATGTGGTTTTCAACGGATTGCCAAGTGAAGTACCACTTGTCTTAAAAATATCTGTAGCGAGGGAAACATTTCTGCTCTCCTTGAGACTATAATGCCTCCAGCACTAATAATGTTGCTAAATGGCCACCACGAAAATTAGAAGATATCTGCATGCAGAATGAACAGAACACTACAGGAATATTTAAAAACTAAAAATACAGCCACGTGGTTGTATGCCTTAGTGTTTCTCTGCTGCAGTGGCAAGCAATCATCCAAGGTCACATGTCTTTGGAAAAGTAGAGCTTTTGTTGTATTTTAGCATGTTATCATTATCCCTTCAACTTGATTCAGTATGAACGTTGCAGCTCGATTTTACGTCTTTTAGTGTGAGAATTCACAAAGAAGCAAAAAAAAAAAAAAAAGTCCTTGCACATGTTCAAAATTAAGGTCACAGTGACCTTGAGCTCAGAGCAACAAAATTTAATCAGATCCTCCTGGAGTCCAAGTGGACATTTGTGCCAAATTTGAAGAAATTCCTTCCTGGCGTTTGAGATATTGCGCTCACAATGAGACTGACTTGAGGTCACAATGACTTTGACCTTTGAATTCCAAAATCTAATCAGTTCATCCTTCAGTCCAAGAGGACGGTTGTGCCAAATTTGAAAAAAAATCCTGTGATAATGCGTTCACAACAATGAGGCAGATTTGGTCATAGCAACCTTGACCTTTGCTTTGATTACCAAAATCTAGTCAGTTCATCTTTAAAATCCAAGTGGATACTTGTACCAAGATGAAGAAATTTCCTCCATTTGCGCCGGAGATATCACATTGACAAGATTGGGAAGGACGGACAGACGAACAGGCAACCCGAACCCATAGTCCCTCCCACCACGGTTGTCGCCAATTGGCCTCCTTTGGCGACAACCGTGGTGGGAGGGACTATGGGTTCGAGGCCAAAAAAGTAGTTGATACAAAGCAGTATTTTTACAGTTTTTACATTCAGATTTCTACACTTTTACTGCAATATTCAGTGTCCAGTTTTTGAGGAGAGATTGGACGATCCTCAAGAACATTCACACTTTGTTATTCACCTATGGCAAGACCCAGGTCACTGTGCCAAGATCAAAAGTCAAATCCACTAATGACCCTTAATTTGCCCACCTGCCCCTCACATAGAATCTGCCAATCACATTTGAAGCTGCTGTGGGCAGTATGTTTGGAAATATGGCCCAGACAAAATTTTGAAGTTCAAGGTCACTGTGGCGAGGTCAAAGGTCAAATCCACCGATGACCATTACATAACAATCCCTCACAAAGATCCTGCCCATCAAATTTGAAGCTCCTGCGGCCGCCACTTTTGGAGATATGGCCCAGAAAAATTATGGAGCCTCACACGTCCACCTGCCCGCCCAAATGCCACAGGGTATAACAATACCCCATCGGCCCATAAAGGCCTGTGGGGTAAAAATGATACAGCAGTCACAGTTTTTGCCTAAATTTAAAGGGAAACAGCGCAAAATGTAGATAATATACATGACGCACGTGAGTAAAGAACATAAGCAAGTGCACAAAACAGCAGATCATTTACTATCCAGCCATCAGCATTCTGGAATAAGGCTCATTCCACGCCGAGTGAAAACGCTTCAGGCACCTTTTGGGCCATCATGGTCTCAGATTTTTCTCCAACTTTGTGTATTTGTTCATTTGAACTCAAATGATGGGTATCTCCAATTTTTTCAGAAACGGCCCACTGGTATGGATTTTATGGGCCTCTGAAAAATGGCCTGTAGGGGGCGCTTTTCAAAACATGCTGTAGAAAAAGTCTTATTACTTTGATTCTATGACAGATACAGATCTGGAAGGTGGCTTGATCCTTGACATGAACCTTGCTCTAGGCTGACTATCTTAAAGGTTGCTTGTATCAATGGTGAATGCCATGGAAATTAAGGTCAAAGGGCCCAAGTTTAAGGGCCTGGCTCACCCCCGGGGGAAAGTTGCACTGACACCACTTTGCACCTGAGCAGTGTCTTATGACCTGAATTACACTGCTATGGCCCAAAAATCCAGTATATAGACCTGTTTCCCACCAAAAAGCTAGCCTAAAAAGTTGTAAAAAATATTGTTTTTCTTTGCATTGAAATGTACATGGCAATGTACTATTATGTGCTGGAAATAAAGAAACCCGCTTGAACATCATGTGGGTTACTTTATTTGAGCTGAAAACCTGATATTGATTTTCTTTGCGATTGTAGCGACCTTATTAGGGTCATTCCATGCCAAGTGTAAACACACCTCGGCCATCGTGGTCTTGGATTTTACTTTAACTTTGTCTGTTTGTTCATTTTGGCCCAAATAATGGATATCTCTGATTTTTTTTCGCAAACTGCCCTCTGGTATTGGTTTTATGGACCTCTGAAGAAATGGCCTGTAGGGGGCGCTATTCAAAACATGCTGTGGGAAAACCCTTTTATCTCTGGCCTATTACTGATACAGGTCTGGGGTTTGGATGGATTTGTAATATGAGGCTTCCTCTAGCACCACTATCATTTACAATGGTTGCATCTGTTCTTGTTTCCATGGAAACTATGTTTGAATTTGGGCAAATTTGAGATTTTTCACTTTTTGTGTCCTTTTTTGTGGTGAAAAAAGCCCATCTACTGGACCAATGGTGCTTTCCAGTATAATTCAGGTCACCTGACATGCAACAGGTGCAAAGTCATAATGATGCGACTTTTCCCCGGGGATGGACAGACCCCTTGAACTTGTGACTTTTTCTGTTATAAGCAACTTTGAAAGGGTTAATCTGATAAATTATTATGTTCTGCTTTAATTTTTTAATAAAAGTGTCAATGATCTATCTGAAATAAAAAGTTTCTTTTGTCGCTTCTTCAGTATCACCAGTAATTGGTGAGTAATAAGGGTCAAACAAGTGGAAAAAAATCTCAAATTTGTCCAAATTCAAACACAGTTTCCATGGAAACAAGAACAGATACAACCATTGTAAATGATAGAGGTGCTAGAGGAAGCCTCATATTACAAACCCATCCAAACCCCAGACCTGTATCAGTAATAGGGCCGGAGATAAAAGGGTTTTCCCACAGCATGTTTTGAAAAGCGCCCCCCACAGGCCATTTCTTCAGAGGTTCATAAAACCAATACCAGAGGGCAGTTTGCAAAAAAAATCAGATATCCATTATCTGGGCCAAAATGAACAAATGGACAAAGTTAAAGTAAATCCAAGACCATGATGGCAGAGGTGTGTTTCCACTTGGCATGGAATGACCCTCGTTCCACATACTGTTCACAATGGTCGTGACGCCTCTGCTGGAAGTTGAAACACTGACCTAGAAGCCTGCCATTAACTGAGTACAAACAAAAAGTTGTCAAATTATTCGCTTTTCGTGCAAATTTGTGTTGGCAAGTAACCTCACAACTCTTCTTTGAAAACAGGTGTTGTAAAGTCATTCCGCCAGCAAGTGGCGCAATATAGCTGTAAAGAAAATAGATGACAATACATAATTTTTCATGTAGGAAATGGAATGTGATGCTTTTGCACAATGGCAGTTTTACAGAATGTTCACTGAATGCTTTTGCATTCTTAAACAGCTCCCTAAAACGCCATTTTCCATTGCTGCAGTGCTGGGTGCCGTTTTTAGCCAAGCATTCAAATTTGGTGACGGAGGCACAGATCACTGCATAATTAGCATTTTCTCCCTCATCTGTTAAGTCAGGGAGCCTCCTCAAAGATCTCTTTAACCGGCTTCATGAAAGAGATGCTGGACGAGTTACATGAGCCAATCAAGGTACCTGAAACTACCTGGCCTTATGACCATTACAGAGGAGAAATAAGCAGTGAGCATTCAGTACCTGTACAAATAGGAGGTGCCGTTTGGATTTAAATAAGCAAATACTTAAGAACCTATAACTGAATCACTGCTGCAGTGATTATTGGGTTTCAGCTTTTCAGCAAGCAACAAGTCTTGAGACCCCGACTGACAGCGTCTGGCTTCGCCATCCTTCAACTGCCATGTCGGAAGATGTATCCCACCGTCGTACAAAAATGTTTTTGTATTTCAGTTGGGACAAATTTTTGGCCTGTGTCAAAAAAAAAAAAAAAAGCAACTAATGAGAAAGCTGAAATCACTAGGCTTGGGTTAAGAACAGTCCAATGCATTATTCAGACCTAGAGGGTGAGAGGTGAACTGTCAATTTTGCAAAAGAAATGTGGTCGGGGGGAGGAAAAAAAAGAAAAAAAAAATCGAGCATTATCGTGATCAGAGATTACTAAGATGCTTGCTTAAGTCTTGTATAAATATATATAAAAAAGAACTAACAGTAGAACTCATGGTTGTGTTTAATTGTGAACGCAAGAGTATTTCCACATGCACTATGCAACAAGAACCTGCAGGATTGGGACTAAACATCTGTGTGCCCACAAGAAAACCACTTATTAGTGCTACTAATACAACCCCCATTCCGAAATAGTTGGGACAAAGTGTAAATTGTGAATAAAATCAAAACGCAATGACTATCAAATCACACCAGCCAGTATTTTATTCACAATAGAACAGAGATGACATAACAAATGTTGAAACTGAGAAATTTTACAATTTTATCCACAAAATGAGCTCATTTCAAATTTGATGGCTGCTACAGGTCTCAAAAAAGTTGGGACAGGGGCCTGTTTACCATGGTGTAGCATCCCCTCTTCTCTTTAACACAGAGTGGAGGCGGCCAGTTCAGCACACGGGCTCTTCTACTACGAAGCCATGCTGTTGTAATAGCAGCAGTATGTGATTTTGCATTGTCCTGCTGAAATACACAAGGCCTTCCCTGGAATAGATGTCCTCTGGAGGGGAGCATATGTTGCTCTAAAACCTTTATATACCTTTCAGCATTCATGGTGCTTTTTAAAACATGCAAGTGTCCCACACCATATACACTAATGCACCCCCATACCATCAGAGATGCTGGCTTTTGAACTGAACGCTGATAACAGGAGGGGTGGTCTTTCTTCTCTTTAGCCCGGAGGACATGACACCCATGATTTCCAACAAGAATGTCAAATTTGGACTCGTCTGACCACAGGACACTTTGCCACTTTGCTACAGTCCATTTTAAATGAGCCTTGGCCCACAGAACACGGCGGCGCTTCTGGATCATGCTCAAAAATGGCTTCCTTTTTGCATGATAGAGATTTAGGTGGCATCTGTGGATGGCGCGGCGGACTGTGTTTACTGACAGTGGTTTCTTGAAGTATTCCTGGGCCCATTTCATAATGTCAATGACAGAATCATGCCGGTGAGTGATGCAGTGGCGTCTGAGGGCCCGAAGATCTCAGGCATCCAGTAAAGGTCTTCGGCCTTGACCCTTATGCAGAGAGATTTTTCCAGTTTCTCTGAATCTTTTGATGATGTTATGCACTGTCGATGATGACACCTTCAAAGCCTTTGCAATTTGACGCTGAGGAACATTGTTTTTAAAGTATTCCACAATTTTTTTATGCAAGCCTTCACAGGTTGGAGAGCCTCTGGCCATCTTTACTTCTGAGAGACTCAGCCTCTCTAAGACATCCCTTTTAAAGCCAATCATGTTACACACCTGATGCCAGTTAACTTAATTACTTGCTAAATGTTCTTTCAGCTGATTCTCTTATATATTAATTGCTTTTTCCACCCTTTTTTGCCTGTGTCCCAACTTTTTTGAGACCTGTTGCAGCCAGAAAATTTGAAATAAGCTCATTTTGTGGATATAAATGTAAAATGTCTCAGTTTCAACATTTGAAATGTTATCTATGTTCTATTGTAAATAACATATTGGCTCATGTGATCTGAAAGTCATTGCATGTTGATTTTATTCACAATTTACACTTCGTCTCAACTATTTCGGAATTGGGGTTGTAATAAAAAATGAAATAAAATTTAAAAAATACTTCAGTTTGGGAGAGAGGACAAAGATTGGACAGTGAGGCAGCGGAATAAGATCATGTGGTTTGATGAGTCCAGATTTGCCCAATGCCAGAGTGATGGGCGTGTCTGGGTAAGAAGGGAAGCCCATGAAGCGACGCACCCATCATGCATTGTGCCCACTGCAGAAGCCTCTGGCGGCAGTGTTATGATCCGGGGCTGCTCCAGTTGGTCAGATCTTGGCTCCAGCAGTGTTATACAGCATAGGGCTGCGTGGGTGGACCACACCCGCGCGGTCCACAGGCCCCCGCAACCACGGGCCCCCGCAGGCCACCCACCAAAAAAGTATGCGGGTGCAGGGCGGTTTTGGGAGCAAGCATAAATTTACTGCGGTTGCGGGTGCGGGTGTGGGTACAAAAAAAAAATTTGCAGGTTAAGTGCGGGTTTAAAGAAAAAATTTGCGGGCACACGGCAAATTTACAACCCAGGAGACGCGTGTTCATTATATCTCAAGCTCAAGTATGCCACATTCACAACAATAAATGTCATTCTATTCACTAAGTGAGCACAACAAAATAACCACTATGAGAGGTATATTAGCCCATATTGGGTGTTTAACTATTTTGTTGTCTTACCCACACAAATTAGGAAGGTACTCAACAGAATATGGCTTCTTCTTCTAATAGCCAGTATGGCGTCTTTTCAGAGTAGATGTCATAGCTGAGTGCTAAATACTTCTTACACGTATTGTCTTGCAATCAGAATTGCCATTAGCCACCCCATTGCTGTCAGCTGTAACTCCTTTCCATTTGTAATCAATTATGTCAATTGTAATTCTCCTCTCTTTGGTGTCATTAAAAATTTTGCCTTTCCTGCTATAATCACATGCCACTTATTACTCAGGTTGTGGCTGTATGAACTTACTATTTAAGCAATTTAGATCGCATTTCATCTCATTCTGCTATTGATCATACAAGTTCTCTCTACTGGATAATTCATACTGCTCTATTGGATATTCATTCATCACAATGGGTAACCTCACCCAGAGTCAAGTGACTTCTAAACTCAAGCAAGGACAGTTCATTCTTCGTGTGCCCAGTGCCGGGGTGAACTCTGCAGTGTGGGAGAGGTTTGGCATAGTTTTGTCAGGTGATGGCGAGCCTGTTGTCTTTGCAGCCTGCAAGCAGTGTAAGCAGGCCTTTGTTTACAAAGGCAGGTCCAGTGGCATCTCCACCCTCAGCAGGCACTGATGTACATGTCCAATGTACATATCATTAGTTATTTATGAATAAACAATTCAAATGAATCTTATTGTTGTCCATTTCAAAAAACTCATCTACAGGCAATCCTGGCATTCCATTAACTAGGTAATGCATATGCGCAGGTTTAACTGGGTAAGATTTTGAAACTGCGGGTAACTGCGGGTACAAGAGTCATGGTACATGTGGGTGCGGGTGTGGGCTAGTACTTGCGGGAGTGGGGCGGGTGCGGGCTCAAATCTTGAAAAAAATGTGTGTGCGGGTGTGGGTGCCAGAGTTGGGTCCTAGTTCTTTCAAGTACTTTTGAGAATTGTATGCAAGCTTTTTTTTTTTTTTTTTACATACCATAGTGCTTGTATTTGTGTCTGATTACTACCTAATAATGCCTAATATTAGGCATTAGGCCTAATAATATTATTAAGCCTAATGCCTAATAACACCTAATGATAAGTGCATGTACTTGTATCCAAGTACCTTTCAAGTACTTGACCAATCTCTGTCAGCACTTAGGAGACAGATTGGTCAAGAACCTTGAAAAGTACTTGAATACAAGTACTTAAGGCATTAATCGGAAGTACTCCGATACAAGTGCAAGCACTTTGGTATTTAAATAAAAATACTTGCATCCAATTCTTGAAAGTACTTGAACCCAACTCTGGTGGGTGCGGGCTGAAAGCCCGCGGGTGTGGGGCAGGGTGAGGGTAGAGAAGTTGGCCCGCGCAGCCCTATGTTATACAGTGATAAAAGTCAGCAGACGACCTGGATGTGCTGAATGGCCAGGCTATATTATCAATGATTTTTTTCTTCACTGTTGGCAAAGGTGTATTCTAGAATAACAATGCCAAGATTCGTCTGGCTCCAATTGCGAAAGAGTGGTTCAGCAAGCATGAGGAATCATTTTCACACCCGAATTGGCCACCACAGAGTCCTGACCTTGTCCTGGCCAATTGAAAGTCTTTGGGATATGCCAGAGAAGGCATAAAATAGTGGTTTGACTTTCCCATTGTCAATACAAGATCTTCGCCAAAAATTCATGCAACTCTGGTAAGAAAAAATGTAGCAATGTTGCATAAAATTTCCAAAACAGTACCATGGTGAATGTGCTCTGTGAACAAAGTTAAAGGCTTAAAAAGCCAGCTCCCTCGCCAGGTTATCTAGCTTATTAAGCCATACTTGATAGCCCAGCTGTCAAAGACAGGAAGGTGCTAGCACATAGCAGCTTTCTAATGTAAATCTGATACCTCTTGCTTTGGGAACCAGGCATTTCATGGTACATGTAGTTTTTAGACTATTAAGGGGGGGGGATAGCTCTTTGGAAAAAAATTATAACAGTAAATTATATTTTAATACGAAATAAAACAAAATGTAGTTATATGATGCAAGATCTCGAAATTGATAGAGGCTTACAAATAATGGGAAGTACTTAAAGTGTAAATTTACATTTTACCCAAAAAGTATGTGGGTCCAATAAAAAGGAAATAATTGATATTAACATTAATATTTTAAGGGACCCTTTGCAATTTTCATCCGATTCTCCATCTATGCGACTTGGGGATGTGGTGTGACAAACGCGTGCATTTTATGCAAATTTTTTCCGTGAGTCTAGGAGTCAACAGCAAATGCTGCAGTATTTCTCCCTCCAACGCTATCATTTGTTGTACATTAGATAAAGATATCATAGAACGATAACATAACTGAGTTAAAAAACGCGCAAATAAGGGACGATTCAAATCGATGCAACAAAAATATATTGCGCTACTTTTTTTAAACAGCAGAGGGCACTATCGGCTTTTACATTCGCTTGTTTGACGCCATTACGTCTCTGGTGAGAACTGAAATAAAAGAATAATATTCAATCATATTTTGACTTCGACCCCATTTCCTTTAAAATAGCGAGAAAATCGTATCGTCAACCCAGTATCGGGATTTGTCTCGAATCGAAGGGCGAGTATATCGTTACATCCCTAATATTGTCGAGCCGTAGCAATGCGTCAAAGGAAAGAAAATTGGTTGCCAACTATTTGGACAATCAGTGAATCATTCGTAATTTTTCCGAGCAAAATGTCAAACATTTGCTGGTTCCAGCAACTTAAATGTACAGATTTTCTTTATAATAGTAAAAGAAAAGTTTTGGGGTTTTGGACTGTTGTTGGACAAAAGAAGCTATTTGAAGACATCACTTTGGGCTCTGGGAAATTGTGATGGGCAGTTTTCATAATTTTTTTGACATTTTATACAATAAACTATAAATCATAAAAATAATCGGCAGACTACTCGACAATGAAAATAGTCATTAGCTGCAGCTCAAATGTATATAATGATGAAGTAAGAGGTAAAGAACTTCAAACTATAACCCCAATTCCAAAATAGTGGGGACAAAGTGTAAATTGTGAATAAAATCAAAATGCAATGACTTTCAGATCACGAGCCAATATGTTATTTACAATAGAACATAGATAACATTTCAAATGTTGAAACTGAGACATTGAACATTTTTATCCACAAAATGGGATTATTTCAAATTTTCTGGCTGCAATAGGTCTCAAAAAAGTTGGGACACAGGCAAAAAAGGGCTGAAAAAGCAATTAAAATATAAGAGAATCAGCTGAAAGAACATTTAGGAAGTAATTAAGTTAACTGGCATCAGGTGTGTAACATGATTGGCTATAAAAGGGATGTCTTAGAGAGGCTGAGTCTCAGAAGTAAAGATGGCCAGAGGCTCTCCAACCTGTGAAGGCTTGTGTAAAAAAAAAAAAATGGTGGAATACTTTAGAAACAATCTTCCTCAACGTCAAATTGCAAAGGCTTTGAAGGTGTCATCATCGACAGTGCATAACATCATCAAAAGATTCAGATAAACTAGAAAAATCTCTCTGCGTAAGGGACAAGGCCGAAGACCTTCACTGGATGCCTGAGATCTTCGGGCCCTCAGACGCCACTGCATCACTCACCGGCATGATTCTGTCATTGACATTATGAAATGGGCCCAGGAATACTTCAAGAAACCACTGTCAGTAAACACAGTCCGCCGTGCCATCCACAGATGCCACCTAAAACTCTATCATGCAAAAAGGAAGCCATTGTTGAGCATGGTCCAGAAGCACCGCCGTGTTCTGTGGGCCAAGGCTCATTTAAAATGGACTGTAGCAAAGTGGCAAAGTGTTCTGTGGTCAGACGAGTCCAAATTTGACATTCTTGTTGACATTGTTGACATTCCCCTCCTGTTATCAGCATTCAGTTCAAAAGCCAGCATCTCTGATGGTATGGGGATGCATTAGTGCATATGGTGTGGGACACTTGCATGTTTTAAAAAGCACCATGAATGTTGAAAGGTAGATAAAGGTTTTAGAGCAACATATGCTCCCCTCCAGACGACATCTATTCCAAGGAAGGCCTTGAGTATTTCAGCAGGACAATGCAAAACCACATACTGCAGCTATTACAACAGCATGGCTTCGTAGTAGAAGAGCCCGTGTGCTGAACTGGCCTGCCTGCAGTCCTGATCTTTCACCGATTGAGAACATTTGGCGCATAATTAAACGAAAAGTCCGTCAAGGTAGACCCAAAACTCACCAGCAGCTGGAAGCCAATATTAAACAAACAAGAGTGGGATCAAATTCCAATGGCTAAACTCAAGAAACTTGTCTCCTCAATGCCCAGACACCTCCACTCGGTGTTAAAAAAAGAAGAGAGGATGCTACACCATGGTAAACAGGCCCCTGTCCCAACTTTTTGAGACCTGTAGCAGCCATCAAATTTGAAATGAGCTCATTTTGTGGATAAAATTGTAAAATTTCTCAGTTTCAACATTTGCTACATCTCAGAACATCTATGTTCTATTGTGAATATAATACTGGCTGGTGTGATTTGAAAGTCATTACGTTTTGATTTTATTCACAATTAAAACTTTGTCCCAACTATTTCGGAATTAGGGTTTGGATTTCTGGTCTCCGCTTCCGCTTCTAGGTAGCCAGAAGGCATGCTCTTGATACAGCGAAAAAAAAAACAAAACTTTCTTGTTGTTTTTGTTTGCATTACAAACTAGCTGGCAGTGTTTCCAACAAAAGTTATCCAAAATAAGAGTGCAGGGGATATCAGGGATGAGGATATTTTACAGAAAGCTAGATAGTAGTGTACCTTCTATAACGTTACCTTCCGATCAACGACCTAAGGTTTTCGTTAGCATGCAATTATAGCAGACTAGAACAAGCTTGTAAGCGGAAAATTTTACAGTCTATTTTGGTGATGTAACCTTACCATTTTGGCTCCTTCAGCTTCATTCCTTCCGAGTGGCAAATGTTAGCTTTCGGTTGCAACGAGAGTTGGCTGGAGCTGACTTGCGAATTGGAAAAATTTGCCTCCACACTGTTTTGTGATCATTGCATTGACATTAAAGAAAACTGCTACCTGACGAGCTTATTCACCTGCGACTGAGTCGATCATCCTCTTCCCCCTCTGAGGTTTCTAGGAGGAAAGCAAGTCTCCACTAAATTTACTTCACTGGGCCACGCAATGAAAAAATGGACGGTATGGTCGCATCATTCAGAATTTGTGTCAAAGGACTCTGACAGGAGATCTCTCTCATAGTCCAAGATGAAAATGCTCTCTGCTAGCTCTTAAATTTGTACGCTTATTTGCTAGAATGTCCTCTTCATGTGTCGTGATTGCAATGGCCTGTTGCAATTCTACTGCCTGTACTGTGGTTGCAGTTCAAGGCTGAAAAATTACACCTCAAGCTTTGGCTTTTTAGAAGCCCATGCACCAGGTGGCACAATTTAGCATCACGACCAGTCCTCTCCACAGCAACAAAGATCCACTTGAGGTTGAGGGCATGTGGTATTTGTCTTTACAGCAAATGCGTAGGGAAGCCATGAGGAAGATAAATGCGCAAATAGCTTGAGCTGCTGTGGGATAAATGTGTTTTACTTGTATGCAGCTCATTTATGCAGAGCCTACACTTTGAAGCTATGCATGGCTAATCATGGGCAAAATGCCCCTTTATGGACTAGATGGCATCTAGTACTACATCACGTCTGGTCTTGAAAACTCAAGAGTTTCTGCTTTTACAAGATCACTTGGTTAGCTATTCCACACTGTAACTAATCTCAGTGTGGGGAAAAAAAAAATACTTCCTTAATATACGTGCCAAATTTACCCTCGGCCAACTGCTATTTATATCACACAGCTTTCTAAGCAGAACTTCACCTAAATAATCTGCTTTAGTGGAAGAGAAAAAAAAAAAAAAACCAACAACAAACCAAAGCGTGTCTCCCCTCAAATAGTCCCAAGGAGGGCCAGAATAAAAGTTTCAGAATCAAAGGACAGCCAGATCTTCCAAGGAAAAAGGCAGATATCAACCCCAAGTCCTCTCCGCAGATGTGAGAACCCCTTGTGTTGGTTTTCTGAGAGTCAAAAAGCCCCGCACAGAGGAAAGGCCCTCACTTTTATGTGGTTACCAAGAGGGGAGGGGAGGGTATCCCCCATCTTGGAGGTCAAAGCAGGCCGTGCAGATTGGCGGTACTGTGGATGTGCAAAGGTGTGAGAGGTGGTAAACTGTCACTTGTGTAACTGGCCATTCATGCATTAAAATGCCCTAATACTAGTACGAGGTGCAGAGCTGAGCACTATGAAATTTTTAAGAAGAAATTTACGGATTTAGTCTCTTTTCTAATGAGACCAAACGTGAATATTGTAGGAGGGAATGAAGCTCAGTTATCAAATACCTCTGAAAAGTTTTACTGCTCCTAAAAGTGTGAGACGTATGGGAGGCATTCAGGGCCACTAAGGAAACAAAAATCAAATAAAATAAATAAAATAATGAATAAAAAAGCAGACACACTCTGGTCTTGTTTGTAGTCACAAGGTTGTAAATTGGTGTTCTCTGCCGTCTTGGGAATTGGGAAGGTCATAGTTTAAGACCCTCTGTTCGACTTCCACGGCCTTAAAAGGGACACCCTTGGAATGTTTGCAGCAGTGGGTCCAGGGCAGACACCGAACAGACAAAACTCCTACAGTTAAACAGGGACAGGACCCGTTACCAGAGAACGCACAAGTCATTACCAATCAAATTTTTCTGTCTGCCTCTATAAGGTTTGGTCAAAACCGCCAAAACTGCATAGTGTCAAAGGGAGGTAAAGCAGTTAACAGTCACTCCCATAAACTATTTAGGGCTGACCCTGTTTAGTCAGCTGGTTGACTGGTTGACGGACTGCTGGTGGACCAGGATTTTTTTTTTTTTTGGTTGAGTAATCGCAAATAATCCAAATCCAAACATGATCCATTCTGTGCGTGGCAGTGACAGTCCTTCACTCTTCAGTAGGCCTTCTTTAAAAAAAATAAAACTATATGAGGTAATTACGGAAATACTAATGTCGCAAATAATTTGGCAAAAGTTATTAAAGCAATATTTAATAGTTACTGTTTTCATATAGGTAAAACCATCTTGTGTAACTCCTTTCATGCCAACATTATATCCTTCTTCTAAGGACGTAAATGTACATTTTAATTGTAGCCTAATATTTGATAAAAACTACAGTCAAGTTATGTAGGCATGCTTTAATTGCTCATTTCGGTATAACCTTGGAATATAAAGTTGAAGAAAAAATCTGGAGCACGGCAGCATTTCATTTGTCACTTACTATCAAAAAACTGGAATAACTTTGCAACATTTCACTGTCCTCACTTCAACAACAAACATAACCTACCATTTGAAAATGGCAAATCAGCACACTTTATATTATTTCCTTGCATAAACATGTTTTTTATGTGCATTATTGGTCAAAACTTATGACTGAGTTATTATATGTTAGCCATTAATAATGTGTACCGATTTACTTACATACTACTTAATATGAAACTATATATCAGAGCATCCTCATTACATCGTGAGCAGTCCTGCTGCAACTTCAGGTTTAAAGGTGCACTATGCAAGTTTGTTGACATCACTTCTGTTGACATTCGAATTCAAACAAAACAGAGGTAGCTCGCCCCTCCCTCCCATAGTTCCCTCTCTCCCATGCTTCTGTAACTGTCAACTCTTGTCGGTGATTGGCCGGAACGGTGTTATGTTACGGGGTACAGCCTGTGCCCCTTGTGTTTATTTGCAGTTTGTGACGCCTGTGCGGTCTCCTGAGCCCGGGTTTTTTTCACAGTGAATTCAGGGGCAGGCAGCTAGCGGATCGTGGGGAGATGCTGGCGAATTGAGACAAAAATATAATCGCGCAGAAAGTAAACAAACTTGCATAGTGCACCTTTAAGGCAAACTTGAAGCTGAAGCCCTCTGCTCTCTCAGAATGAAGAAAGAGACAACATTAATTGATGCTCTTGTCACTGAAGCCAAGAAAAGTTTTATTTGGTAAACTGGCCCTAAAATTTTTTTCTGCATGTTTAATTTATTAGCAGAACACTATTACATTATATAAAATTTCATGTCACAGAAGATTAACCAGGCATATGTAACCAATGGCATTTTTGCAACAATTTAATTGTTTATTATGTGACGGCCCTCAAAAAAAATAGCGGCCTGGCGCGTAGGCCTTATGCGCCATTTTCTCTTGCAGCCTGGCATCTGTTTTTTGGGATTCAGGACTCTTGTGGATGAATTGGCTTGGGATTCAGGATTCTTGTGAATGAATTGGCTTGGTCATGTGATGTTTTTACAGTCCAATAGAGTACTAAAGTGATGACGTCACAGCTACTTAGCTTCTAATGTCAGAAGTAAAATCCCTATGGGAATTTATAATGGGGTTTGGACACTTTCTGGCATTGCTCGAACTCGTATTAATTTTATGAGCCGCCTCGCTCCGAGATTAGCCTATGGGGTATACAGATACAAATGATCACATCAACTTCGTTGTTTATTGCCAAAAATTATATGCTTTAGCACTTGTAGTCCAGTTTGTAGTCCACTTCTGCGAACTACATATCCGTTGCATAAGCTGGCGAGTACCCCGTGATTTGTTCCCAGCCACTGGGGTACCTCAGTTTCAGCAAACGTTCACAACGTACAACGACGGTAGCCGATCAGTGCCTCAAATTGCCGTTGTCTATGTCCGTGCATCTGTTACCACATAGGGGGCCACCATTAGCTAGCTACATGCCTAGAAATGAATGGATCATGATGAGTTATTTCGCCATTTAGCTAGCCAGCATTTCGCTACGCTAGCGAACCACCTAGCTAGCCAGCTAGTGAGCTTATTACATCTTGTGCACATTGCTAAATCAATGGAAATAGTAATTAGTTTAAGGTCACTTACTGTCATTTAGCAAGCTAGCTAGCATTAAAATTCACTGACTATAAATGGCTAAGCTAGTGAAATTGCTAGTTTGCTAACCTAGCTAGCGAGCTAGTTAAGTCAATAAAAATGGTGCATAGCCATTATTTGGCTACTTAGCTAGCGTCGAGCCGAGAACATTTCGCGTGTTGGCATTTACATATTGCCAACTAATATGACGTTAGTCAGCCACCAAAGTCGGTAAACTAGCTCGCTGGCCAAGTTAGCTAGCTAAAAGTCAGTTTGCTTGCTTGGCTTGGCTAAAAACAATGAATTGCGATTATTTCAGCACTTAACTAGCATTAGATGAGCAAGCAGGGCTGAATTAGGTACGTAGCCCGGTCAGTTATGCATTGACAAAACTAATTAGCTCGTTCGCTAGCTAGCTAGCGAGTTTTTAACCAAACAAACGATGGCCAAAGATGCTTGGCTACTAAAGTTAATTGTCGCTAGTTGATATCTAGCAAGTAAATATAACTAAGTAGAGCGTAGAGTGGCTGACAAATTCACAGTCTCACCAAACTAAGCAAACAAATAGCTATGGCAATTGTCAAGGTGCAGGTAATGTGTAACGCATTTCAAACTCGTTCTGCCCGGGAATCAGGAGGATCATGGGACGTGTAGTTTTTAGACTACAAATAGGATTAGCATGGTGGTGAAAAATTAAAATGATTTAAATTATAGCTGACTCTGGTCAAGAAAAACAAAATTTTTTGTTACTCAGAAATATGACGTAAAATCTCGAAATCGATGGAGGCTGGAAAACAATGGAAACTGCTTCAAAAGTGAACTGAAAAAAACATCTCTGGATAAAATGAATGGGAAATTTTACTTCCGACATCAACGTGACGTCATCACTTTAGTACTCTAGTGAGTATGCGGGGGCTGGGGCTGGGGTTGGGGTTGGGGGGGGCGGACAGAGCCTCGCCCGGTCCAGGCTAGATGGACGGCGTACTTCCTCCACACTATCAAATTCCTCTTCAGTAGCAAAGCACAATTCAACAGTCTGATGTAACTGGTTTCGCTGTATACAAGTCAGCGACATACAAGTACCCACGCTGGTTCGTACTGAGCAACTTGCATACCACCAGAATTCCACTGCATAGTCTGAATCCACTCTGAACGACTCCTTTTATCTAGTTCTTAAGCTCCTCCTGTTATCCAGCTTAAACTCAACTCCTCCCTCAGACTGGTGCTACACTTTCCAATGCCTTTTCAATACACCATTATTTCTCAACTCCCGGTAAACATCTGCTTATATTGTCCATTATTTTTCATAATAAAAAAAATTAAGGTTTATTTCACTAGAAATATGCAGGAAGCAATCATGCACATAACATCAGTTGACAATACAATCTGCGTGAAGACTATCAGATGACGATAGCTTGACCGTGGTTTAATCACGCAGTGATTCGATGGGCAAAAGGATTACGACTGCTGGCTCTTCTCGACCTTCCTCCCACCGCTTCTGTTGATGGGGAGGGTTTGGTCCTTAGATAAAGGATGTTGCACTGCCCCCAGTTGCCCACAAGGCAGTGGTTCTGCCTTCAAAAGTGTGCAAAGCCCAACATGGGCACTCCTTGATGAGCTTGGTTTACCCCCCCACAATCCTATTTTGGATTTGGACATAAAACGGCATTCTACAACGACAGCATGGCATACAATCAATTTAAAGACATTATCAGTGAGCTGCTACTGCATGCTGCATTGCTTAATGTTAGTTTCACAATGAAACAACTGGCGATACTAATCTATTAACCACTACAGTCTGTACGTTATTTTTATCAATTTGCCATGGCCATTTTCAGTAGGCCGTCAGAATTACAGCAAGCGTTTCACACAGACAAGGGGTTTAACATTCTGACATCATCAGCGGTATGCCCTTAACATGCAAGGGATGTTCCCCGTCAGACTATTTTATTTCCAATCTGACGAAATCGCAAACATAATCTTACTTCACTGCGGACAGTCACTACTACACAAGAATTCAGGCAGCTAATGCAGCTGCAAACAAGTCAGGAGGCTAGATACATTCCGCCGAAGTAACACTCCGCAAACGTCAGCTTGCTAGCAAGCCTACTAAGCCAATACATCAAATATGATAATGGCTAAATGCCAGCAAGTACAGAAACAGGAATGATATGGAGTTAGTTAGAATTACTAGAGACGACAGCCAACAGTTTGAATATCAAGAATTACATTGCAGTTTAGTGATGGACCAGTCTAGTCTACTCTTCGGTATCCAAAATCAGGGAGCATCTTGCGTGCTTCTCTCGCTCTGGACGCCAATGGCCATTTAATTGTTCGCAGACTCACGAACAATCATTTGAGTATTGGAACAGAATGACTTTGCCTCGCGAATTACTTCATAATACGTAGTCTCATTAGTTCAAAGCGTTTGTAATGTCACATTACCAACAGGAGTCTGTTGTGAGGGGAGATAGCGGTTAGCTTTGGCCTTCTCTGGGCCTCTCTCCCGCATCATCTGGGCCCGTGCAATGAGATGGCATTTTATACCATTCCCCCTCCACAGAGGTGCTTATCTGTATTTCCTCTCCATCCTCCCACTTCTGGCTCTGGATTCCTGCCTTTGCTTCTAACAGACTCACAATCCATCCTGTTTTCTTGCCCCACTCTCCTCAACACACGTCATCATTCATCCTGTTTTTCAGCATTATGCATAAAAACCCTCACAATTCCAACACAGACCATCTAATGTACATGCAAACTGAAGCAGCCCTTCTGTGCTTCAACAATTGTATCAATCGTTCTGCATCAAACCCAAAGTACTTCAGTACAAAAGTACACATATCCTGTCATAGCCCCGATACCCCCAACAAATCAAGGCCATGCAACTTACTGTCCCTGTTTACGACAGCAGTTTCATCTGAAACTGCAGTACATCAAATACATTCACTCAGGTGTCACTGTACTGCTAGTTTGGATGTTCACCCAGCAATCACCACACATTCCATGCAACAAACAGGACCTACTATGCAGTTTTTCTATAATCGAATTGCATTATCGGATGTCCAAAAGGGATGTTTATGAACTTTTTAGCAAGAAGATAGTAATAATGAAAAAAATTCCATGATTTCTGGGCGATTATATTTTGGTCATACCTAACCCTCCAAAAATGGAAAAACAGGCTGTTCGGAGTGAGTGTCCGCTTTATGAAATTCGCTCTTATCTGATTGGCCAGCGAATAGACCACCGGCCCCATGTGTCAACGGAGAGCGAAATCCCTTGGCTACTGGCAAATCTTCAAATACGGATGACTGAATAAGTACAAGGTTAGCTAGCCATTACACTCTCTTATTCAATGAGTGTATAAAGGTAACATCTGCAGGCCAAGCTAGGATGGTAGTTATCGTCACTTCCAACATACAGTCACTATAAAAGTTTCACGACTCTTAGAATTAAGTCTCTTACATTAATATTGATCTGTGGCTAGCATCTGTGTAGTAGCAGCCATTACCAAGCATTCTATTAGGGATGACTGAGCCATTCTCCCAAACTGAATTCACCCATTCCATTCGCTCCTGCCAACGTCTCCTACATTACATCTGGCTAAACGAGACTAGCTAGGTCAAAACCTAGTATATGGCTGGACTGTTAATATTATTGCAATCACAATGCTAAGTTCTGTTAGTGCCTTAATGGTAATTCCTATTGTGTTAGCATTGAGCCAACTCCATCTGCAACTCCGTTAGTCAGTGAGTCATGGCCATTCGTGCTTGTACTAGCAACTGTTTCTAAAACCACAGTCAATAGAGTAACTCGTTTGCCAGCTAATAAACTAGCAACATAGTGATTATGGAAAAGTACTGCACGCATGCCAACTAGCTAGCTAGTTAAGTAACGTTAGCTATGAGAGTGGAACTCTGCTAGCTACCTACAGCGATAACTAAGCCATACTGATTTAACTAATGTTACACTACAGTTCATTAAAAGAAATTGGGTACTTATCTGGCTTGCTTATCCAAGTAACATTAAACTTGTATGAGCTCAAAATTTTGACAAGACTACTGAATTAAAAACTTGCAACTTTTACTTGTCCTCACAAGCGTTCATTTATATGGTGATTAGATTTAAAAAAAAAATAAAAGAATTTTCGTTTTCAATAGCTATTTTACCTCAATACAATGAATACAAAGTTCCCAAAATACCGTGGACCTAGACCACATGATCCCTTTGTACTGATGTTCTCTGAAACTGAAGAATTTAAACTGATATAAACTGGTGTTCTTCATACATGGGTATTAATCATTCAATAATGAAAGTTGCCCACGCATTGATGCACAAGAAAACAACTTTTCCAAGAACCACAAAGATTACAGAACACAATCACGCCTGCATCTAAGCAGATAAACTTAATCTGGCCGCACTGACAGGAGCAAGACTGGGAAACTTTCAGAGGTGAATGAAGACAGTGCGGTATACTGCACATTAACCCTTTGATGAGTACGAGCACAGACAAGTGAATAGAGCGTTTTTCTCTGCGTAATCACGGAAAATTGAGAGTAATTAATTCCTAGAATGCTGGTTTTGAGATGTACAAAAAAGAGGCTGACTCGTAAACGGTGTCATGTGACTGCATTATTCCGCTCTTCGCGGATTTAGATAGGCAAATAACATACCTGGTTAGTTCGCAATGTAAGAAATTCGGCACCGCACGGCGCAATTGGACAAACGCTGCGGAAGGCAACTAGTTGTAACCTTCTGAAATTCAAAAGGCCGAATATAAGAAACTATTACTCGTTATATAACCTACAGTTCGCAGGCAATCAGAAAAGTAATTTTCCATTCATGTCAGTTAAAAAATGAATATTAATATTTATATCTAAAGTTAGCGGTCGTAAATCCCAGACAAGATATGCAACATGTATAACCCAGTGGTTAGTTCACCGTGACAAAAAAAAAAAAAAAAAACCTTTAATCTCTGCGATTACCCACACGTGGTCATGTAAACTTAAAGAGTTATCAATATGACCAAAATCGCCACCGATTAAATGTCCACATTATTTCATCGACGGGAAAACGTCAGTGGGTATTATTCCGTTGCGGTCACGGTGCACACCGCGCTGTATGCAGAAAGTTTGCGAACTACTTCATCTGCTGCGGTCACACGAACTAACGAAATTTTTCCACAAGAAATAAAGCTAACTTACCTCAGCAGTACTGTCGCAAATTCCATATCGTTTTGTTCTGAGGTATCCATCACGTGCATCGACTGAAATACGTTGCGTGAATGCCAGAGGTTTGATAACCAATGATGAAAAATTGTGATCCTCGCTGCCGAAACCTCATCGACTAGGAGACAGTTCTTCAGACATAAGCGTACTACACGTTGTGGTCAAAGGAAATCCCTTTACCTCTTTCGAGGGTTTACCGGGAACGACTGAACTGCAGAATCAGCCAATAGGAAAAACAAGATGAGCTGAATGGCCTCGTTCATCAATAAAGAGGCGGAGATTAATCAACGATGAATGCAGGTTCTCGACTTCATCTCATATTTAACTGAACATACCGCGACTTCGCGCAGCAGTTAAACTGGTTATGTGAAAAGGGTAACGTTTCGCACCTTCTGCCTGTTAAGGAGTATTACCTTCTAAGCATCATGGTTTTTTATTGTTTGTTTGTTTCTGGGAGTTCGGACCTGCAATCAAAAAAAAAAAAAAAAAAAAACTAAAAATTGACGTCGGAAGGCAAAGCCCATGGATACATGACAACAAATGGACCTTTTATAAAGGCGATAGATTAAATCTGTCATGGGGTGACCTCCGGTATTACAGTATCAGGACTGTTTGGCTTTAGGACTTAACATAAGAGTCCAGAATTCTAACGTTGCCGCTGACAGTGGGCGTAGTCGTGCATCTACAATCGATGGCATAGCTTATATATTGTTTTCTGGTTACCGATTTCCCATTCAACATAATACTAACTATTAGGTTACTCTAGGACTTAGAGATTTATTCATTTTTTTTAAATTATCTGCTTTCATTTAAATTGTTCAGACCTTAAGGTTAACTACTACCAGCAGGAGTTATTGAATCAAACTCAAGCACGACTCACTGACAGAGAATATGACATTCAGCATCCAATGACTTTTCCCACAACTGTTCCACCTATTTTAATTTAGTTCTTTGGTTTCATATCAAGACCTGGATCTTCTAGCAGCAGTGGTTTCAGATAACCATGCTCATTAGACCTTAGAGCCTGTGACCAGCAGCATATTCTGACTGAGTTGTCAGTGACGAGGACCTCTTGTAGTAGTGACAAACTAAGCTACTTCTGATGAGATGGTAGAATACATATGTAAAATGTACACATCACTGAATCCCCTAAAAGATGAGGTATGACATAGTACCATTATAATTATGGGAACTGGGTTTCTACCATAATTACTAATTCAGTAGAAACCTTGAGCTTCAATGAATATTCGGTAATGTATATGGTGAGATTAAACTCATGAAAGGTTTTTTTTTTAATGGACATGCACTAATTTTCCTTCATTTGATCAAGGATTTTGTTGCCAGACTAATCTAATGGGAAAAAAATAACTTATTGCTTCTCATCATTTGCTTTTAGAAGGCATTCCTCTTAAGTTTTGGACACTTCTAAAGCAATAAAAGGGATAACCTCTGCCTGTATTTCTGAGCTACTGAGACCATATCAGCCAAAGGGAGGTCCCCAGATCTACACAAATTTTTTTTTCCATTTGTGACCCCACCATTGGCAGAAAATTCAGGTTGAGAGAAAATAGAAGTCCTCCCCAGTTTTTTGTTCCTGTCATATGGGTCTGTAAATTGGTGCAATTCTTCAGCTGGCAGGTAAATATCAAATTAGATGGTTGACTTCATGAGAAGAAAAACATTTACTGACCCCCAATTTTCCCTATTCTGGTCCCCACAACATTAGCGCACATGCAAAGTTCAGATATTTTTACTCATTACAGCCCCTCAGACTATGACAGTTGATAGATAATGACTGTCAGGGAAGCCATGCTATCTATCTATCTATCTATCTATCTATCTATCTAATTTTTTGCAGTGTTTTGCATTTCTCACAAGGCTTTACTTGCCATGCATCTATCTTTTTTGCATTCACTGTATTTTCTTTTGAGGAATGCACTTTAAATGTCAGCATGGGAACCACAGCATAAAGTTAATTTTGTTCCAAGTTTGATGAGGACATCTGGGTAACAATTCCCAGGCATTAATATGCTGTTCCATTCTAAGAACAAATACAGACTGAATGTAAGTACATTTCAATGAACGACTGAGGGAAGCCATTTTAAGGTTTTGGTGCATTCGAGAGAAAACATTCTTGATCTCTGCGTTTAAGAATTCAAGGAATGCTGTCAGAGAACATTTTATTTTTACAATGACTTGCAAAACAGTGAATGTCAAACGGAAATAAAACAGATCAGGAACTGTTTATTTGGAAAGTGCACCTGGAGGGTGTCAACAGTGGAGGAGTCAAGCCACAATAAAGTGATAAAGAAATAAATGAGAACAGAAACTAAGATTCAGGCCAGTTGTTGGAGGAAATGTGTACGACACTCAGAGGTTATTGAAACTAAGCCAAATACTGAGCATTTTTAAGAGGAGGAAAAGTAAAATAAACAGGACATAATAATTAGCACACCTTTCCATGTGCCATGTGTTTTATTTTATTTTGTTTTATGAAGGATCCCCATTAGCTGGTGCCGTAGCAACCAACCAGTCTTCCTGAGGTCCAAAAGAAGAAAAAAAACAACATAAGTAATACATAATACATAAAATACCACTACTAACTACTATACTGTATTACATATATATACTACATAAACAAGAGATCATGGTTACATCACTCAATAATACATAGTATTATATAACCGGACATAAAATATTATAAATAATAAATCAATCATAATGTGAATCTAAAATAGATCAGAAAAGGAAGAAAATAATCTTTATACTAGAGGGAAACATCCATAATAAGAACATGATAAAAACACAGAACACAACAACGCTAAAATTAAGATTCCTGCACACAGTCAAGACAACATTCACAGCTGTAAATAAGATTGAAGTTTCCTTTTAAACACCAGTTTACTTTCTACATCGCAGAGGTGATGAGGCAGATTATTCCATAATGTTATAGTGCAGCTGATTTCAAAAATGGAATGAGGCTTGAGTAAATGGTTTCGACATTCAGAGGATTATTTAAGAGACTTGACAAAAAGGAGGATTAAGAGAGCGCAGTGATCCTGCATGTTCCAGAAGAGTCTTCACAGGCTGGAAATGGACAGATTCTGTTGAAGAACATGGCTGCCATGTTATGAAAGTGATAGTGGATTCCTTAAAAGCATAAAGTGCATTCTCAAAGAGGCCTAGAGAGGGTTGTGAGGGTAATCTGTCTTCGTTTAGTTAAGACCATGTAAGGGGAGGGGAAGGATGAGTGGTGGATAAAGGGTGGTTTCAGTGTTAACCCCCATCTTTTGTGAATATTTTGGTCATTTTTCTTGTCAAGAGGGAGACCCTGAGGAAATACTGAGACCTGGAGCCTGAATTCCTGAGTGCCGATCAAGCATTGCCCCTCGACATCTAAAGAGGAGTAAACACCATCAAACACTGATAAGGCCGAGAAAAGAGATGATACTCCTTCCTTAAAAATGATGACAGTAGTAAGTCAGTTTTTCCTATCAGATGCATAGTTTGTGTATTTGACTGGGTTTGTGAGAGCACATGCGCGTGTGCATGTTGGAACGGGACTGATTTCCAAACATTTTTTTTCTTTTGGTCTTAAAGTTTTTACTGACAATCTGCAAAGTATCTCTCAGCTTTGCGATTAAAAGTAGAATCAACTTCCAACCTGGTATTTTACATCCCAGCCTCCAAGATAGTATGTGTTTTTGGATGCACTGAGTAAAGATTTGTTTGCCAGATGAGGAAAGTGGTATAAATCCTTGCAATCATCATACATTTCTCAGACTGACATCCTCAACTAAATTGTTACTCAAGATCAACTGACTTTGTGACATGAAGGTTTTTCAACAAGGTGTCTGGAAGATCTTCCATCTTGCTGGTAACTCGGGCACAAGTGGACCAACACATCAGAGAAGACACACAGCATTAAATTAGCCCTTGTACGGTTTTTTTTTTTTTTTTTTTTTTTTTTTTTTTTTACTCACCCAAAGCTTGTGGTCTGGTGGATACTGGGTGGGTGTGGTGATGGGACTTAAGTCTGGATATAAGGCAATAATGCCTATAAAATGGTGGAGAGAGTTGTGTTCAGTGTATGAAACAAGCTGCAAATCTAAAGCAACACACACACACACACAGAAAATCACTAACAGGCCCAGTAAAGTTACACAGCAAATTTTTTTCTTTCATTTTTCCGTCTCCACCTGTTTTCACCCACTGATACCACACATTTACTACCCTCTGATCCAGTGGACCCACACAGCACATCTGTAATAGCGATTTGCACAGGGGCAGCACAGTGTGCACTCAGTGAAAATGTGTTCTTTTACAATGTTATTCACAGAAAATGAACCAAGGATATTCGGCCTCGGTTTGAAAAAAAAAATGACTCATCACATCAATTTTCTTTTAGGAAACACTGAAAACAGGTCCAACAGACCCCAACACAAAACAAAGGTCAAACTAAAAGCACAGGAAAATTAATTAGCTGTTAAAGTTTTTTTATTTCTATCGTTTATCCTAAATTAAGTTACAGGGCCTGCTGCTGGAGAATTTGACCCTATTATTTGAAGATCCTGGTCATGATGTCATCACATCATCAAGGTGATCCATCCATTTATTATCTAACCCCCTTATTCCTATTAGGGGTTGTGGAGAGACTCCTGGCACAAAATGGCCGACAGGTAAGACAAGACTTCAGTAGTTTTCCAATCCACTGCAAGGATCAAAGGTCATCACTCATATCTTTGGGCAGCTGAGAGTCAACAATAAGCCTGGCATGCATTTCTTGTACCAAGAGCCCCCACACACAGGAAGAACATGCCAATCTATCACAGTAAGGCCTCAGGCTTGTTTGAAACCCACAATTTTATTGCTGTGAGGCAAGCGCAACCCACAACGTCACTAAGCCACTTGTCAACAAGGTGATATACAGCATAACGTGGTGAGTGGCAATATAAAGTTGGAAAAATTAAACAAATACCTGTGCAGATTTAACCACAGTGACTGTAGGCTATAGCAGCATGGCTCCCGGTCAATCGGCAGCATGGGCATATAGAAATGATGGTGTATTTATCAAACGTTTGCCAAGGCAACCCCGAGCCCATGTGGTCACATCACTTATAGATAAATGACGATTCTTGAAGTACGGCAGTCTCCATAATTGGAGATCGCGGGCGTTCAGCTTAGGGTTTTGCCCTTTCCACTTCCGCAAAGAAATTCTTCCATACTCCCTGAATCTTATGCACTGTAGAGAATGAAAAAACAACTCCCATTCTATCTTTCTTCAAGGAACATATTTAAGATTTTTAAACCTTTTATTTTTCTTGCTCATTTGCGGATGAATTGGCGATCCTTGGCCCATATATTGCTCCTGCAGGAGGTTGCCTTATTTGGATGCTGCTTCCAAAACAAATCATGATTAAATCACCTGCTAACATCAGTAGTCTCAAATCACTTTATTATTCAAATTATTTACCTCATTACTAGTCCTAAATTGCCTCTGTACCACCTTATTTTAAAATAAGTTGGAGGCCTGAATGGCAGGAATGGAATCATATTTACGAATAAAATGGAGTTGAACAGACAAAACATTAACCCTTTCGCAAACTTCGGCCCGAGAGCTGGCCACTTAGAATAATTGCATTTTTATTCGGAGAACTACATTGTATTACATACCAGTGGCGGCTGGTGAACTGGCGATAGGGGAGGCTCAAACCCATCCCTTGAAAATAATGATTGATCATTACCTGTTTTCAATCATTCATTTAAATTACCATTACAGAAACTCCGAAAACTCTCAACATTATCAGGTGTGGTTAGTTTTCATTAATAACGCACACCTGTCAACTCTCATGCATTCAGCGTGAGTTTTAGTGGTATATTTACATTCCCCTGCTGTAGTCAGCAATTATTCAATCAACGCATGTGTAAGAGATTCTCACATGGAATTGAAGTCCTTGTACATTGAGCTTTATCAGTTTCGCCTGCGTTATGACTCCGGACTTCTTAAGCTTTTCTTTGCTCAGGGGGTCGGAAGAAATGCGTGTTTCATGATCGTTTAAACTGTTTAAATGAAATAAGGTCATTGGAATTGCATAAAGACGTTTCAAATGATCTTACTTAATTTAAAGGATCGCGAAACACATGCATTGCTTCCGACCGCTGAGTAAAGAAAAGCGTGAGAAGTCCGGAGTCGTAATCGGTATGCGTTATAAATGAAAACTGGCCACACCTGATAATGTTGAGTGTTATCGGAGTTTCTGTAATGGTAATTTAAATGAATGATTGAAAACAGGTCGTGACCAATCATTCTTCAATCAAAATCCATCATAGTTTATAATCTGAAAAACAAGCAAGCTTGGACAAACATCATCAAAAATACTTAGACACAGCAATAGTAGCTGCATGTTCTGGTGAATTTCAGTATGATTGACCCTTTTTCCCATGATGCAGTGCTGTGGATTGGACAGTAGCCCTGTAGGAACAAAACCAGTGCTCCCACTGCCCATTATGTGCTGACCTACCTGACCAGTAAGTGTTTCAGACCATCAGCCTTCACTCCGATACATCAGGAAAATCAACTTCTTTAAGTTCACACAGAGCCAATGGTCTGAAACTTTCAAAAGAAGGATGCATTTGGGAGCCAAGGGATTAATTATTACAACGATTAATTGTTTCAATGGTTTTTTACAAGGGAGAATTTTGTCAATAAAGCAAAGGAGTTTTGCAAGCAATTTTATTCCGCACGTACTGTATGATAACGCACTATTGCTGGGAATCGGAAGTGTATATTGGAGTGAAAATTCAGCTAAGACCAGTAATAAGGAAGTTGTAAAACTATTGTAAATCCAATGCGACCGTGATGACGAACACAGGGAAATTTGGAGTCTCCAAAATTGTTTGTTGAAACAAGTATGGACATCACCCAGAAAATATCTGTAAAATATTTATTTTTGGTCACAGTATCAGAATATTTGAACCTGCAGTTGATTAGGCTTTTGGCTGTGATCTCACTATTTTTTTAGGCCGTTGAGTCATGGTCACAGTGCCACAAGAAAACAATCTTTTTCTGTCTGACAAAAGCTTACATCTCCAGTGTTGTTCCTCCATTTGAGTAATATTTTCTGTGATATTGACCATTTCAGAGCAATCTACGCAGTTTCGCCTTTCAGAAGAGACTGTGATTATGCTCACTGTCAAAGCGGTTTAAGAACAGTAAGCACTTCATCATCTAGGTAAAAATTTGCCCAAAAAAAGGGTGGAACGTTAAGGCATTCAGGCATAGCAAGAAGAGGCCAGTATTATAAAGGGACTGGGCTGCATCTTCTGCAGCTCCGGGTCAACACTGAGAACGGCAGCCATTTCCCAGCAGCCACTGAGAGCAGAGCCTCTTTAGACACACCCAACACACAGAGAGATCTGAATGACTGCGAGAACAATAAATGCCTGTTTCTATAAGTTGATAATTAAGTGCATGATGCTTCAAATTTTTTTTCCTCATGAAAATAAAGTAAATTAATGTGGAAATGAAGTGGAATTTCCCTTCTATCATTACATACACTTATAAAATGACAGGATGTACTTAGCTGAGAACACAGGATATGAAGGGAGGAACAGTAAATTACCTTCACCTGTATTCAAATGCCTTCATCGCCGGTGATTGTTGCATCATGCCTGCCTATTTGCACCTGTATGCCACACTTAATTATCTTTCCTTAGAGACTAAGACAGTGCAGTCTAGACGCAGTGGCTCTGGCAGTCCATCCCAGCCTCTCGAGTCTCCTTCTGGCCCTCCGTGGCTTCGATTGGGAACGCTATGCCCCACAAAAGAGCTCCCCGAAGTCTCCCATTTCCAGATACCATGGCAACATGCCTGGAGGTCTAATCGCAAAAGGAGTTCAGAGACTCACAATGCAATCACTACAATTAAAACATTATTCTGCTTTGCCCTTCTGGAGAAAAATATGATAAATTTAAGCATTTATTTGGCCATACACAATCAGTTCCAAAATCTGATTACTGCCAAGCTAGAGCGGCAAGCCCATCTTTGTCAAATCAAATGTTTTAGTGGTGATTCGTTCATGAACACGGTCATATTCATTTTCATTCATTCTGCAGATTTAACACCATCGGGAATAACAGAAGAGGAGCCCCACACACTCCACCCCTCCCATACTCATGCAGCATATCCAGTAGTGAATATAATGAAGAAATACACAAATATTACACTGCTTTGAATTCAATACCATAAAATATAAGTTTTCACTGTTCAACATATATCACCACATCAGCTTTATATGCAACTTTTTTTTTTAACATTGTCCAAGACCAGAGGTATAAAATCCAGGGGTCAGAAAGTAAAAGTCCTGCCAAGTTTTTCTCCCTCCCACAGAATGAGCTGATCACTCATATTGGCTCCATCTCCTGTCCGAAGTAAATCTAGGTGGTTGGAATAAAGTTCTGGGGAGGATTTTTACTTTCTGAACCCGGACTTTACACCTCTGCCCAAGACTGCTGGGGGTGGGGGGTGGGGTCAAGAATTTTATCTTGTAAACTGAAATGACAGCTGAATTTTTTCAATCCAATATTTTAATTTCAGTGTCACCAGCACATGTTCTATAGTTTGTCAAACCATGTGTGCTCAATGGACAACCCCATGTCCAAAAAAGCTGGGCGACAGCATAATACACTAATGAAAATGAAAATTCTCTTTCACTTTTAATATATTTAATTGAAAAATGTTCCAAAAAAAAAAAACCTTGACCGAATCAATTTTATCGATTGTTAAAATATACGCAAATTCCAGATTTTACATCTGCAACACACTCAATAACATTTGGGACAGGTGCAATGTAACACTAGGAAGGTTGAAAAATGTTGGGATCAGGAACACTTCTGAAAACCATTCTCAGTGAGCACAATTTGTTACTGCATCCACAAATGCAAGTTAAAATTTTACTATGCAAAGAAAAAAACCATAAATAAACAAGATCCAGAAATACTGCCGCCTTCTCTGGGCCTAAGCTCGTTTATTATGGCCTAAGACAAAGTGGAAAACTATCCTGCTGTCTGACCAATCAAAATCCAAAATCTGACATTTATTTTTGGAAATCAAAGATGCCACATCCTCTAGCCTAAGAAAAAGAGGGAACATCCAGCTTTTTACCGGCACACAGTTCCAAAGCCAGCTCCCAGTATGGGGCTGCATTAGTGCACATGGCATGGGTAACTTGCACATCTGTGAGGACATATACAGGTTTTGGAGCAACATATGCAACCATCCAGATATCTTTTTCTGGTAGGGCTTTGCTTATTTCAGCATGAGAATGCCAAACCACATTGTGTTTATGTTACAACATCATGGATCCATTGTAAAAGAGTCCGGGTGCAAAATTGGCCTGCCTGCAGTTCAGACAGGTCACCCATTGAAAAATTTGGTGCATTATGAAATGACAAATGTGACAAAAGAGCCTGCCAAAGTGTTGAGAGGGTGGAATCTAAAATCAAGCAAGAATAAGAAAACATTTTGCTTTCAAAACGACAGTAATTGGTCTCCTCAGATCCAAAACATTTACTGAGTGTTGGTAAAAGAAGAGATGGTGTAACACAGCGGTAAACATGGCCCGGTCCCAACTTCTGTTGCTGGTATCAAATTCAAAATGAGCAGATATTTCTCAAAAACGAAAATTTCTCAATTTCAACATGTGATATGTTGTCTTTGAACCATTTTCAATTTATTATAGCGTTTCAATGATTTGCCAATAATTGCAGTTTGTTTTTATTTACATTTTTCACAACGTCCAAACTTTACCGGAAACGAGGTTGAACACCAAAAATATAAGAATTCCAGGCACTCAGAGAGTAATTGGATCAAAAAGAAGCAAAAAAAAGGGATAAAAAGCCTTTATTATAGCATGGCTAAACAGTTAAAAAAGCCGACAAGTTTCGACCTATGCGGTCTTCGTCATGGCGTAAAAAGTGCCATAGGCCAAGGCAAATGTAAATAGACATAACAACCAATAGGGAAGGTGAGACATGTCACCTGATGACCTAAATAGGTACAAAGGATGTATGTGGTTGAAGAAAATAATTGGACAATAAATGCACAAACACAAACAAGTAAATACAAAAAGGAAATGTATATGTATACACACATAAAGATAGGGAAAAACAAGATGTGCAAACATAAAAAATGAGAGATCTCTTTTTGCTTCTTTTTGATCCAATTATTCTCTGAGTGCCTGGAATTCTAACATTTTTGGTTTACTCTCCCATCCCACGCTTCCAAGAGCACCAGCTTTACATTCTTTTGATAACTTTTTTATCCCACGAGCGCCGAATATTTTCTCTTACACGCCGTCAAACGAGGTTTTACTTTTTGCATGCCGTTCCAACTTTTTTTGCGTTTGGGTTGAAGTAATATTAAACAACTGTTACTACATCACTTAATATTTCACTATAATTCGTGAGAAGAGCAGCATACAAGGAAGCATCTGATTATATAGACATAAAAAGGGGGAAGACAGACTATATTTGCTATGCAAATCGTGGCAATGCTAGGGCATATTAGCCCACCAGGTTGAGAGGACCATCCAGCTACAGCAGAGTCTCTAATAATCCCAGGCTTCTCAGAGCACACAAAACGTGAGTGTGGTCTGCACTCTCTCGTACTCTTACATGTCAGTAACAAGTGATAATCAATGAGGAATTTCTTGATAAATAGCATGCGATATAGAGAAAAACATGGGCAATTTTCTGCCCTCCCACATATCCATGGTAACAGAAAGGCGAGCCCTCAGGGCAGAAGTGTGGCAGTGCCAATATGGCAGCTGACATGAGTCACATACAAGTTCCCCTAGTCAGGCGAGGGCTTGGTTCCCTGCTTTGGGAAAAGCATCACAGAAATCATTACCCTCGTGTATTTCACACATATCACCAGCACTATGAGAAAAGGAAGGCATAAAAGTCTAATTAAGCCCTTTAGCACCAGGGCTATTGACGGTTAAGGTGAAAGGTGCCACTAATCCTTGGGCTTCACAGCTTGTAGAAGGTTGTAATTTATTTTATTAAGGGAGCAAAACTCATCCATAGGGCCCAGAGTCATGTCCCAATATATCTCGCTGAACGTTTTGGGCATTTTATGAATCTTTTACATATCTTGTAATGTCACAAAGATAGTGTTGTGGTTTCCATTCAGAAATATTTTCATATTTCTGAGGTTCCTCCATCCTCAAACAATTGGAGAGAGACAGATTCTTCAGAAAATTAGGCTTTATTGAGGCAAATTGACCAATACAAAGCTGAGTTCTTGTTAGGCAAGAAGAACTGACATTCTATTTTTCACACCCAATTTTTAAACCGTCATCACTGGAAATTTCTTCCAAATATGGTTTTTCCGCACTCTCATGCTAGAATCGTTCAAAAACATAATGTCTGCATATTACTTTTTTCCTCTTTTCTCATTGGTTGGCATCCTTTGCAAAATAACTACTTCAAGGATACTTCATTGTTTAAGAGGACTTTTAAATGGGTCATAGGTCATCACAGAAACAGGCAAACCAAAACACTGCCTACTTGCCTTGTAAATTGCAACCAAAAGATAAACAACCTTCTTCCATTGTAATACTGGTAATACATATTTCTAATTCATATAACACATATAGCTCTGCCACTGTAATCAAAACTACTTACATGAAGCAAGCATGCATAACTATATAATTACTGATGAACAATGCTGAATAATACTGATGACTGAACAGATATTGCCTGAATCAACTGAACAGATGTCAATCAAAGCTACAAAAACCAACTGCTTATGTGTGAACTGCTTGTGTGTGTGTGTGTGTGTGTGTGTGTGTTACAGCAGCTTACATAATATGGTTACCGATTATAACTATTGATTATGGCTATGAATTATGGTCACTGATTTACTGATGAATATGTTGAGACATATTGAAATATGATCCTCAACAATAGAAAATGCATCATATTTTTGAAGTGGCTTGAGTGAAATTACTCAAAATCCAGGCTGACTAAAGATCTAATCAGAACATAAAGACCCAAGCATGCTTTTGTGGAGCTTGCAGACTCACTGCTCAGGAAACCATATTCTTGAGTCAGTAATCTTGTAATTGCAAAGCCAAAAAAGAATTTGAAGAAATAATTTTATAATAATGATGCTGAGCCAATGGAGCAAGTAATCTGTCTCTTAAAACTGGATGCTGATGGTACACTGCATAGGCTACATTTTCCATAAACCTTGGATGCTGTTTGAAAGCCTACGCTAATCTTTATCAAAAACAAATCATGCTCATCATTACCAGAGATTGAGCGAGTGAGCTGCCTAACAAAGATATCCTCAGCTATGCGTGAATCGGTATGTTACAATGCTCTTTTGATAAACCTTAGCTTGTCAAGCGATTTTAAAAATATCTTTCAAGTTCAATTCTTACAAACGGACACATTTCAATGTGTAGAGCAATATCCCAGTCTTAAACAATCTTTTTGTTTTCAAGTTTATTTTCAAAACGGCAAAAAGCAGACTTCAGAATATGTTTTTGATAAGTGTCCAAGATGCATGCTATGAAAATGTTACCTTCTAAAGACTGGCAGGACAGTGTACTTGAACACTTTGCAAAGCACAGCGGGAAGCATTATAGTGTTGCAAAGACACTGACTTTCCACAGAGTGACCTTGATGAGAGGAGGGACAAAATGTGTTCAATGGATGCAGAAGGCCAGTGAAAAGGGAACAAATGTGGTCGGCAATAAATAAGTTGTCAGTTTAGCTTTTCTGCACATTGGAATTTCATCCCGTCTTCCACATTCCTGCTGTGCTCATCTTTGTACAATTGAGACAGAACTGGAATCGCCCCTAATGAAAAATTCCTAGGCAAGCTCATTAATCAGGAACAAGATTGTTAACAGTATAGCCCCTTTCACACTGAGCTAAAAGCGGCCACAGAGCAGGGCTTGTGGGCAGATTTATAGTTCTGTGAGCTATTGAGGGATATTGCCATGGCAAGATGGATCTCTTTTGTGGCTAAACTTGGCAAAGCCAGGGGCAGCATCAGTTAAAACTATAGAGAAAAATCCAAGCCATAAACATTCTCTGGCTGCAATCAAAGGCCTTTGCATTTTTTCATGCATCACAATTATTGTTCATACTATGTTCAGGAATCTTGTGTCAACATGCGTCAGATTCAATCCTATTTTCTCAGCCCAAAGCAATAAAAGGCTGAGAAAGCATTTAACTGCATGAGGCTTTGAAAAATATTTCAACAGCTTGGCGCTGTCTGTAAGGGAGTGTCCAAGAGCAGTGTTTATGGAACTGCCTTCAGACGTCACAGTAACGGAAGGTGAGGACATTCCCTAATTTGTTACTCAGTCAATAAGCCGAGGAAAAGCTGCGTTGCCAGGCGTTAAGCCGCTTTCACACTGGACGCGAAACGAATTTTTCGCGCGACAGATTACATTCAAAGTTAACGCAAAGACGCGTCTTTGCATTGACTTTGAATGTAATCTGTCGCGCAAAAAATTCGTTTCGCGTCCAGTGTGAAAGCAGGTTAAATCACCAAAAACCGGTGCGTTTGCAACCAACTCCACACTACCCAAGTCAGAGGTGACGATGTACATTTTTCGTTTCTCTCCCTATTCGCAAGTCTGGGCGCCAAAATGAATCCTGTCCATTCCAGTGCCGTTCCACGAATCGACCTGGTCCTGCGGGTGAGCATCTGAGCAGCTCAATGTTGTGACAGGAATACAGCCATAACGTCTTAAATTCACATTTTAAACTAAAATATACAAAGAACCCATTCCTTTCTTTGACAACTAGAGTAGTAGCCATGTAATACTTCTGTTTCTGCTAGGCTCAAGCTCCATTCAAAAAAGATAAAAATTAAAAAAATCCCAACTCTTAACATGCACTCTATACATAGCGCTTTACATATTGTAAGCAACAAGCTGCTCCCAACTCCTCAGTTGTGACAACATCATGTGAATGACTCCTATTCTCATTTTTCAAATTCCTTCCAAACTGCCACAGTCAAAACCAGGTTGCGCCTTGCGCTACATACCCTGTGGCGTGGCCAACTTCCAGGTGGGCACGGCCAACCTTTGACTTTCAAAAAATGAGGTCAAAACTGAACTTATGACCTTGACACCAAACATGCCTCTGAATACACAAAATATGCATAACTTGTTGAAACTCGAGGGCTGTTCCTACAACAGTTCAGCGGCAAGGATGGTAACAAGTGATGGGAAGACGGACGGACGGATGAACGAACAGACTGACAGACAGACGGGACGACATTACCTCATTGGCTAAAACCGTTGAGGCGGAAACCAGAAGACAGACTAGCCTGAACTGACCAGTCAGCATGTCTGATAGCCAGCCAGCCACGCGGCATGACACAATGTCTTGCACATGGTTAAGATGAACTGTAATTGACATTTGTGTACACAATGGCTAAGAAATGTCCTCCCCGAGACATTTTTTGTTGATAGCAGGATTTTTCCCAATTCAAGGCCGTGAGCTTCCAGTTCTGATTTGCCCATCTAAAAACACCGATGAATCTCCTTATGACCTTGCGCTGACAAAAACATCAGATGAAAAACGTGTGAAAAACGGGTGTTTTGACTGGCGGGTTGTCAATACCACTGCTTTTGTAGGCCCAATCTGGGTTAATGCTGAGTCACCGAGTCTGGGTGTGGCCATTGGTGAAAAACACTAACGGAATGTGTAAAAGCCTTTCGCTTCAGGCCACAACCATGAAATTCAGTTACCGGTCTTTGGCTCACGTCCTCCATCGTTAATGACTTTGAGCAGGAAGTTTTCTTTAATAAGGCCACAGCAAGCAGACTGATACCAAATATGACTTGGATAAAGGTACTTTGAGGTTAGAATTATTAGTTGCTGATTAACTTTACTGCAACCAAACTTAGTTGTGTATCTGATATTCAGGTATATACAACCTCAATTCCGAAATAGTTGGGACATAGTGTAAATTGTGAATAAAATCAAAACGCAATGACTTTCAAATCACACCAGCCAGTATTTTATTCACAATAGAACAGAGATAACATAGCAAATGTTGAAACTGACAAATTTTACAATTTTATCCACAAAATGAGCTCATTTCAAATTTGATGGCTGCTACAGGTCCCGAAAAAGTTGGGACAGGGGCCTGTTTACCATAATGTAGCATCTTCTCTTCTTTTTAACACAGAGTGAAGGCGTCTGGGCATTGATGAGACAAGTATCTTGAGTCTAGCCATTGGAATTTGATCCCACTCTTGTTTAATACAGGCTTCCAGCTGCTGGAAAGTTTTGGGTCTACCTTTGACGGACTTTTCATTAAATAACACGCCAAATGTTCTCAATCGGTGAAAGATCAGGACTGCAGGCAGGCCAGTTCAGCACACAGACTCTTCTACTACGAAGCCCTGCTGTTGTAATAGCTGCAGAATGTGGTTTTGCATTGTCCTGCTGAAATACACAAGGCCCTCCCTGGAATAGATGTCATCTGGAGGGGAGCATATGTTGCTCTAAAACATTTATATACCTTTCAGCATTCATGGTGCTTTTTAAAACATGCAAGTGTCCCACACCATATACACTAATGCATCCCCATACCATCAGAGATGCTGGCTTTTGAACTGAACGCTGATAAAAGGAGGGGTGGTCTTTCTCCTCTTTAGCCCGGAGGACACGACACCCATGATTTCCAACAAGAATGTCAAATTTGGACTCGTCTGACCACAGGACATTTGACACTTTGCTACAGTCCATTTTAAATGAGCCTTGGCCCACAGAACACGGCAGCGTTTCTGGATCATGCTCAACAATGGCTTCCTTCTTGCATGACAGAGTTTTAGGTGGCATCTGTGGATGGCACGGCCGACTGTGTTTACAGACAGTGGTTTCTTGAAGTATTCCTGGGCCCATTTAGTAATGTCAATAAAAGAATCATGCCGGTAAGTGATGCAGTGACGTCTGAGGGCCCGAAGATCACGGGCATCCAGTAAAGGTCTTCGGCCTTGTCCCTTACGCACAGAGATTTTTCCAGTTTCTCTGAATCTTTTGATGATGTTATGCACTGTCGATGATGAGACCTTCAAAGCCTTTGCAATTTGACGTTGAGGAACATTATTTTTTAAGTACTCCACAATTTTTTTACGCAAGCCTTCACAGGTTGGAGACCCTCTGGCCATCTTTACTTCTGAGAAACTCAGCCTCTCTAAGACATCCCTTTTATAGCCAATCATGTTACACTCCTGATGCCAGTTAACTTAATTACTTGCTAAATGTTCTTTCAGATGATTCTCTTACATATTAATGGCTTTTTCAACCCTTTTTTTGCCTGTGTCCCAACTTTTTTGAGACCTGTTACAGCCAGAAATTTTTAAATAAGCTCATTTTGAGTATAAAAATGTAAAATGTCTCAGTTTCAACATTTGAAATGTTATCCATGTTCTATTGTAAATAATATATCGGCTCATGTGATCTGAAAGTCATTGCATTTTGATTTTATTCACAATTTACCCTTCGTCCCAACAATTTTGGAATTGGGGCTGTAGAAATACTCTACCACCTGTTTTTTTGCAAGGAAAAACCTTATGAAATTCCACTTCAATAATGGAGCAATTTGAGAAAAATGTCAAAATAGGTATCAATGAATGACAATGAAGTCTAAGGAGTCTTAAATGTCATTCTTTTTCTCAAAACACTTCCATAACTAATTTTTAACAGAGCTATTCTGTTTAGAGTGTTCAGAACACATTAAATCAAATCTTCGCTTGAACAAATACTTCTTTTTGGTTTTTTTCCTGAGCTAATCAAGGAAGTATTAAATTTGCCTTTTGAAACGACCCCAGTCAGTCAAAGAGGAAAATCCAATGACCTTCACCTGATGCAGTAGCAGGTTAAGTACAGAGAACTTTCATACAGCCAAAAAAAAAAAAAAAATCTGTTGACAATCTGAGTTAACTCCAAACCTTTCTAGAAACTTTAAAACAATAACTTAAATGTAATGACTTAAATGTGCTTCACATCTGCACGGTCGAAAGGAAATGATGCATGTGGCTGTAGATAATAAACGGATCAGAGGAAAAGATCGTTGCCACGAGAAAATTCCTGTCTTTGGAGATGGGTACTTCCTCAGAAATAACAAAACATTTAGCAAACTTAAAAAGGCACCATTTTTTTAATCATTTCAGGGTTTCAGAACAAAAAACCCCAGGAAACATACTCAATCCTAAGCCTTAATTGGAGTGAATACTTCATGTTTTAACCGAAGTGTACTTCATGTATATATACAGTATGTGTACTTGGTAGATTAGTTCACGCGCAAACACATGAATATATCGTATACATTATGTAAATATATACTTCTATACATTCTTGTGTTTCTGTATTAACTCATCTCTTGGCCGTGTCGGGGAGCGCTTCACCAGCGGCTCTTTAAACTCAGACATGAGCGGGCTGGGCGATCGAGTGCAGACAGCCTTGTTCTGACGGCTCGCGGGGACCAGGGGACCGCCTGCCAGGCAAGGGACCTGACGAAACTCATCCTCAGCACGTCCCAGGAGGCAGGCCTGCGCCGTGAGCCAGGAGCCAGCCCTGCGCCGTGAGTTCACTCCGCCGCTGAGTTGCATCAGCATCTGAGCCCCCGCGCCAGCACCCAGCTCTGGGGACGGGGGAGGGGGTCCCAGGAAATGAGTCGGAGATGTTTACACAGTGAGGAAGAACGGCACAGACGACCGGCAGAGATGTTTAGTAAATAAGCACGACACACAAATCTGCAGACATGTTTACACATCGTGCCGTTTAAACCTTCTGCTCGGTCCAGTCAGTTTCTCTCCAAATCTAAAGGTGAACTGCAGACACTCCCCAGATACCAGGAATCTGGTTACACCATTTGTATGCCTTTGGCTGCTTACATGTATAAGCATGAAAAATTAATGAAAATTAGCAGAAACAGTAATAGCAAGGTGCAGGGCCTCAACAAGCCGCCAGATTAGCTTCAACATGCCTCGCCACAGAATCTACAGGAGTAAAACTTTACTGGAGGGATGGAGAGCTTTTCTTTCAGAAGACACTCTCATTTGGTGCTAGGATTTAGTGCTACGTATCGCATCGTTCCAAAATCTCCATGAGTTCAGTTGGTTTGAGAGCTGGTGACTGAAGGAGGTGGCAAATGCTTACGATAATTTTCATACTCATAAAACCATTCAGTGACCCCTGTAGCCCAACCAGATTTGGGCCATTTCCATCCTGGAAGAGACCACTCCCATCATGGTAGGAATGCTTCGTGATTGGATATCAAGGTGTTCACTCAGAATAACTCTCCACTCTTTTGCAGTGACCCTTTCGCTTTTAAGGGAACGAGTGCACCCAAACAATGCCAGGAGGCGTCTGCATTGGTTATGTTTGTCCACACACTTAATCAGGTTTTTTTTTCCTGTACTTTGTCAACCTACTGTAATTCAGTCCTTGTATAACAAAACGAAACCACTCAAACACTGTTCCTTCTGAGATTGCTCAGCCTGTGAACCCAGGGTGAACCTCCCATCTCCAATCGTATACATCATCGGATGATGCCACTTTGCGTCAGCATGAACAAACTGGAACCATTACCTGGCCAAAGAATCTTCCCAAAAGCCTGAGCTACAGCAGTGTAACCCTCACTGGCAGTCACACCGCGCGTGTAGTGAATACCTCGCCTGTAGTGAATGCCTCGGATGCATTTAGACTGGTGATGTCACTCCATCCTCCCCGGCCCCTGATGTAACACTTCCCTCTCTTTGCAGCAGGCTCAGCCAATCGCATGAGGACAAGGCAGCAGAGAGCAGATCCAAACAGAAGGCACCACGCAGAGCAATCACTACCGCCAGGGCAGATTTGCAAAACAAATTAGGCTCTGTACAGGAGAGGCGATATCACTGGAAATTAAATGTAATAGACAAATAACTATCTTTTGTAGCTGGCAAAATATGCTTTGTGCACCAGTATTAAGGGACTACGATGACAGAAAAGCAAAAGGATTCCTTTTTAAGTAAACCTCAATTTACCTTCAAGTCAGGCAGGAACAAATAAAATTGATTTTCAACAGAAGAATAATAAAGAAAGGATATCGGACACTTGAATGATTTTAAACAAGCACAACCAAGCACTTAAAGAGGAAACTGCAGCATCCTTCCTACAGATTCTGTGTTTGGAAATGTCTTCATTTTATACATGTATATGACTAAATAAAAGAACAACAACAACAACAACAAAACACTCCTCCACACTGAAGTTGGGAGTACTGTCAAAATTTTCAGTACTATAAAGTACCGCTTTTATTATTGTTATCATTATTATTATTTATTTATTATTTATTTTAGATTAAATACATTTGTAAAGCCATTTGTCAGGACGCAGCTCTAACAGTTAACGAGGAGGAAAAGAAAACAAGAATGAGGCGAGTATTACAGTATTACAGGATGTTTTCTGATGAAATATTTGACAATAGTGGTAAGACAAGAACAACAGCAATTTGTGTTTTGAGCAGGAACGCTGCACAGCGGCCAAGCTGGGTCCGAGCAGCACTGCTCCTTCCCAGGAGAAATCAGCCTCTTTGTAACAGATTAGCAGCATCCAGGGAGCTGTGGGTCAGGATCATTTCAACTCTTCCTGCTGCTGCTGACTGATAAATGCTGTCAGTAAAGTTCACTCCATTTCCCTCTGTTCTGTTCCGCTCAAAAATCCTTCTGTACAACTGAGCCTCAATTACAATCAATAAAAAAAAATAAACATTCACACCCAAAAAATCTAACTGCTGGTTTTGAAATAGCTGGCTCCCAATGTTTCGATTTTTGATTTCACTCTGCAAACCATTTAATTTAGCTAAAAAGCACCATATCTCAACCCATTTTCTTGATATCTTATACTAATAGTGAGCAATTACTAAATTATTAAGATAACAGTCCTTCAATACGCCTAACAAACCTACTGAAATAAGGGGAACACTTCAAAATAAGGTCACATGACCAGGCATTCATGAGAGCAGTAGTTGACTGATTGTGGTGTCTCAATATTATCGAACCCCCATGGATTCTGATCAATTCAGACATGATTGCATCACATCAATTCTGCAAATTTGTCAGCTTCACATTTCAGACCCCTCGTCTCCAATTCTACAGCACTCCAAACGTGCTCCATCGCAACGTTTCCTAACATTTTAGACGTCTCCCAAATCTGACACACCCCATTCAGCTGGAGTGCTCCACTAATGACCTGATACGCTGAATCAGGGAGACACTGTAAATGTACGGGACAGGGGTACTCCAGATGCGGGGTCGGGAGGTGCTGCTCAACTGCACTCAGATCAGGTGACTGTGGAGGCGACTGAAGCACACTGAACACAGCCATGTCCATGAGACCCATTAGAGAGGACTTTTGCTTTGTGATACGGTACATTAATACACTGGAAAAAGACAATAGAAGATGTGTAACTAGTAGCCATGAAGAAATATGCATCGTAAGCAGCAAAGCAAGGCTGAGGCATTCAGATGATGATCGGTTGGTATTAACGGGCCAGAAGGGTGCCAAGAAAACATTCTCCTCACCACGACACTGCCATCTTCTGCCAAACTGCTGACGCAAAAACCAAACTGGGCCAATAGGTTCACACTGTTCACTGTTGTTGCCAAATTCCACCCCTACTCTGCGCGTCACAGCAGAATCGAGATTCATCTGATCAGGCTACATTTTTACAGTCTTCAGCCGTCTAGTTTTGGTGAGCCGGTGTCTGCTGTAGCCTCGATAGCACCCATGGCATGTGCACTAATGCGCTACCATACTCTCATGCATGCTGGCCTTTGCACTGTACACTGATAAGGTGATAGATGCAGCGTCCATGAATTCCAAAAAGAATTTCACATTTTGATTGGTCAGACCACTGGACAGTTTTCAACTCCCCCCTCAGTCAGTCTTAAATGAGCTCGGGCCTATAAAACGAAAGTGTTTTTGTAGATTTTGTTTATATGCGACTTTGACTTAATCTTTACTTCGAAGAGTTTAATCCTGCATTTGTGGAGGCAGCGACAACTGTTGACTGACAATGTACTGCAGAAGAGTCCCTGGTCTCATGCAGTGATTTTAACCACAAAATCCTGTGTTTTTAATACAGTGCCGCCTGAGGGCCTGAAGATCACAGGCATTCAATGCCGTTTTTTGGCAGTATCCCTCGCACAGATTTCTTCAGATTCTCAGAATCTTTTGATAAGATTTTGTACCACAGAGGATGAAATCCCCAAATTCTCTGCAATTTTATGTTTTGAAATGATATCTTTAAATAGTTGAACAATTCACAGAATGTTGAAGTCCTCGCCATCTTGATTCTGAAAGACTTTATACCCACTAACGTTACTGACCCGTTCCCAATTAACCTAATTAACTGTGAGATGTTCCATCAGGTGTATTTTTTGTTTTTTTTAGCATCGGATAATTTTGCCAGTCTTTTGTTGTTCCCGTCCCAACTTGTTTCAAACATGCTGCAGGCATTTAATTCAAAATGAGCAAGTATGTTTCATAAACAAACAATAAATATTTCCAGTTCAACATTTGATTTGTAGATTTTAAAATATATTTTATTACATCTAGGGATTAAGTGATTTGCAATTAACAGATATTTCAATTTCTCTGCATTCCATTATTATTCATATGATACACAGCGTCCAAACCTTTTTGAAAGGGTTGTAGTGGTTAAAATAAAATGAATCGTGTATTGATTACCTGGATGCAACCTGCATTTGTTTTGTACTTCAACTCTCCAAAGAAAAAACCAGACTGAGGATTTTTGCTTTGATGCCAGTTCTTTTCACGGTCATGATCTCTGGGAATTTAACATGTTGTCCAAACCTCCAGAACTATTTCTTACAAAACACATCAGCTAGCTCATCATTTACCATCAAAATAGCTGCAGTCCAAGAAAAAGGTTTAGGTTAAGACTGCCATTTGCAGCACACATTCCCCGGCCATGCCCATTCTCCAAAACCCCAGACTGATTATAGTCCCAGGTACTGGAGACTAACAAAAATACCATGATACTGCCAGAATCGCATTCCAGGTAAAAGCCCTCAACATAAAGACATTTGCTTTCATCTCCAATTATGACCCTTTTTGACCAGCTCAAATGGCAAGTTTGGGATTTGTGTTTATCTTATTTCACGAGTGTTTTTGTCAGTAAGACCCAAGGTGAGGTCACACAGGGCAAGGGTTGTTTACAAGGATTAACTTCGTGCCTTCACTTACAGTCTGTTCTCCTGCTTTAATGCTTTAACTCCCAAATGTAACTCTGCATTAGCAGAAAAAGTGCATCATGCAACTTCACCAAAAATTTTGAATGACTAAATTGATGAGGGAAACTAGGGCCATTTCAGATTTTATTTTTTTTTTTTTTTTTTTTTTTTAATACAAAGATTAGCTCAACATAATTAACAAATATATTTCATGCAAAAAAAAAAAAAAAAAACTAATTTTGCGACACTGCAAACTAACTTTCTGTTCATAAAACGAACATTTATGCAGAATCAGTTTATCCACGGTTTGAGGCTCTTTTTCATTTTTACAGGTCTATATGCGCTTTAATGCGAGTGCCACCCCTCCGATCCCTGCACTGTAGGGTATGAGCGACCATACAGTGCACTGTATAACTGCTACACAGGACCCACAACACTTCACCCACTACAGGAAAATATATAGTATATAATTTGTTTAAAGCAATATATAAAAAATACAAAATCTATGAGCAAATGAGAACATTCAGCAATTACCCAAGCAATGCATATTAAAGTTCAGTGAAACGAAACATCGATTCAACTGGAAATTTGAAAATTCACTGCACAGGCTCACACAAAGAGATTGCTACCATACTACATCCCCATTATAACATATTCAGATAGGGCACACCTTCAGTCATGTCACTCAGTCCCACGCACTGTCCTTTATGTCTTTAGGACGACGCCGAGGGCCGTGGAAGGTATTCTCTGACTGCATCTATAATTGTAGATACCTCAGCCATGGCACCTTTGCCTGTGAGGAGATAAAGGACAGATGTCAGATCGCTGTGCCAAGGAAGCAAGAATCACCTTTAACAGATCTCCAATACTGCTGCTCAGTGTGACAATGTGTTAAATTATGATACACAGTTATTGGTCTGCCCCTGCACGCACAGTCTCGCATCTCTCCTGACAACCATTTTGATTGGTACATAACACACGGGCCCAGATTTGTAACTTAATAACTCAAGACTCATAGCCGATTGGTATGATCATCCAGCAACATGAAATGCTTCATTTAACACTTAAGCTGTAGGATTCGCTCCCTACTTCGGTATCACATCACCAGGTGGATATACATCAGGACATTTCAAAAACTCCCTTAAGACTGAGCCCATACATTAGAGACAAAGCAAAGATGACCGACAAAAGAACTGCAGACGAATCACAAAGCCAGTGTTGAGACTTTTAATACAAACATTACTTCAGTTGAGAAATAAAAATGCTTTCGCTCCTTCACTAAACTTTTAGTATTTGCCAAAGATGATGCCTTAGAGATCACATCTGAAGCATCCCCTGCACAGAATATTAAATTAATATTGTAGAATGCCAAAAATGATTAAAATATCATTAATAAGCTCACAGCCATGACATTATAATGGCTATACTGTGGTGCGCTATTCATCCTGAACACAAACAGCATGAAAGAATAAATTTTGCATCGGCAAAACAAGAAAAAAAAAAAACACTTTAACAGGGAACAATGCGTTAGTGGTATATTTATGAATAATTTGAGACAAAACGACTGACAGTTTAGGGGTAGAGGATTTGAATTATGGACTCAGGGTGACATCATACAGGATTTGAATAATGAACTCATGGTGACATCATAAAACCTCAGAGGAGAGTGAGATGAAAGAAGCTTTTGTTCTCACTCAGGGCACAATTAGGTTCAGAAGTTTCACACTTTGGCGAAAGGCCCCATAAACGAGCTGACAAATAACCATGTCCTGTTGCATCATAAATTTACCCCTGCAATGCAGGTTACTGTTACACTGGGACAAGTAAATGAACAGCTTCATCCCCCTTCAGATGAAAAACACCAGCATATTTTCAGGGGCCAATGGACTGATGTAACCGAGGCCTTCCAGTGAGCAGCTGGCAGGATCCAGGCAAGCTAAGGGTCCTTCTGCTCCCCCTGCTGGTTTGCGATGTTATGACAGTCACACCGGACTGAGGCCGTTCCTCCTGCCTACGCCAGGCTGGTGGGCTGCGCCACACCCTGAGCCAGCTGCAAATCTCTGGCGCTTGCTGCGCTGAAGTGACTCTCCTACAACTGCATGGAGCTTAATTTCTCATAATGGGGGAAACCAGCAACTGAGATGCAGTAAATTTCTTGGTCGCAATGGTCAGCAAAACCCTGGGATAAATCGAGCACCTCTACGACCTGGACTTCCTCCCAAAGGGCCAATAAACCCATTGCATCCTCTCAGCCGTGACTGATTGTGGCCCGAGATCTTAACATGGCAGATGTAAAGCTAATTCAGTGACACAACTGATGTTCCATAACGAACTAAAGCAACAAAACCATCTCAGGAATTTGCTTAGCGCAAATCGATTAGCTGCTACTGCTTAGTCGATTAGCTGCTACTGGTGTACCAGTTCATTGGTGACTACTTTTAATTCAAGTAGCGATTCGAATATTCTCCAAAAATCAGAGCGCACAAGGCTAGTTTAGGGCACACCGTTAGCCACAGAGGGCAATACTACACACCTTCATCTCCACAGACCAGCTTCTTGGCAATACAAGGAACCTCCACGTAGCCAAAGTCCTTGAGGGCCGAGACCTGCTTAGCGGTGATAGGGTGCTGCCACATGGCCGTGTTCATGGCAGGACAGAACAGCAGGGGGCGCGACAGGTCCCAGGCACGCACCACACAAGTCTGTCAAAAAACAACAGGGAGAGTCAGTAAATGTTAATGTCAACACATAAAATGCAACAAGCAATGGGGAAGCAAACGGGGGAAAAAAAAAAAAAAAAAAATCAGTTGGCTCTGTTACGTTTTATCAAGTCAAATCATATTCAGCCCCGTAATTTTTGCATATTCTTTTAATAATCCTCCATTTTCAATCAAATTCCATAACTTTTATCCAACCCGTAACGGGCAAGCACTCCTTTGCAGCATTATTACCAGCGTCGCCATTCAGAAATAAATGAATATTTGCTAATGGTAACTAACACGCATTTTATGGTTAATGTTAGCGACTGACGCATCTCTGACAACCATTTCTGGGCGAGAACACTGGCTCCCTGAAATTAAAGGTGATGCATGAAAGAGCACCCTATGTATGGGTTTAAATAAGCCTGTGTTGGACAGAAACAGCTATAGGCTGCTCTGGGTGACGAACAGCACTGAGCCAGGCCTTACACTCCAGGACAGGGTCTTCAGTTCAGAACCAAGGTCTCTTCCATTCTTCCTTTGAGTTTTGCTAACCAAAATCAACCAGAGCTTGTCATGCACATTGAGTGGAGTCTGGATTTTCAGGGTTCTGATGGACCAACCCAGAATTAGAGCACACGGCTTCACTAGATACTCACCAGTAGATTATCACAGATGCCACCGGCGATCTTTCCCAGGGTGTTGGCATCGAGGGGAGCTATGAGGAACAGGTCCGCCCAGCGCCTCAGCTCGATGTGGAGCACAGGGTCAGAGCGACGTTTCCACAGCTGTAAGGGTGGACACAGTGTACAGGATTCAGCAGACATTACAGAGAATGAGCACCACAATGCAGGAATACGAAATGGTGTCTTCCATAAATACAAACGTATAGAGCTTTGAAGAAAATGTAGATGTCCTTGATTTGAACCACAATAACATAATCCGTCTCATTTTCAAACCATCCTCTTTCAGTGTGTAACATTCGCGTTCTTTGTTGATCATAATGTTTACATAGCTAGTGGTAACATTGCGTTCAAAAAGATTGTGCTTATTTTGGAAAAAGAAATGTAATATTCAAGTCATGCTCTGGTCAGCTTGCTCAAGAGCATTTTGAGGAAAAACTTAGCATTACTCTAATCCCACAAATTCATCCTGTTAATGCCAAAACTTTGAAGATCATAAATTCACTCAGTTGTATTGCAAGTTGGCATATCATGCAGAAATGTTTTTGATACCAGAACCCCAGTAAATTGATGTAGCACTGATAATGATCTGACCTCCCTCTAAAAACGTAGCATTCCATATCAAAAAGCGACCAATGAAAGCACTGTAAAGACTACTCTGCCCATTTCCCAGAACTTAGCAAAACACTGCCACCACAGAATAAAGACAAACATTAACAAGATACAGCTAGGAACCAGACAAAATGCAGGGTTCCCGCTGCCGCCCCTCATTTTAGTCATTGACGAAAATAATTCATCGGTGACGAGGAGAAAATTATGAGCAGTCGTCGCAGTGGCGAATGTATTTGTTTAATGACGAATAAAATTTCAATGGCAAATAGTGGCTTCGTCTGCCCAGAGCATTCGAGACTGTAGCCCCTAAGATGTTTTCTTTAGCCCCATATAGTTTATACGAATCCATAAATAAATTAAATAAATAAATAGTTCTTCACTTTGGGCAGTTTACTACGTTACTGAATGTCCATAAAACAGGACAGCACTTCCATATTGTTTTATTTTCAATGAACAGAGCCAAGAAAGACCAATCAGAGAGGGGTTTTACGGGAAAACATGTTCAAATGCTGTCTTATTCGCTGACAGGTCTACGCGGGGTTGAAAAGCCGAATGATGTTACCAGGCAGCAGTCATGTGAGGGAGCGCATATTCGCGGATTTTAGTTTTACCTGTAAAACAATGGAAGCTGTCATCCCCTCATAATGAACTAGGAAAACAAGGTGTGTAAATTTCTATATGAGTCCCTAGTTACGTAAACGTGATTGATATGAGCGCATCTTTACATGGCATATATTAGTTTGATTAATCCTCGACTTAACAATTGCTTGATGCGTACAATCATGTCATTTGTTGCCATGTTTTCTACCACAGTATGACTGGCGATCTCTGAGCTAACGTTATGCAAAACATGGTACTTCCAAGTTAGCTTTAAAGGCACAAGACAGTGCTATACAATATCGGATTCATCATCAATAATGATCAAAACTTCGCATTGACAACAAACCGTTCCTACACGGCAGGGTTGGTTGTCTGTGAACTCACCACTGTTAAAATATGTTTAGGCCAGTGCGATAATTAGCCAGTAAGGTAGCTTGCTGTAGCCCAACTCAACAGTTCTCAAACTCAGTCCTGGGGTGAACGCTGTGTGCGATGGTTTTTCCTCCAACTGGAATTGCTATCGCAGAATTTTAATGAGCTCCAAGGAACTATTTTTCTGAACGAGTGGCTTATAATGTTAGAGGGGCGTTTCACTCTTTTAAACTCTATTATGACTGAAATGGCTATTCATTCAATGATTTTCAAAAACTCAGTGCAAGTAGCAGCAATGTGTTTGTAAAAACAGACTACACCGCATGACCGAATGGACGCCAAGCTTTTGACCAATAGCAATACGTGTTAATCCGCTGGTGGTGTTGTAATTATGACTGAATTATGTACATCCCGTGGCGCTTGCTACCGCTGGGGGGCTTTGGGTTTACCATGTTAGCATCAGATGGTGGTTTCGGACAGTACAGTAACCCAGTAACCAGAAAGCAATCCCCAGAGAGAAGTGGGTGAGGGTGCCAGTACTGAGACTTGTTTGTTGCTGGCATCAGAATTAGTGATTATCTGAGATGTTTAACATTTGAAACCTTAAACATTTGAGATTTACATTGAGGATTCCAATAAATTGTGCACTAAACATTGAACTCACCTAAAGTTCAATTTGGAATCAGTTAATGGAAATTTTAAGAGTTAAACATTTTAAATAAACATTTGACAATTCCACTAATTCAGATTCCAACAGCACAAAATTCTGAGCTCACCCCAATCCAATTTACCATTTTTGTCAGGCCTCTCTATTGCCCTTAAAGGGTGTGTCCCTTTTTAATTTTGAGATGCCAAAAATGGCTGCATTGATAAAAATGTTAAGGAAAAAAATAAAGAAATTAAGGGTTTAAAGGGATTTCTATTGCCAGTCTTTTGAATAAATTCCATGCTGAATGCTCAAGAGGTTTTAATTTAGCTTTTATGCTCCACAGGGTCCCCATTATTAGAGGTTGGACTTGAACAGACCCGAAATTATATAGACAATTGAAAGTATAATGGAGAGACCTGTTATAATGCAAATATTTGAGGTTTGACCTTGTTCATGCTGCACGCACTTTGTCCGCTTTGAAGGCTTTTCAAAGTTTTATAAAGTCCATGAGTGACTAATAAAAAATTACGACTATGATTAAGTGAAGAATATTTTTTTGACTTTATTTCTCGAGGGAGAAAGTGAAGAATATTTCTCAGGACCCAGGGGGAACCCTGAAAATGAAGTGCATATTGCTAAATCAATCTTAAGGCACATCTCTTCCACAGCATCCCATGGCTGCAAGGATGTTCTTAAGTAAGGTATTGTCCAGCAACCGAGTTTAACCTACCAAACTGGCAAATCAAAACATGCCTGATGGGTCATGTAAAGAATTGCAGTTTTCGCTGTAGCATTTCCCCACTTCAAACATTTGTGTTTCTCCATAGACTGAACCTGGTGAATCACCACCTTTGCATGAGTTAAGCCTGGAGGATTTCTGTTAGACTGACTGAAGCAGCAGTGAGGGCCCTGTGTGTTCCCTGTATTCTGTGTTTACCTGCCATTCATCCCTGTCACTGTAGACTCTGACAGGGATCTCCTCGGCGCTGAAGAAGTGTGTGGCGTGATCAGTGGCCACCACCTGAACATCAACCTGGGAGAGGAGAAGAACAAACCCTTCAAAGTTTATCACACTTTCATTAATTTAATGAATATGGTATGTGCATTGAAAACATGGTAGGATTTTAGCATCTTGCTCAGCATAAACAGTTAGCATGAGTGAAAAAAAGGGGAAACTTTCAGACCGTATTTTGCGAATGACAACTGAAGCTTTTTTTTACAGGTTTCTCCACAAATAGTGCACTGCCTATTGTCAAATCACTGCAAAAACCAAAGATCCAGTGCTCAGAGGAAAAAAAAAAAAATTATTCACTTCACCAAATTAACTGAAACTAATCAAACCCCGCTTATTTTAAAGGTAGACTGGCCCTCAAGATATTTTAATTTCTCACCCTCACCTCACTCTTGCCTATTTGCTTTCCATACATGCAAATACAGGCAAAATTATCTTCATCCATATCTCAAATAACTTGGGTCCATTCATTACAAATGTGTGAACACTGCCTGAATATACAGGCAAAACCAGGCAGAGAACAAGGGTGAGTAATACAATTGAGTCTTTATCCAGCTAAACAAATAACTGCAGTCGTTTCCCAAAATATTTCCATATTTTCACAACATGGCTGACGCAACACGCAGGAAATTTTAATTAAAACCGTCTGCCAGCAGAACAATAAATGAGCAGAGACCATAGAATGGAACAACAAGAAAAAAACAGAACAGAAATGCAGTCAGTGACCACTTCATTAGGAACACCATACTTATACCAAGTGGGGCCTCCCTTTGCTCTCAAATACCTCGGTTTGGCAGCTGGGGAGGACACTGAAGTGCACTCAAGTCATTGTCAAGTTTGTGAAAAAACTTTCGCTTTGTGACAGGGTGGAATATCATGCTGAAAGTAGCCATTACAAAATGGGCAAATTGTGGCCATGACACACATGGCCAATAACAATACTCAGGCTGTGGCGTTCGAAAAATGATAAATTAGTATTAAGTTGCTCAGAGGGAGCCAAGAAACCATTCACTACAGCATTACACCACCAGCAACCAGAACTGTTGGCAGAGTGGGTTTGGATTCAACTTGACACCAGATTCTGACCCGAACATCTACACGCGGCAGCAAAAAAAAAAAAAAAAAAAGAGATCCATCAGGCCAAGCAATGATTTTCACATGCTGAACTTTCCAGGTTTGGCGAACCAGCGCCCCCTGCAGCCAAGAATTCGGTAGTAGGCTGTCAGTAGTGGAATCTGACGATGTCTCACTGCAGTAAAATGAGGTCAGTGAAGCTTTCTTTTAGCTCTAAAGTTTGGCCATTCTCCTCATAGAGAAGGCACCCTCATCCCATATGTGGAAGGAGAGAGCAGTATGGCTTACATCATATAAAACACAGCGTATCTCTCAGTGCTCAGGGTGCCGCTCCATGTCCTGGGGGATGGAGGAAAGGTCGTCCCAAAGTTCACACATGTATCAAACTCCTCTTCCTTCAGGAAGAGTCTCTCCGTGGCTACAAGGGAGACTGCAAGCGAAATGATGACAGCCAACAGTGCACTGCGAGAGGCAAAGAAGCACTTTGGGAAAGGACCTTTGTAGTGCACATCTATTATGGATGCAAAAGCAGGGTGCCATTTTATGGGATGAATGGATACATTTGTCCTTCAGGATAGAAATGAGTTCCAAATCGATTTTGCCCATTTTGAGTACTACAAGAGTCAATAATTATGAAAATAAGTAGACCACACAAGAAACATGCCATTACAAGCGCGGTTATCACCCTATATTCTTAAAAAAAAAAATTTAAAAAAAAGGGCATAGCCCCAGACCTCCCCCATAGTACAAAAAAATCAGTGACGTGCAGCCAATTGGCTCTGCAGGTGTATGCAAGAAAATTGTTTATTTGGTGTACATTTTATCTATGAACAAAATTTATTTCATGTATTGATTGCCTATGAGTTAGCCACTAGCAGTAGAAATCTACCACCAAAATCACTTCTGCCAAACTGTTCCCTCCAGGATGAACGAGATGACTGGATCTGCCAGACACTGAAATCTAGAGATAATGTGCATGAAGCAAAATACATTTTAAAAGGAAAAATTTTCACTTAAGAAACTTTAGAAAAGTAAACCAAATCACAGCCTGTCCAATGTGTACCAGATTCAGTATTTTTACAAGAACCCTAGTCCTAATGGCATAAACCAAGTCTAATTTCACCATTAACAACCCGCTTCCCTCATACGCGCCGAGAAACAAAATTCAGAAAAATTGAAGAGACCTTGAATGCAAATATGGGGACCTGTGCATGCCGGTGTTCCACCCAGCTTCAAGAACAAATTACAATATGAGCTCCCATTCATTTCAATTTCAATAAAAAAGGCGCGATTCTTCTCCCCAATGTGAAATATATGAAATCGCTAATGTTCTAAAACATAATATGTAAAATAAAGAGACACACAGTTTAGGCGAGTGTACAGCGGATGAGCAGGCCGTCACTCGAGAACATGCAACCGACCGCTCTTATTAATCAACGAATTAAGCGGACGAGAAAAATAAGTCTTTTGACGGTTTTTAGTTCTCTCTAGTGGTGAATTTTAGAACAGCAACACTCTGCGAAGATCGCAAAACGGAAACATGCTCGGCTGTTCACCAAAATGTCCAACATTAACTTATTTCACTCTCACATCTTGGCTCATAACAGTTCTGGCCTGAATCGTGCGAGGTTAACAGTGCCCGGACTGCAGTGTTGTTCAGCACGAACTGAATGCGAAATGTGGCTCGCTAATACGCACATGCACAGCTAGGCCTATCTTAAAATTAAAAAGCAACCATAAACACTCAAATTTAAATTTGAATACATATTGACTTACTTTATGCAGTGAACTATCCACATTACTACCGCTAAATTCTTACTACTTAGCAATGCTAGCTAGCTGGCTAAAGTTAGATTTAGGATCTATGACAACCAACACTGTAGCCAGCTCGCGAAATTCTAATAAAAATTCGGGTGACAAATCACGACGAATTCACTCATATATGCAAACAGCTGACCACTCACCCCAGGCACTTCAAGAAGTTGGGAAACCAGCAAAGGCAATTTTAAGGCTGCAACACTGCCCGTCACACCAATAAGAACATGAAAGTCAGAACGAGAGGAGGCTGTCGCAGTATAATCTGATTTTGTAATCTCATTTTTCTGCATATTACGCCAATGTAACTGTTTCTGACATAGCCGGTGTTTCACAATTAGTCAACAAGATTCACACTAGCTGAAGAAACGAAATCGATTTTTAAAATCCAACCCGGAAAACCGCAGCTCTAGTTTCAGGGGCAGCAGCAACAACTCAGAACCAGAGCTGCGGTAATATGAGTCACGTGATGCATCACGTGAGCCTCTCACACAAGGGACTGGAGACGTTCAGGACAACCGATACAGCATTAGGTCCAAGTCAAGGATGTTTCATACTTCACGGTCCAGGTCCTTAGAAATTGTGCTTGTTTCATGATTGTTGACCACAGACCCGTTATTTTATATTATTTTAATCCAGATCTGGTTTGCACGTATTTGTTTAGATATTTCGCGACATGATTTTGCCAGAATAAATCACCCTGCTTGCAAAAATGCGATGTCCACGGTGCACCTGAATTAATTCCTCTAAAGTATCTTCTAAACAAAGAACTATGCACGTAACACTTCACTGTTCATAGCGGAGTGCAGCCCGCTCACTTGCATGCATCAACCACCGCAACCGTATCAAGACGTGCACGAGCCCGTGCGGAGCCCAGTGGTGCGCGCACGCCAGCCCTGTGGAATGTTCTGGGCAGTTGACAGCGAATCCTTGGAAAAGCGCTTCCGCTGAAGGCTACGTTATGTTATCAGTGACCTCGATCATTGTTGCTCTGCTCTGAAAAGTGTCGGCTGCGTTCATCTGTTTCAAATGCAGACCTTAACGCCGCACGTGTACTGGGCTCAGCGTCATGGCGAAATCTACCTGCGCGTGGAGCTGAGTGACGCTCAGGTGAGACCGAGCAAGACCTGTCAAGTGCTCGAGAGGCAAAAGGCTCGCTAAACTTGTTAGCGTGCTAGCAGTGAAGGTGGGCGATTGTGACTGCAGCATTTGTTCCTTGCTCCACATTAGCCAATGCATGTGAGCCCCCGTTTGCTCGTCAGTTAGCCAGCTAAATGGCGATTAATTTCGTGATGATGATGGTGATGTCAGTGCGACTGCATATCTGAAATATCTGGCCACGTATACATAATCGCATGATAGAGCATCGTGTTCATTCTGTTATTGTTATTTATTTTTCAATGGCTGGCAGAGCTAAGCATCTGTTAAAAAGTATGTTATCGGCTTGCTAGAATTAAGTCGCATAGAAGCTAGTTTGGAAAAGAAATTAGCTAAGATAACTACTCTAACGTTTAATTTGGCTTTTATTATGTACACATTTTAAATAGTCTATTGCATGACTCAGTTCAGTTTGAGATAAGTTAATTCAGACGCATTTTCAGGATCAGGTTTCTGGCGGTCATGGCAGTGTTGGGTCAGAGTGCAAACCAACGAGGTTATCCACCTGGCCTGTCAAAATCCCTTGACATGCATTATTTACGCGTTGGATGAGTTCAGAGTATGTTTAATTAATTCAGGGGGATGATTTACTGTATTACTATTTTATAGAACCAATTTCTAATCTCCATGTTTCCATATACCGATAGTGACAACTGTCCAATCTTACCCAAAAAGGGCGATTGTAAGTCATGAGGGGTGTTCTACGAAGTGAGATTTGTGGGTTAGCGGGGTATGTCGAGTCTAAGCCTGGAATTTTCATGTGTCCCAAAGGTGGCTCTCTTAACTTTCCATGGGAACTTAGGGTGTCTCCAGTTGCAAGGTTAGGGCTCACGCGACGAAAGCCCGGCCTAAGTTGAACTTGCTTTATAGTACACCCTTCAGGTTTTTGTTTTTTAGCCTAACATCGTTGCACCTGATTCATCTAATTACTTAAGCATGGTCTTCGGGCAAGAAGGACCTTGACAAGTACAAGTAAGTGTATTATCGCTGGGCTAAAACAAAAACCTGCATCCACTCCGGTCCTTGTTGGATAAGACACTTCTGGTTTAAAAGGTTGAGGAAACGAGAGCCCTGACAACAAGGGGATATTGGTTTACTGAGCAACAGATGGAACACCTGATTTTATGCAAGTTTTATGTAAATACATGCCTCTCAAATACAGTTCTGCTTTCTAACTAATCTTGGTCAGATTCCATCGGACCTGTTCTGTTTGCTATATTGAATGAATAGATTTACAAGTGCTGAAAGCCTTGTGCAAATTTGGATTGCAGCACAATTTTTTTGCATTGCGTTCCAACTAGGACACAGCAAACTGCATTGTGCGGAGAATTTTAGTCCGCAGAATATAGGGGAAAAAACCGCACAGTTGATCGTATAAGTATAGATTTTTCAATGAAAAGTTATCACCTTCTCAGATGTTTTGCTTTGCAAGCGTCGTAGCCTAAATCATCATAATGGACTCTGTCCCATTCCAATATTGTGTTCAAAAGCAGGAGCTTCATAAATCTTCAATCTGTCAAGTTTTGGTTTCCATGACGATTGCAGTTGCTTACATGACACAATGGCTTCTGTTTTGCATATAACTGTGGATGGTTGCAATAAATATTGTTCTTTGTGAAAGCTTGAGACAATATGCTGCAAATGCCAAGGGGACCTCAGCACACATTGGCTACCTGCAATTGTACAGGTCCTAAAAGTCATTCAGTGGATAGTTAACAGATTTATGATGCTCGTTACTGCATGCAGATGCCTGATCTTATGGCGATGTTGCAAATTCAGAGAAAGGAAGTGACTGTGGAGAGGGTGTAGCTGAAAGATGCAGAATGACTGTGCTCTCCTTAGTATCATTTCAGTGTACTTCCTCTCCTCTCTTTGACAGAATCTTGATATTAGGATAGAGGAGAATGTCCTTTACTTTAGAGGTAAGTTGGGACGCCGGCAAAGGGAAGGCCATTTTTTTGTCGGAATTGGGTTTGCAAATTAAATGGCTTCAGACCACTTTACTTTAACATCCTTTAAATTTTGTGCATTTTAGCCCAGGGTCATGGTGCCAAAGGAGACAATGATTACGAGTTCAGCTTGGAGTTTCTAGAGCCAGTGAAGCCAGAGGTACATGCTTTCTAATTAACATCCCGACGTACTGTATTGGGTACAATTATAAGAGAGTAGCTGTGCACGTTTGCATTTGGTTTGGTAATGATGATTGAAAAAAATTATCCTTGTCAGAAGTTCTTGTGTCTGCATGTAATCATGTCTCATTATTTGTGTGTGCTGGTATGAAGGTGACGCATAAGTCCACGCAGCGTCAGGTGAACATCACCGTGCAGAAACGGGTGAATTCCTGGTGGGACAGACTGACCATGCAGGAGCGCAAGCCCCTCTTCCTGGCCCCAGACTTCGACCGCTGGCTGGATGAGTCTGATGCTGAGATGGAGCTACGCGCCAAAGTAAAACAGCTTCTGCGTCATCTTCGCACTTCTAATGCCCCTCTGGATGGTTTACTGATGTGCTCAGATCAGAGTCAGTTTTGAGTGAAAGCAGCTCTGCAGAATGATTCCAGAGTCAACATGCTTTCTCAGTTTGAAACATGAACTCTGTAGACTCAAACTATACTGACAGGCATTAAAAACGCATAATAAAATATACTGTTAAGTAGTGGTAAATGGTTTCTTTCGTAGTTGCAAAACACGGTCTCGGGAAACTGTGCTTTTGGTAGCGAGACTTGCCCTCACTGTTATCGTTACCTTGGCAGTCAATTCAGCAGTTCTTATGCATTATCTGACATGGCGGAAGACGTTTTGTGGAATGTGTTTTTGTGGCGTCACAGATGACGCACTTTGTCGGGGATGACAGCTGACACATCTGGTCATTCTGTGTCGTCCCTGCAGTCTGGATACAGTCATTTAATGGACATTAATGCGACCAGAATCTTTTCTTTGAGACTGGCCATCATTCAACATTCAAAATGTTTGATTCTTACGAGATTCATTTGTTTGTGGCATTTGAAATGGGAATGATGTGACTTTGTTTATGTGTGTTTTTATTGGCCCTGATCTTCAACTTTTCATGCGCAAAATGACTTCTCCCAATGTGATTCACGACCATGATCCAGGGAACAGTGCTGCATTTAGAAAATCATAATAAGGTGTTAAACCAAGAAAGGATTCAAACCCACACACTTGACATTTTGCAATGCTGACCATACCTGATGGTCATCATGTCAATCAGCAAAAGGAAAACCTATCAGTTTTCAAATTAGACGATAAAAACCACTCTGCATTTTTAATGCCTCTCAGTATATAAGACAAATATGCAATATACAGTAAGTCCTGCATTTTCAATTAGAGACGTTAGAATGAGAAAAAAGTCAATTTGAGATGATTTGGTAGCTTTCATGTAGTTTTAGTTTTGAGAGTCAATGATGTAAACGCGTGCAGTTCCTGCTCTCACTTTGTCTTTATTTGCGTCCTTCTGTTTGTCTGAAAGGAGGAGAGAATCAACAAGGTCAGCATTGAGTCAAGGATTCCTAAGGACCGTAAGTATTCCACCCATATATGAGCTGATGTTTGTTTGTTTGTTTGTTTGTTTGAACTGGGCTCGACTGCACTTTGTGTGCGGCATCATCGGCAGGAAGTAAGGGTCTGTCTGCAGCGTATTTAGAGAAGTTGTCACACGCAATGGGGCTCGCCAAGTTAGGCGCCTGTATCGCAGAAAGAGAGAACAGTAAAAGTGTGGTACTTTGATGATGCCGTTTCCTTCTCTTTTGGGCATTGATATTGAAAGGTCAGTAAAGCAGTGCTCGTTGTGACCGGGCCCGGTTTGCGCATAATTTGTTACGGTTTCTCCTCCTCAGCATTCCTGAACCTGAAGAAGGGCTACCTGTTTATGTACAACCTGGTTCAGTTCCTGGGTTTCTCTTGGATTTTCGTCAACATGACTGTGCGCCTCTTCATACTGCGAGAAGGTGAGGGTTAGTGTTCATACTACAGCCCTTCACCAAACACTAGGTTGCCATCATCACCAGCATTACATCCATTCTCTCTGACTCCTCACCCCAGGCTAGAGCTGGGTGTACATCAAAGGTTTTTATTTCCTTTGAGTAGTCTGATGCAATTATCTAGAAGTCAGCCCTCCCCCATGCTGAATGTTATCACCTTAGCGGTTTGACTGACCTTAAACTTGCCATTAAAGTCAGAATTTCAAAAAGCAGTAAATATTTTCCCCCACCTTCATAAGGTTTGATTTCTGGCACTGATGACATTTTCCCTTCATCAGCAAAGCAAAGGGGAGATGGCTGTGACTCATGCTTTGACACTTCTCCAAAGTCAGGTTTCTTTTTAATCTGCATTGGTGAACGCTGCCGCATCTATCTATAGACATGCATCTAGCTGACATGCTTCAAGAGGAAGCAGTGTGGCCTATGTGCATGAATTTGTGCTGAAAATATGTTTAGAGAGGTTTACAGAAACACTTTACTGGAATAACAAGTGTTGCATTTCTCATCTCTCAGATTCCTTCTACGACACATTCCACACCATTGCTGACATGATGTACTTTTGTCAGATTCTGGCCGTGGCAGAAGTCATTAACCCTGCCCTGGGATTGGTCAAGACTGGGGTCTTCCCTGCCCTAATTCAGGTAGCTAAACTCTGGCTCAACGTGCACAGAGCAGACACTTCACTGGCTGCCCTCGGAGACTAATCTTTTAGATGAAGGATAAAGGGTAGAGTCGCCAACCAAGCCAGAGACAATCCAAAGCAGTGTTTACATTAGTGAGGACCCTGCTCTCTGTCAAGCAGACTTTGAAACCATAACAGATCATTAAAGCATTTGTCTCTCATGTTCAGAAACTTCAGCTGTTTATGGTGCGCTGTTCTCCCCGTCTGCCCAGCTGGTGGGAAGAAACGTCATTCTCTTTGTCATCTTTGGGAGCCTGGAGGAGATGCAGAACAAGGCTGTGGTGTTCTTTGTCTTCTACCTGTGGAGCATCATTGAAGTTTTTAGGTAAGTTGTCCGCTTCCAGTTAACGCTGGAGAGGCAGTAGTGATATTTTCTCTTGACCGTGAAAAAGAGCCTCATTTGGGCTGAAGGTCCCCTCAGCAGCAGAGACATCTCATCCATGACTCCATATGTCCTGAGCATAATCAGCCACTGCGCCCAGTGCAGTTTACCATAGAATACAGACTGTGGAACCTCCTGATGCTGAGGGTCACTATAAGATAATAGAGCTGTGCAATGAGAAAGCTGAACTTTATCTTTTGATAGACCCATCTTCTGATCATTTAGTCTTGGATTTCTCTGTTCTGCACACATTTCCTTCTGCTATGGTCTTGTCCTTTATCTTGATAGTAGAAGCATATTTCAGATGCAAAGCACATCACAAAGCCAGCTCGTAACTTGTAGATGCAGCAGGCCCGAGTTTTTCTACCTCGCAAAGGCATTAGCTCATGTAGCTAGTGTCCAAACGTTTTATCACCCAGGTGCTACTGTTATATCGGTGTTCTTCTTTTTGTATTTTTATCTGCATCCTGCATGCCTCTTTGTGAGGATATTAGCAAGTTTTGAAAACCAGCATGCAACAGCAAATCTGCAGGAAATAATTTTTTTTTGGTGTTATCAGAGATAATGGAGCCCCGAGCCTCGTCGGTGGTGTAGATTCGTCAGTATTGATAGTAGAGTTTTATAAACAGGATATCCTGGCGGCTAAAGGATCCTGTACTCTTTCAATATGGCAGTACTTGCCAGGGCCCACTTATCCAGAGAAGGTGAATTACTGCAGACAGTCTCAGTCAAAAAGAAGCCCAAATGTTTAATGGAGAGAGAAGATTGAGCCGGGACTCGAGTGGTTGTTTAGCTACATTTCTGCAAAGATGAGTCACTGCGACGCACGGACAGGAAGCCTCATTGCTCTGTGGCCCAGGTGAGCTGCAAGAACAGTCCTTTTGTCTCCACACTTCCCCAGGTACCCATACTACATGCTGGCCTGCATCGACACACAGTGGAAGACGCTTACCTGGCTGAGGTACACTATTTGGATGCCACTGTACCCTCTGGGAGTACTAGCAGAGGGTGAGTGAGCCTGTTAGGTTGTATCTGTTTTGACACAAATGGACTGATATGCACAAGTAATGATCATAACAATGACAGCATCTTAAAATGGTCTCCCTTTGCTGTGCTGCAGCGGTCGCTGTTATCCAGTCTCTGCCTATTTTCCATGAGACGCGTCTGTACAGCATCCCTCTTCCCAAAGCCTTGGGCCTGTCTCTCAGCTTCTCCTACATCCTGCAGATATACCTGGTGCTCATGTTCCTCGGTGAGAAGCCTCTACTAGATGTTCACTAAAAATTCACCACCAAAGCTTCACTCTCAACCATGTTGCTTACAATCCACATCATGGGTTAAAAGTGTTTGTTCTTACAATCCACACAGCTGAACCTTTTCATTCTTAATAAGACGCTTTGCTACTCTTAAATTATGGATGCATTCTACTGCAAGGTATACACAGACAATTCTCAGTTAATATTGAGTGTGTGACCTTTACTTAATCAAAGGTCCAGGAGTATTTTCCGTCTTTTACCGACCTAACCAAGTCCAAGTCAGCAGTGTAACACAATGAGGTGTTTGCTCTGGGAGCATGAAAGAGATGCTGTTCTCGACTCACCTGCTATATTTGATGCACATTTTCGACCCAGGCGGTTTCCATTATCTCTCTTACCAGGCCTCTTCATTAACTTCCGCCACCTATACAAGCAAAGGCGGCGGCAGCTCCGCTCCAGGAAGAGGAAGGCCAACTGAGCGCCAGAATCTTCGGATCACTAGGACTGGAGGCCCAGATCCACCGCTGGCCGCACTTTCCCTCAAAACTGCGATCATTACAGATTTCCCGCTCGTACCCGACCCCACTGTAGCGCAGCCAGATGTACTCGGACCTCCTCTAAGCAAAGCCTACAGAAGTGCATTCATTTTTTAACACACCTCTGCATGAATTTCAAAAAATTAAATGGTCAAAAAAAAAAAAAAAAAAAAAAAAAAAAAAAACATTGCTAGATTCAGAAACTTAACTTCGGGGGCCCGACTCGCCCTGTACTGCAGGTGCTGCCGACTCCTGCTGCCCTGTTCAGCTGTGAAATACAGCTCTAGCTACACAACAGGTTTTATACTGCCCCTGTCGCACAGCCCAGACACACACACACCTGCGTTTGCCTGATCTGCACAGTGAACTGCCTCGGCGAGTGAGGTCATATATTACATCATCAGGCTCTCGCGAGTCACACTGAGGAGTGCAGTGCTGTAAACTGTTTCCTGTCCCATGCTAAACAAACTTCTCCAGCCCTGTCACAGTCCTGTAAATGAGGCATCACATGACACTGTTTTACGCGTTGCATAACAGCATTTTAGTTAGATTTTATCAGAATAAGGATGGAGGCATGAAATGCGCGATAAAGATTTCAGTGAAGTGACATTCTAAACATGACAGCATTCTATATTGCAGAGAAAGGGAATCTGAGTTAATGGGATCAGACCAAAAGAAGAGCGGGGAGAGGACCGATGCAGGACTAACTGCACATGCCTCAGGGCTCCGTTTCTAAGGGTATTACTGGAAGGTTCCGTCAGAAGTAATACCACAACCCCAATTAACTCAAGTAACTTTCACTATGTCAGTGGTTACCTGAATATGCCTAATGGGATGCTGACCAAATGCTTTGGTTTGGAATGCATTTTGTAATCATGTTTAGATATTGCTTTCCTGAAATATTTTGAAAGAATAAGGACGGTTTGATGCGTTAATGTGTAAGTCATTGCGCTGCTTTAAAGAGTCATCAGCATCATGTTTTTAATCCGTCTCCCTCATCTCTGCTCACATGATCCAGAGTTTGCACCAAAAATGCACTGCATTCCATACATGTGCAACACCGAGCCAAGGTCATTCACTATTAAACTTTCATTAGTTTTAAACTCCTGTCAAGTGAGGCCACACCAAAGTTTAACTGTACATTTCAGACTCCGGTTTCTACGTAGAGTCTGCTCACAATGACACATGCGTCAGAAACGTTTGACTTGTGTTAGAAGGGAACTTCCCCATTCAGCAGACCAGGAGGAATCAATTCCTGTCAAACGCTGAAACATGGACAGGCTTCTCCCTGAATGTAACCCAGTAATAATGAAAGGGCAGGTTACCAGGAACCTCAGGGACAACAGCCATTTTTAAAGAAGATTGAAGGAAACACTGGAATCTTGTATTATGTTGTTGGGCTTGTATATGAAGGCCTGTTACTGAAGGGCACAATTGATTTGTAATGAAGTATAATAATGAAGAAATAAATGTTGGATGAAGAACTTGTATTTCGCTGCTGTTATTGAATTCCTGCTGCTAGAATATATTGATAAATGTATTAATTCAACTGGTCGTTAACCAGCTGAGTTCAGATTGTGTAAATGCCGTTGTCCATCGTCCATAACAATTTGACCTGTAACCTCAAGGGGTCACAAAAATTTATCAAATTTGACAAAATTCGGTCAGCAACATCTTTAGCACGCAAACTACTATGGGATTGCATTTCAGCCCTGCTCCTTAAAAGTGGGCGTGGCAGGATGGTCATACTGAGAGACTTTAGTTGTCCTGTAAAGCCTAGTTCCCACTTTCAAGAGTTTTCGTGCCGATGTACCAAGACCTATAAATCGTAATGAGTTGCAGTTCGTCTGCCTGTCGAGCTTGAAATTTTGACACGGCCTCGGACGTGGGAATGTTCAAGAACCGCCGTCTGACATCACTTTCTTTATTCATCGTAGGTCTGTCTTCTGCCCATTATGCCCAAAAGAGGTCTTTTGAAAGACCAACATCTGACACCCTCTCACATCCAAAGACAACGTGTCAGCAAATCACTGAGACAGGGGATCTTGCAGGGTCACTATACGCAAGACTACAACAACATTGGTTTTGAGATTATTTCTAATCCTGCACCTGGTGCTTCCTGTTTGGTGCTGGGATGAGCGCACCGATTGGTTGATGATAATGGCCGCTTCATTGAACAACACAGTTTGCATAAGGCTTCACTAAAGACTTGCGATAATATTAAACATTTGATTTTGTCATAACACCAAGACAGGAAAAAGAATGCCTTAAAACAGCTTGGATTGAGTTTTATGACCACCGTATGTCTAATGACCAAGATCACGGGAGCGCGCTGCAACTCAAGCATAACTCACGATTTTACTCAGACTTTGGAAATTTGTCTGCTACTTTGAAATCGCTTTAAAAAGTCATTCGGTGTAAGCCCAGCCTTAGTCGATTTGTGGTCATGTCGTTCCATGACGCGGGCGTTCGTAGCACCTCGTCACTATGTCTTTCACAGTCGCAGCCATTTTCCACAATACGATTGCATTGGAATGTTCAAGAACCATCATGACACTTGCGCGACACCACTACGACATCGCTATGACGTATGACGATTTGTGATGAGCGTGCAAAGCCCATGATTTTTTTGAACATTTTGAGAATTGTGCCACAACAAAACTGAGATGAAGACTTTGTTGCAACTGTCCAGGAATCCCTCTGAGTACATCAACGAGACCCTCAAGATTTCCCCAACGACTTTCCACGATCTGACCTCGGCGTGAATCGGCGCATTAAATCATGAAGGTGGGAAGGAAGCTTAAGAGCGGAGCAGAAAGTTGGTATGAAAAGTATACAATATGTCTAAACATATAAATGACAGGTTTTTGACAATTTCTGAAAAATGGCCGTTTTGTGACCTTCGATATTCCTTCGCCCATAGACACCTATTTGAACACTAACGGTCACAAATATTGATCCAGTTTGATGAAACTTTGCACACATCTTCAGGACATAAACTAGTGTGTCATTTCCCTTTGGCCTTGTGCCCCACTCCCACATGGACATCACAGGGTGGCAGAGTTTCTCATTTAATTATATCACTGGAATTGCTTTCAAAGGTATGAAACATTACATTTATTCCTTGAAATATTTGATACTATTCCGCAGACATTTAGATGACATACTGGTCAAGTCCGTTCTCTTCTTCCCAATGCCAAGCTTATTTACCTACATTTGTTTTTATAAAACATGTTTGGGATGTTCCTGGGTGTTGCCTTGTGTGTATTCTAACAGGGGACAAAGGTATGAACTGGCAATAACCAGGGTGGGCAATTCTGGTTTGAGAGGGCCGGGGTGTCATGAAGTTTTTATTTCTGCCAATTACCTTGACTAAATGAGCTAACTGGCTGTGCACTCAAGCATGAGTTCACTCGTCAATTAAATCACGGTAAATTATTCCATTTTGGGACACAAGAACAGTCTTTCATGATCATTTAAGAGCAATTCACGAAACTAGTGCACAAAGCTCAGTTAAGGTACTCATATTTACCACAGCCTACTGTTTGCTAGCCAGCTGTACCGTTCTTAATTTCCTGAAAATGCATCTTCCCTGGCTGTCAGAATTTGTGAAGCAGCTTGGTCGTTCTATTAAAATTTCCGAAAAATGATTACTTAAATTTCAATAAATTCTTGATGTTTGATCGGACCAACCCAATGCCAGACGCCTGAGCGGTGTTTTGGCAAAGCTTGGAGGCGACTGGCGCAACGGTCTGCCTTGCAAACCCTTGCAGACTGACAAAGTCGCTGCTAATTATAATAGTAGGATGCAAGTGAAATGTAAGAGTTCACATTTGGTTTGACTAATTAAAGGTCAGAGGTTGGGAGTGAAAACTGGGGACATACAATATGACCTTCATTTCCCCCCTGGGCTGAACCCATCACTGAGTTTGAAGAGACAGAATCCAGCTTCACCAAATCTGGCTTGCCACTTGGAGAACTAAGTGATGGGATCTTGCGAAAACTGCTCAATTTTTGTTTTCTCCATCAAGATATAATTTAAGTAGAACTTGTCTGTTTGTGCCACAGTGAGTTTAATTTAGCTGCACCCTGGGGAGTCCTGGTCAATTTAAACCCGAATAACTACTGCTTGGAGATCCCAGTTGGTGAAAGTGATGAACCGAAAACAAGTGGCACCATCTAAATGACTCATCATTCCTCCAACTCAGTAGTTTCTAAAAAAGGTTTAATGGCGATCCTTGTCTGCAAACACTATTTACAAAGCTTTTAAGATACAAAAAGACATTTCATAGGGGACTCCCACACAGCACAGACACAAAGAGCGTGAGTACTGCTTGGCCTCATGAGGAGGGTCTAAACACACAGAGCGCCAGCAGCACACCTCCATTCCCGCAGTTCATCCGATGGTCCCTGATGTGCAAAGCAACACTCATCTGTACTAAAACCTTCAGTTCACATCTGAAGGAGCTCAGTGACCAACAGCCAGTCAGAAGTCGCAATGACCTCTTGTACAACAGTGTTGGGCGACAATTGCATTCTCTCAATCATTCATACACACAAGCTGTCACCCTCTCTCGCTCACATACACAAATACACACACACACACACACCACATCACCATTTTTGCAGGTGAATTATCCCCATTTAGTCTGCAGATGAGGAGGATTTTTGATGTAACAGTAGGAGGAGGAGGGGGGGGGCTGTTTACACAGGGGGGTTCATACCTGTCCCCCTCTCCCCCGCTCCCCTACATCCTGTCCCTGTCGCCCCCGGAGAAGTCAGTCACCATCGGGGAGATGTTGTGCTCGAAGGCGGCGTACTGAGGGTCCCCAGTACTGGCCAGTTTGAGCTGCTGGGCGGCGTGGGACAGCTGGAAGGCAGCGTCAGGGTGGGCGGAGTCTGGCAGCAGGGTACACTCCCTCTCCAGCAGCTCGGCCACGCCCTTCAGCAGCTCCCAAAAACCAAAGGCCAGAGCAGCTTTCCTCAAACGGTTCAGCTCCTGAGAGACAAACGGTCATGCTCACTTCCTGCTCAGTGTGGACCACAAACTAAATCCTGAGGAGTGGCTCTTCGTGACATGAGAAAGGAACAAAATACTGTTCCCTCAAAGCAGCATTTTACCACAATGTAGGAATAATGCTCTGCGCGATACCGAGTTACCCGCTCTTTTCAAGCACGGCTCACCTTGTAGAAAGTCTGGGTCTTTTCTGGCAGCTTCCGGGCATTTCTCAGGATCTTCTGCACATCAGTCTGCAGAACCATACACTGAACATTATCATCCTGCATTTCCCTTGAGGGTAATTGCCGTTTCATCAGGACCTATGTATCTAACCTAAAATGATGTCCAACGTACAACCAGCTCAGTGGGTAAGTGTAGTGTCCAACATACAACCATCTCCATTGGTTAGTACGACGTCCAACAGACAGGCAGCCCAATGGGTCATTATGGTGCCCAACTAGCTACCGGTTTTGTGAGTCAGTGGCCCCTACACGGTTCAGAATACCCTCAGTGACCCGCGCTCAGTCTCTCCGTACCTGCAGGCCGCTGGGCTTAATCCACACCGTGACGTTCTGTGCGTAGCTGCGCTTGCTCTTGGGCTGCAGGGGGAAAGGACTCTTAGTATCATCCTCGCCGTAAGGGTTCTCCTTCGCATCTGGGTCCAGAGAAACACAACAGAACACACTGCAGTACAGCACAGCTGCAAGCCCAACCGCTCGTCTCTGACCTCTAATGCTGAACCTGAAGCAGAACCAGTTCGGCTGCAAGCATGAGAGAGCTGGAGGATACTGGCCGGCGGTCCTCAGTACCTGATGTCGGGCCGAGCTGAGAAATCTTCCCCAGCCAAGGAAGAGGCTCCGCCCCCGGCTCAAACAGTGACATCATCAGGTTGGATTTCTTCTTGCTGTCTGCCTGCGAGTACAGCATGCCGTACCAGTCGGGTCTGGAATGGGAGAGGACAGACAACAGGATGCGTCTGATCGGACAAAGTGCCACAATCTAAAGTCCCTTTAGAGGCAGGGTCTGCCACACTGATATGTAATATCAGGGCACATGCTACCTTGGGTGAAACTGCAAGATTTTAAGTTCCCAGATCACTTCTATAGACGGGCATTTATAAACAGGCGCAGAATATCTCTCATGCACACAGTCTCTTTCTCTCTCTCTCTCTCTCTCTCTCCCTCTCCCTCTCTCTCACCCCAGCTGCACAAGGGCCACCATCCCCTCCACTTTCAAACTCCCATGCAGCAGGACACAGAAGTTTGGGCTTTTTCCCGCCATCTGATTGGTTGAACTCTCCTCCTCTGTGTCATCACCAGTCCCAGCACCCGCCTCATCCACCTCTGTGACCAATGAGAGCAAGCGTGTGAGATAAACTAATAAAAACGTGATGTTGTCAATGGATGATAATGTGATGAGGCAAGTAGAAGAGACACACCTTTGTTCACAGCGATGGGCAACACCAAATGTCTGGACAGGACAGGGGGGCTGGAAATATCGCCAATCTCGATGAAGCCCACAATCTCCAGGTCTGCATGTAGGAGAGAAATGCACAGAGCTGTGAATACTGCACTTCAGGTCTCCCAATCAGAGAGAGGCGTGTCTAATGCGGACCTGTGAGGATGCTCTTGGGTGCGGGCTCCACCTCCTCGTCAATCACCACAGGCTCTGGGCGGGGAAACACCTGCACGTCTGAGGACAGGTTTCCGCAGCGCAGCACGGCGTGGAAGGGCGTGTACGCCTGATCGATGAGCTTCCTGTTGACACGACATATGCAATCAACACGCTGCTTCTATCCTGTTCCTCCAGCGGCCGTCAGGCTGACAGACTCTGTGCACACACTCACACACACACACACGCACACACACACACACAGACACTCAGATGAGCAAGGACACCCCAGCAAACATAGACTCACATGCTTACCCGAACATGGACTGCACACTCTTCAGGCACAGGGGCCCCTCCATGGTGAAGATCTGGCCCCCTCCCCCACTCAGGGTGATCAGCTGCTCCAGATTCTCCAGAGTGTCGCTGCCCTGGAGCTGCACAAACACAGAGAGAAAAGCCGCCGCGGGATTGAGGGCGAGTGTGTAATGAGCGTGAGCGTGTCCGGCTGACGCAGGCAAACAGACGGGTGTGGAGAGGACACTGTACCTCCTCAGCGTTGGCGATGCACATGATGAACAGCTTGGCGGGGAAAGGGAAGGGCAGCGGGAACTTCTTGTCGTCGCCGCGGTGCTTTAGGGTGGAGAGGGAGTGACGCAGAGAGCCACGCCCAATCCCCAGGGATCCGTCCGTCACCAGCACCACCTAAAAACCACAAACAAACCTTAGACTTAAACCAGCACTGCAGTGGCCCATTCCAAAGGACTGGACTCAACATGGAGCTCCGTCACAGCCGACCGCGAGACATACTGTACCTGGCAGGGACAGGCGCTGCCCCACTCCTGCTGCACCACGTTACTGACCCCCTGCAGCGCCGACTCCAGACAGGTCTTATCGTAATCCTCCAGATTGCTCAAGGCCTCCTACAGTGACAGGGGAAAAGGTGGCGCAGAGAGTTAAGAGAAGATGCCAGATCTTCACAAAGTGACACACCACAGTCAGAAGCTGACCTGTACATTTTGACTGTCTCTTGTACCATCCCTGTCTCACCAAGAGAACTGAGAAGGTATGAGAAATGTAAACTACAACAGGACCACAAATGTGTCAAGCTGTTTCTCGCTTACACTTTCTAGGGATAGTTTTGATCAACTTCATTAGAGACCATACAGGAACATCAGCTCATACCTCACGCAGGAACACCATACAGTGCCGATCATGAAAAAGATAAGGGACAAAATAAAGCTCATTTCCATTGTGGTCAGAAAAGTGAGTAGGGTTGGTTCAGCAGATACGGCAATCTTGGCATAAATCAGTTATTTAGTGGTTTCATATCAACCATTCCTTTGAAATCTTAAAATTCATGGCAATCAGACTACAATAGAATAACCTTTCGCAAATCCACTAGCCAGGGCTGTGGTTGGTACCTGTAGAGTGTTGTAGTCCCGAGTGAAGGGCACCATTAGCTCCCAGAGTGAGGAGAAAGCCACCAGCGCAGTGAACTCCAGGCGATAGTTGGTGGCCATGTGCTCAAACAGCATTGTGAGTCCGTGAATCGCCAAGTTCTTCCTCTGAAACTCCTCACTGCCCTCCAGAGCCACTGGCCGGGTCATGGACAGAGATACGTCCATCAGAACCACCGTTGGCATGGTTGCCAAGCAACTTGTGTTGTGCCAACAGCAACAATTCAATAACCAATCGGGGTGGGCAGGGTGCCTGAAATGGTCAAATAAACTTATGTGTAAAACATGCAACATTTGCTGAATACTACCACATAGCTTGCCCCTACCAAAAAAAGTCCAGGGTAAATTAATTTCAGGCCTTGCTGATTCAAGAGGTGAAACCATTGCAAAGCCAAACATATTTACAGAAATTGAAACAAAAGTTAATCTAGTGCATCCCCAAAACCCTAAAAGCTATAACTTAAGAAGGCAATAACACAGCAAATATTAATGTATTGAGTTGAACTCTGTCACTATCCTGACTCATGTTCCCCTTAATAACCAATGCGATGATATCAGGAATGAGCATGTGAACATTTTACTCTTATGGTTTTCCCACCAATACAATTGCGATTATTGAACTGGTTCTTTTCAAAATCCTTTGAACCTTGGTTCGCTCCATCGAACTGGTCAGCGTTCTCACACGTTCTGAGCAAAACCAATGTGTCAAACAGAGGGGTGTTGCACAGTGCAGCATCAAGAGACGTAAACAGCAAGCAAGTAACTCGCAACTCGCTTCAAATACAGATCACTGCACATTCTTTTTTTTCCAGGCCTGACTTCTCTGCCATTGATGCCTTCTTCTCGATCCTGTCCATAATAACCACTCCAACTGATGCTGTCACAGTTCACAAGAAAAACCTACCAATTTTGGTTCCCATTCTGGACCAAATTTTGGGGTTCTGTGTAATTTTGATTTAAATGTTCCAAAAGTTTCAAAATTAGGTATGCGAACTGGTTCCTTGCTGGTTTAAGAAGCCTATCTGTATGCAGAGAGCGTGTGTACATTTTACTCTGACAAGAAAACATACAGGAGATGAAAGCATAAGAAAACTGAGACACTATTTAGAAGAAGTGTTCTGCAGATGCACCTGACTCTGTTTCCCCGCTTAATTTTGTTCCCCCAACAGAAAGTTATGTGATGTTGCCCCTGATCTCAGGAAATCACTGAAGAAATAACTTATTGGGCATCAAGGAATCAGCTCGCTTTAAAGAAAGATATCATAGATGACACCAGAAAAAAGGGATGAGCTCTTATACTTTGCCACCTCCAGCATTATGTCCACTTGCAATATGGGACTCTTCTGCTAGCCGATATTCCCAAAAGTCCCACAGGCTTTCACAAACTGTTAGTTTCATAGTCAAATTCAGAGTTAAATGTCCTCACGCTCTACGCAATTTCCGTCTATCATTGCACCGTGACGGTGAACACGAATGGTGGAACAAAATCGGGCACAACACCGTACTGCAAATGGACAAATCGCCAGAGATGGCAATGTATCAGAAGTCATCGATTCTCGTGACGTCATCTTTCTTCAAAGCCATTTGATTCCTCAACACCCGTTAGGTTATTTCTGACGTGTTTCCCCGATTTACAGCGGCAACATCACAGAACAATATCAAGGGAGAACACGATTCGACAGGGATTGCACACAACACCAGCTATATTACGTGCACATGGATTTTACCAGTTATATGTGCATCATTATGGTTCTCATTTCCCTAATACAACAGTGGTTTTCCGAATAATTTCATGAACCAAAAGTGTTCTTAAAGAAAATAAAAACAGCATGCATTAATAAGTTAATTGCATCAGTTAAAACTCTAAACTTCACTGAAGTTAGTCCTGGGTAACATTAGACAAGTCCTAAAGCTAACGTCAAAATACTATATTAGCTCGTATATTAAGCAGCAAACTAACCTTTTCAAAGAAAACAACTAACTACGGTTATGCTTGAAGTAAACCCAACACCTGCTTATGAAACCAAACAAGCTCGATATAAGTTGGCAACAAATCTTGCTATGCAAACAGAGGCATCATCACTCACAGCTAGCTAGCTAACGTTAACATCGTCTCGTATCTAGTTCGCAAGGAAGTCGGTACAAGCTAAAAATCCAGACCAAATCGTATTGTCTTAGGCCAGTGACAACGCAATAAGGTATTCGTCCGCATAAAAATTATAAAGTGCGCGGAGATATTTCTCAATGTACCTTACTAAATACCAAGGCTTTCCTGCTTCGGTGAATGCATGTAATATTGGGTAATTCCATACCTAATACTGAGCTCCAATTTGTACGTTCTTCAAATATGTACGTATGGCAACAACAACTTGTAGTACAATTGGTTCCCATGTTGGAAATGATGATGTCCGGAGCTTCATTCGGATAGTGAAACAAGTTCGTCCTGTCGTATAATTCCGGATCACTTTTCATTAACCTCAATTGGAAACGTCACGAGGATAAGGACTGATATGAAGGAGAATTCATGAGAACTTAGTTATGGGCAACCCCAGAGAATCCGACTGCACCAACACCAGACGATCCAATCGTACGTTCTTTGCCCTCATGGTCGTATGTTTGCGTGAATGACTGGTAAGATGGATGGTGCGTCGCTTTATATTTTGCTGCTACGAGGAATTGTGCGAGGGCATTATCTCCTGCCATTTTGCAAATGATGGTCCAGTGTACCCTCTGCTAAAAGAGATTAGTTTGGAAGCATTGAAGCACCTTTGATTAACATTCAGAGAATTTGAGCAGTATACTTCCCATGCCACGTAAATACTTCTGGGTCATTCTCAAGGAGTTAGGAACAGTTAGGAACAGCTAGGAACTTTCCCAAGCAATATAACAAAAAAAAAAAAAAAAAAAGGACCATTCGAAAGCAGCCCAAGGGTGCTTTTTCTTATGCTGACTTTTCTCCTGGCTGCCCTCACTAGCCTCTCTCCGTTGTGCCTTAGCGTCTCCCAGCACAAATCTGAGAGTGTATCCCAGTTCTCTCATTTCTATTTCCCCGCTCCTCAATCCGCGCTGGAAGTGGACATTGTTCTGGATCTCCCATCTTGCGGGCCGTCTCAAAGCTCTGGTGACCAATGAGCGAGGTTACACGAGAGCAGCCCTCCCAGAACACTTTCAGCCTGAAGCCATTAAATGAACGGCTGAAGACAGATGCTGCCAACAGGTTACAACCCAGATAGCAAGCACCTCCGCTCCGGATCTGCCCGGCTCTGTGCCAACACCAGCTGATCCGGCTCAGAGCCGGGCAGATCCGGAGCGGAGGTGCTTGCTATCTGGGAAAACTCATTTCTTGGATCGCATCATTTTTTGGATCGGCAAAATAAATGAAAACAGGAGACAACTTTGCTTTCCAATCACTCTGTAAAACAGATAAAGTAAGGAATGTCTCACTTTTCTAAAAACAAATTTCGATCCTTCTCTCCTCACAAGGTTTCCTTGCATCTTTATGCATCTGTGGAAGGGACTAAGATGCAGAGAAAAGATGCACGTGATGAAAATGAAAATGCAATTTTAGAAAATTGAGATGCAAGCGGAGAGATGCGAGGTAGATTCACTAGGATAGAGGAGCCAAACACTGCCGAATGAGAAATCGTTTGTTCCAGTAAGCGACGTCACATTTATACATCGCACCACATGATAAAGGTCTTTTGTGTGGGATACACCTGTGTTTCCTCGCTTTAAGATCCTCCAGAAGCCTCCTTTCTCCTCGCTCCACGTCTCCTCAAGATACTCTTAAGAGATTGGAAGATCCTCCATGATGGTGGAGACAGAATGATTTCTGGGTCACACAAGGAAAGAGGAAGCACAAATTACCATAATTAAAAGCACCCAAGGACTGTTGTCATCCCAAAATTTAACAGGAACATGCTGTTAGAAATACAGTACCAGTCAAAAGTTTGGACACACTTTGCTAATGTTACTGCACTCTGTTTTTTGAGAAATTTAAATGGCTCAACTTCTCTATATAATCTCAAATGGAATCTCGTGAGAGGTAAACGGTCAGAAATATAAAGAGAATAATTTACTTGTTTGAATAGAGTTCAAAGTTTTGGAATTCTCAAAGAAGCCATATTTTGCAAAGTAAACACACATGCAAGCTCTTTCCATTTTCCAACCGGCAAATTGAAGACAAGCTGTTTTGGGACTTATTCGACAAAAAGGTCGATGAAAATCGAACTGCAAGTGCAGCACATCTAAGGGAACTTAGACAGGGATGCGCAGCAGCAAACTCATTATAGGCATAAGACTGCCGATATAAAAAAAAATGTGAGTATGCTCACGAGATATGACAACAAGTGCTGGTTAGTTTGATGGATTTAAGAATGAGATATTTTTTTCCAAAATAATGGGTGCTTATTTCTTTATTTAACATGTATTGTGAGAAAAATGTGGGTATGTCTAAACTTTTGACTGGAAGTGTATATTTTCCAAAAAAAAAAATTCTTCAATCATTTATTCCTCTTATTTCATTACTAAATGCTACTGCGTAACACTTTAAGTTACCTCAGTACACTAAAGATTTCAAAGGAATAGCTGACTGCTGTGAAACTGAAAGGAAAAAAGAAAATTTTTGTAGGCCCACTTCATATGAATTGTAAAGCCATTGGAAAGTAAATGGATCTGTACTGCTCTGAGCAACTAGTTTCCATACATTATATGAAGAATTTGAGTTGCATGGGACAACATGCAAATGTTATGTACAGGAAATGTCTTACATGCATTATGTAATAACGCAGTGTAGTTCACTAACTCAGTTTCAATCGATTGACAGGTCAGAAAGGAAATGTACCAATAATTAAGCCAAGCATAGAGAGTCAGTCAGTCACTCACTCACTCACTCACTCACAATAAAATGTGGTTGACTCCTAAAGTGTTGTTTTCTCGAGGATCTCTTCATTCCTGAATTAAATGCAGCTATTTATTACCTTAAATTATCAGAAAAAAACATAGAAGGGCATGATCAAAAGACTCATAACTGCTTCATTAACATAATTTCATATCAATCGGCGACTTGCGTCTTTTAATAGGCCTATAGTTGGCAACATATAGGCACCAATTACCAAACAAAATCGGCTAAATTCATTGAAAGTTTTCGAGATGTAAGACAGAGGAAGGGAGGGCATAATCTCCTTAACAGACCTCAGGTATTATGCTGATCCACTGCGAATATCTGTCCCACTGGCATGTCCTGGCTGATCTGATTCAATGACAAGCTGCGCCTACCCCCTCAGCACCACCAACTCACTGCTGCAGCCGCCGTGTGGAAGAAGAAACTGCCCCTGGACAGAAACGTGGTCACATCCTCAGGTAAATTGCAATTTATCAATTTGTCTCCCTTGCCGATTGAGAGAATTTGAACTTTTTGTTCAAGCATTTTTTGAAGAAACTCGTATCAGATTTTTCCCCTAACAAAGCAAATTTGGGATTTGTTTGGCTTTGCTGTTTGCACTGATATGTTTTTCTTCCGAGAATTGCACACATTTGACTTTTGATGTCTCAAACCTATTTTACTACTGGAGAACTATTAGTGTAATTTATTGCACTAATACTATTTGCATAAACTACATGAAAACTCTTCTACTGGTAGCTGAACCCGCAGTGTAACGTTCTCAAACGTTTCCCTTTGCTGCATTTTGCAGGTACTTTCTGCTCACCAGGTTTGATGATGCAGTGGAAGAGAAATGAAAAAAATTCTGGAAGAGACTACGCTCTTTCCTCGCTCAAAGATATTCCCCACTGAATGTGGGGAAATCATTGGATTAGCTGTATGTGATAGTACATTCATGAATCTAACTAATTTTCAGAGAGCTGTCACAACATTTGATATCTAGCAGCAAAATGTATCTGTCACGGAGAAAGAGACTTCGACAGAGTCGAGTCTTGTTCTTTGTGTCAAGCGTTCTGTTGTGTTGTATGTATCAGCTGACCCTGAGGGCAAGACTGACGGAACCCTGGGTGGAACCTCAGATTGCCGAGAACCCTGAGGAGCAGCTGACACCGTCAACTAAAACTACTGTGACAAAGGTAGGTGTATCTAACCACACCGTGGTGAACACCCCAACAACTGGAGATACAACTACAGAAGCTACAACAAAAACAACTACAGAAGCAGCAAGAGAACCAACTACAAAAACCACCACAGAAATGAGCTCAGAAATGACCACGGTAACAGAGAGTGAAAAAACCACTCAATTGCCCACATCTACGACCACCAATCGGACTCACCTCAGGCATTGTATATATGTGGAACCCGAGCCGCCCAAGACCACCCTGGCCCCCAAACTGACCCCGTTTCCCAGCACCACGCCACCAATGCCCAACACCACTCTCTCCTCTCCAGGCAATGCACCGCACATGAAGGGCGATTACCCTGTGGACCTGTTCTCGGTGGAGCAGCGGCGACAGGGCTGGGTGATTCTGCACATCTTTGGGATGGTCTACATGTTTGTTTCCCTGGCGATCGTCTGCGACGAGTTCTTTGTGCCAGCCTTGGGGGTCATCACTGACAAGCTGGCCATCTCGGACGACGTGGCAGGAGCCACGTTCATGGCTGCCGGGGGTTCGGCTCCGGAGCTCTTCACATCCCTGATTGGTGTGTTCATCTCCCATAGCAACGTGGGCATCGGCACCATCGTGGGCTCGGCTGTCTTCAACATCCTCTTTGTCATCGGGATGTGCGCCATCTTCTCGAGAGAGATGCTCCACCTCACCTGGTGGCCACTGTTTCGGGACGTGTCCTTCTACATCTTGGACCTGATCCTGCTCATCATCTTCTTCCTGGACAATACCATCATGTGGTGGGAGAGCGCACTGCTGGTGATGGCGTACTGTTCCTACGTTCTTTTCATGAAGTACAATGTGCAGCTGGAGCAGACCTTCAAAGAGCAGCTCAGCAAACACAAGAACATTCTTAAGGTCTTCACAGCCGAGGAGCCAGAGAAGGTCTGTGTTTCATAGTCCTTCTTTAAAATTTACTCAGTCCTCTTTAATTAGAAACTACCCCTCCTTTCAAAAATAGGCCTCTCTGCTACTATAACTATTTAACACAACAGTGACCATAACTAGACCAAACTAGCAGCAGAAAAATTTAAAAAAGAGATGTTTATCAATCTCTACATATCATGCTTTATAAAAGCACTGGTATTGGTTTCTAGCAGGGAAGCTTTTCTGACTGACTACATGCTGTGCATTGAGGTAGCAATCCTGTCATAGGTGAGTGTGTAGTTCAGTTCATAATATTACAATTTTAATTGTTTTATAATCATGGTGTATGCCAAGTCAGAGCTCTGGTTATCAAGACAGTTATGCCTTCTTATTGTGAAGTGACTACTCCTGTGCCACAATGCTGTTGCAGTTAGTCATACCTTCCAATACCAAACATTTCTGTTGGCAGAATTTACATAGCTGGTTTGATCACGAACAAATTTCTTTGGTATTATTAGGGGTATTTTACTTGTCACCGACCACAGCAAGGAGAATCAAACAATGTTTGAGAGAGGGGAAGTGATTTCGAAAGAGCAGTGTGGGAATGTGTGGACAGTTAGGGGATTACCGTTTATTACTAAGCGCTACTGCTGACTCATTCTGAATCCACCGCTAATCCCGTTTCACGATTCATATGACCTTCATGAACACCCAGCACATCCACCTGCTTATCGCAGAGACAGTGCAGCAGCAGGGCTATATGAGGACAGGCACAGGGATTGCCTTTGTCTTCTCATCACTTACTCTGCTGAAACTGCAACAGGAAACATAATGACCAAACTAAAATTGACTGCAAGCTGCACTATTTCCCAGTATGTGTCATAGTTTTCACTCTCTCTCAATCCTGCACTGGATACGAAGTTAATTTTCTATAATTTTACCGGACAGAAACGTTCTGATATGACATGCCTGAGGTGAGTATGAAGAGTTTGTTTCCAAAACGCAATACAGTATATCCATTTTGCTCATTTTGAGTAAATCAGCTTTTTCCATGTTGGCACCTATTGCATTTTATCAAAAAACACAAACTTTGACCAGGAAAAAATATAGCTTATAGAATGAATTTCTAAAACCGGATTTTTGCACCATGGGTAAGAAGCACAGGGCTATTGCTTTCTGGTATTATCTCAATTTTTGTCATTTTGGCGCTTATTGCGTTTTGGAAACAAACTCTTCATATTTCCCCATAACAGGAAATGATCAGTTTTAGCATACTATAGCACAAATCATACACTCCGGCAGCTGTCCGGTACTTAATGAATATTTAAAAGCTTCCGCAGTTCCGAAGTACTGGTCTCCTTTTAAATTTGACTGGCAGGATAGGACTGGTGATACTGTGCTGGCTGGTGAATGCATTGGCAGGCTGACAGCAAAAAGGCAGAGAATCAGTCAATACCAGTGAATTTACTCCCCTTATTTGCCAGTAAAGATCAGCCCTTCATCAACCACGGCCCGAAGAGCAGTCCTTTCTTGGGAGCACAGGCAACTGCCCCTTCATGTAAATTTGCCTGTTGAATTATTGATTAATAATCAGCCCTTGACTGCAGGCAACGTTAGCACCGTTAACCCTTGAAGCGCTAAATACAAATAGTGTTGCTCAATGATGTAAGATGTCAAATTCAAAGCTGTTGAAAACCTATCATGTGGCAACTTGTTCAAAAGAGCTCCCGCAGGGGAGCTCTTTTGAACAAGTTGCCACGTGATAGGTTTTCAACAGCACAAGATAATTTAATTTATAGTTTTTTGAAAATTTATTTCAGTGCACTGAGGGTTAATAGTTCTGAGAACCCTGATTATTGGAGTCCGTTTGATGGCCTGCTAACATCCCTCCTGGCCTCACGAAGCTTCCCAGTCCTAATTTGACCCCAAACCCTTTCTCTCCCGTGCCCTCTGCGGTCATAAAACATTTTTGGTCCCACTTCACCAAAGCAAATAACCTAGCATAAACTTTTCATGGTGTGAAGGATTTCACTCCATAAGGTGATAAAAAAATACAGACCAATGTTCAAAAGCTGGAGTTACTGCTGAGCTTTTTTTTCTCAGCTGACTCCTGTAATATCTGTTGGTTTCTAGACCCAGGTCTCTGATGCAACATCTCATTTTTGCTCTCAGGATGACGGATCACCACCTGCTGGGGACAGTAAAACTGAAAATGGAGGTTTTGCCAAGAATCTTGCATTGGTAAGGAAGCACCCGACCTCAGGCTGTATGCAAACGTTTACATACACATCCACATGCACCGTTGTGCTTGTAGCACTGGGATTAACTCTTTGTGGAACACCGTTCAATATCAAGCACATTTTTTCTTATATGTGAAAAGGAGGGCTGCCACAACCCATGTCCTGGACATGCCTCATTTCTCTTTATAAAACATGTATAGTTTCCTAAATGAGCCTAATTAAACTGGACAAATGCTGTCAGTGGACAACAGCAGGGTCTATCCCTAAAATGACAGAATTCTCTCCGATGGTAAAATTCATAGTTTGGCCGAGTGGATGTGCAACAGGAAAGGGTGAAGGATCCAAAAAAATCAACCGGAGAACTACTCTGGGCTCCAGGAATGTTCACAGTAAAGTTAACACAAGTTACTGTCTGGGTTATTGCCATTTCTAAAAATGAAAACTTTAACCTGGAGATGGCGCTGCAGCAATAGGCATAGGGTGACCACTGTTCGTGCGATTGCATTTTGAAATGTTAAATTTGACAAAGTGGTGGCACTGCAGGAAACATTACAGAACCATCACCATCAATGTCTTCTTCCTCTGTGCACCAGGAATGCTGAAACCAGATTTGATGTGATTCCCAGAAAAGCTATACCAGTTATTGAATTTTTTTTTAAATTAATGGTTTGGCCTAGTGAAGAAGCAACAGCAATGGTCATAGGGTGACCGACATCGATAACAGCCCCTCTGCGCAACCAAAACAATCATGAAAGGTGCGACTTGATTCCCAGCAAAATGTTTGGAGTTATTGCATTTGGAAATGTAAAGTTTGACCTGGCGTTGGTGCTGCAGGAAAGATCATAGGGTCACACAAGACAATAGACTTCATCCATTATGCACCAGGAATGAACACAAGAATTTCAGACAATTTCCATAAACTATCCCTTTATTAAAACTTAAAAAAAAAGTTTGGCTGGCTATAGGTGCCACGATAAAGGTCAAGCGTGACCAACATCAATAACTAGCCTTCTTTTCACACCAGAAATAATCAAAAGAAGTGTGACATGAGCCCCATTAAAACCATTTGAGTTATGGCAGCACTACATGAAAGGTCGAAGGGTCGCATAAAATAACAAGGTTTGTCCTCTTTGCTCCACGAATGAACACAAAAAGTTTAATGGGATTCCCATGGAAACCGTTCGATTTATCACTTTTACATGAAGGATTAACGAGGCAAATAATAAATAAATAAATAAATAAAATCCCTGAATTCTTTGTGATATAATTTGAAGTATTCTGTCCTATTTTATTGCCTCACAAGTATCTGAATGCAAGTGTGTGAATGTGATGGAGGATAAAAACACATTTAAAAACATACACATCCAAATGACATAAAAATTTACTCACAGGACATACTTACATTCAAACACATACCTGTTGAAAATCATTTGAAATTGAACAGTAAGCAGAAATTGCTGATTCTGAGACCTGCGAGATGTTAAGATTGCTCTTGCCACATGCTCATTGTTATTGCGCGTGGGAAAAAGGCTGGGGCATTTGGTACCTTATTAGCCCCTGGATTTTATTGCTCACCGTGTCCCTGTCATGTCCACAGCTGAAGCTTCCTCTGCAGCGAGGGGGCAGTTCCGCCTCTCTACACAACTGCACCATGAGGACAACCATCCTGCAACTGATGATGCACAGCCTGGACCCACTGAGGGAAGGTATGACAAAAAACTGGTCCCTGGAAAGTGATAAATATCCCACCATGGTTGAATGGGCAAGTCAAACATCCCGAATCTGAAGAGTAAAGCTGCTTTCACACCGGACGCGAAACGAATTTTTCGCACGACAGATTACATTCAAAGTCAATGCAAAGACGCGTCTTTGAATGTAATCTGTCGTGCGAAAAATTCGTATCGCGTCCGGAGTGAAAGCGGCTTAACACTGAAAAATTACATTTTGGCGAGCAAAACGAAGTGAGCTTAGTTATTGTGCAGGTTCTTGTCTGGTGTGAGGTCGACAAGAAGCACTGGTCCTCTTGCAAGAGCCACTGGCATAAAAAGACTCGTCTTTCAACCACTTGTGTGAGTGATTGAAGACATCTTGCTGCCTTCATCAATTTAATCATATTACGACTTATTTTTTCCTGTGATGCGTGCAAAATTTTTGGGTGGTCTCGACCTGTCCAATAAATCATTCAGCCTCTTGTATTCTTATCCTATGTTTTGGACTAATGGATAGTTTTCATCCATAAATGATTTGTTTTCTACTTGAATCCACACACTCATACAAAGGCGATATACACGGTGTTTCAAAAAGATGGACCCAATTTCAATGCATTATATTTCTTTATAGCAACATGGGACAATTACTCAGAAAGTTACAAGTGGTTTAGTGGAGTATCAAGTTTTTCAAATCGGGTCCATCTTTCTGAAACGTCCTGTATTGATTCTGTACTCCTAAAAAAGAATAAACTATTTTTTTGACGGTGGTATTTTTGGAGTGTGCTCAAATTATAGCCTAATATATTTCTGAATTTAGAAATGTATGGACCATCTTACTGTGGCGAGACATTTTTGGCAGTTGTTTTCATATCATATTTTAGTGATATTAGTGATATTATGCCTTGGGTGAAACTGTGTTAACAGTGCTTATAATGTATATTACATTCCTTGACTTTAATGACATGCTTTCCTTTATCGATCCGTGGATGGAGGAAGAATGGTGTGCACATAAAAATCATCCTCATTCAGGTGTCATTTTATGCTCAAATTATTTACAAAAAAAAAACCAAAAAGACAGAATACACTGCCTGGCCATTTGGATTTGAATAAGCCTATGACCGAATCATTACTGCAGTGGTAAACGCATCTCAACTGACAAAAAGTCTTTCAACCCTGACTGCTGCAGTGTGCAGCTTCTTTTTTCTTGGACAACTATGTCGGAAGACGCATCCCATGGTTGTAGAATAGATGTTATTGTGTTTCAAGAGGGGCAACTATCAGAACCTCTGTAAAAAGGCTATTGAGATTAGTTGTTTTAATCCTGGTCTTGCCTGGAATTTCTATGGTATTACAGTAGTCTGAATGGACTCAGTTAAAAACCTCTGTTGTGGCAGTCAGGAGCTGTGGTCAAAATCGAGTCCTCTGCAGATTTTTTGGAGAGGTCTTGGTCAAGGACTTGCATTCAGCCCCACTGCTGTTCAGGAGTGCGTTTCCCAGAAGCGTAGTTGCTAATCAAGTTAGCAACTTACATAGTTCGTCCATTTACAGTCAATGGGGCCAACTATATAAGTTAGCATCTGTGATTTCTGGAAACGCACCCCTGGAAACCATTCAGGATGGGGAAATGCTGAAGACAAATTACCCTACAGGATCCTATCAAGTATTTCTTATATTTTAAGCTTGGTTGGATTGAAAACCTACACAGGCCCTCAGCCCATTTACGGACCAGTTTGACACCCCAGCTCTACATCATGTGATGCTAACCCCCCTTGGGCAGCGGCGAGTCGAGGAGAGAACGGGGAAAGTGCAGTGGTGCTAATCAGAGTCCCAGTGACCTTCACGTGGCCCCCTGTCTCCAGGAGACCAGGCTCAGCCTCGCACCGCACCGCAGCTGCACCTAATCAGCTTTTCACACATCTAATAAAAGCTGAATGAGAGGCAGCTTCACCGAACCCAATCCCTTTATGTCAGCAGGCCTCTTGTGTATCTGCTGTGAGTATCAGGCACCCAATGAGAGCAGTGTGAGGCAGAGTGTGTGATTGTGATGAGACTTTTTACTGGTGTTGGGCATTGATTGATTCTTTACTGTTTAACAACACTGTCAGCAATCTCATGTCAGCATAAAATTAATTCATACCAAAAGGCAAATTAGAGTCTCCAATTAGCCTAACATGTATGTCTGTGGACTGTAGGAGGAGACCCACTCGAACGCGGGGAGAACTTGCAAACTCCACACAGAAAGGCCCCAACGACCTTCTTGCTGTGAGGCGGCAGACCTACCCACTGCAGCACAGTGCTGCTCCTTGTGTTCAGGATTGTATAATTATTACCTATAGCAATAATAATAATAAACGGAAGTAGAAGTCCTGAAAAAATACCAAACATGAAATTTGGATGGGGCAATATATTAAAATTATATTGATATCGAGCTATAAGATATTGTTGAGGATTTTAGATATCCTAATATCGTGATGTGACTTGACTGTCGTCTTTTCTGGTTTTAAAGGCTGTGCTATTGTAAAGGGATGCAGTTTTCTGCACTTATTAGAGTGTCCTAGCTGTTGCCTGTGCCTGGTTGGTCATAATATCCACATTACTAATGACTGTTTATCAAAATTGCATTATGTGAATATTTTCTGAACGCTCCAATAGTTGTTCCTACAATTTTGCCACAATATCGATATCAAGGTGTTCAGTCAAATGTATCATGGTATTTGATTTTGTCCATGTCGCCCAGCCCTACATGAAACAATGGAAGCTGTAAAAATAAAAACTTAAAATAAAGACCATGACAAGCTTGTAACATGAAACATTACATTACGAAGAACTACAATAAGACAGATTTAAACCGACACCTTTAATTTATTCATCGAGTGTTTGGAACTTTGTTTCATTTATACTTTGCTCATATTTCTCTCTTCACATACTGGTGTAAGCGCTAAGAGCATGCAAGTGATCACTCCCTCTTTTGTGAATAGTTGCTGCGCAGTAAAAACTGCCTTGTGAGGGAAATTAAAGGCTGAGGTGCTTGTGCTCAGACGTTATGGTGGATGTAGAGCGGCTGCACACAGATGTGTTCTGTCAGGTTTTTTTTTTTTTTTTAGTGGGGTGAATATTCTACAATTACTGAGTTCAGTTGAGGTGAATCCAATGATTTATCCACTTTGGTTAAGTAATATCACTTGTCCAAGGTGGATAAATCATTGGATTCACCGACAAATGAAGTCAATAACTGTTTTATTAAATGACCCGACTTGAAAATATAAAATAAGAGAAGGGCGACAACTCTAACGTAAAGCTCCTCACGGGGACGAAGCCACACGAAATACGGACACTGTCAGGAGCTCCTGCGGGGAAGACTAATCCATTTTTAGCTTGAGGTCGTCAGATTGTTATATTCACCTCTCACGCTCTTTCCTGCGGTGAATATCACTGTTTGCTGTAACTAGCAGAACTTGCCTTGACTAATCAGTAGAGAGCGAATCCTTAAGACATATACGCAATAATTATAATATTTATTAATTTTGTGAACTGTTACTGGGTTGAGAGAGTTGTTCTTCTTTGAGTAAATCTTGGTTTGTTTACACTGACTCTGGTTCCATATTCTTAACACTAGAAGTGTTGTCATTCCAGTTTGATGCATTTTAAGAATGATATTGAAGAGGCCCACTGAAACACAACACTGAAACACAACACTGTTGTACAACCTAAGTTCCAGAATTGGGGCAGTGTGAAAATAAAAACAGGCAGCTATTTGAAAATCCCCTTTGCCCTGTTTTCAGATGGAAAAGTACCAAGAGGAAATGAGCAATAACTGAGTTCATCAACCTTATTGTTTTTTTAAATAATAGCCACGTTTTTTGAAATGTGACATCTGCAACGTATTCCAATGAAGTTGGTCAGGCGTGTGTTTACCACTGTGTAACATTACCTCCCTTTTCAATAACACTCAGTAGTTGTTTTGGAACTGAAGACAGTGGTTGTTGGAGTTTTTCGAAAGCGGACTTTGTTCCTATTATTGCCCAATATTGGACTCCAGTTGGCCAGCAGTCCAGCATCTCCGTTGTTGTATTTTGCACCACGTTATCTGCGCACATCTTCCACGGAGGACTGGTCCTGGCTGCAGGCAGTATTCACACTCCATGTCTACGAAGCTGTGCAGTTGTATTATGTGCAAAGTGTGGCCCACCATTATTCTGCTGGAACAGGATAATATGATGTCTGGAAGGCATTTTTGTTGTTCTGCAAGGTGGAAATACCCTTCTGCGTTAATTCTGCCTGCACAGATGTACAAGTTGACTGCGCAGAGTGCAATAATGTAGCCCCAGACCATGACCGATGCAAGCTTTTTGAACATGTTGCTGTTAACAGTTGAGATGGTCCTTTCCTGTTTGGCCCCGAGAACACCACATCCATTATTTTCAGAAACAATTTTAAAGATGGACTTGCCAGACCACTGCACTCCTTTGCCCTTCCCTGGCAGTCCATTTCGGATGAGCCCGAGCCCAGAGAAGTCGGTAATGCTTCTAGTTGGTAAATGGTCATGCCTTTTTTGACAACTCATTTTTTACCCAATCATAATTGAACAACAGTTACCCACCTCTTCACCAGTGACATTTTCCAGATTGGTGTTTTCCGAAGATTTTTCTACTTTTCCAGTGATTCAATTCCCCTGTCCCAATCGTTTTCGAACATGTTGCTGCCATCAAATTTGAAATTTGCAAAAATCGACACAGTTGATACGTGAAACTTCAAATAAGTTTTCTTTCTGCAATTTTCTAAGAAAGGTAGGTAAAATATAATTTACAAATCACGTAATTTTGTTCTTATTTCTGTTTTACATACTGTCCCAATTCTTCTGGAAACGAGGTTGTAATTTTATAGATATTAGAAACTGTAATGCTGCACAGGAGTCATATTTAACACGGAGCAACCTTTAGAATGTGAAAGATGAGTGAAAGTGAAGAGTCGCTTGTCTTACGGTACAGAATCCATTTGGGGGCATCATTGGGGCATTATTGCCGTCTTGCTCTGTGACATTACTGGTTTCGCTGAGCTACATAAAGCCCCTCCCATTTCACCACCTCATTCTCTTTTGCCGTCCCACAGTGAAGTTAAAGGACAAGGCTGAAATTATGAAGGAAATTGTTCAGAAAAAAGAAGCAGGAAAAGAAGAAAAGAAGGAAGGTGATTATAACGCCCCTCCAGTCAGCTTCTAGTCCTCTCCTTAGAAACACTCGCTCCTATGGAAATGAACTGTTATAAAATAAACCTAAACTGGTGTGGTACTTTGGATCTACCGAAGCAATAGTAATAATAATAATAATAATAATAATAATAATGTTACAACCCTAAATCAGAAGAAGTTGGGACGGTATGTTAAATTAAATTGAAAGCAGTGATTTGTAAATTATCTTTGACCTCTTTTAACTCATCCCCTACGGTAAGCCGGTGCCAGCGGTGTGGTTGACCATTCGCAGTCCGATGAAAACACGAAATCGGTTGACGATCGCGGTCATGGGCCACCTGTGCTTCAATACTTTATATTGTGTAATTTTCGGGAAAAGTATTCCGTACAAACGGGACAATTTTATATAAAAGTATTCCGTAGGGAATCAGTTAAGATGACAACAAAACAACAGCACATTTATTTAAAGGGTTCCTGTTATGCTTTAAAAAAAAAACATAAAAAAAACTAGATTATAATATTCTTGGATATCCCCTAACCCTCTAAAAAACAGGCAGTTCTGAGTGGGTCTGTCCTCTGTGAAATGACCTCTGTTCTGATTGGCCAGCGAACGGAGCAATCGGCCTCCTTCGGAGATCTGAATTCTGTTGCTACTGGGCTAGCAAGTCTCTAAATACAGATGACTGTATAATTAGCTGGCTAGCTATTAAACTACTCAATGAGTACGGAAAAATAACGTATGCAGGCTAAGCAAGGATGGTGGTTACATTCGGAAAGAAACTCAATATGCAGTCAACAAGAAGTTTAACTACACTTACAGTTCAGTCTCTAACATTAACATTGATCCATGGCTAGCATCTGTGTAGTAGCAACCGTTAGCTAACATTCAATTTACTGGGAATGGCTGCGCTATTCATCGGAACTGAATTCATCCATTCTATTACTTCCTATCAATGTGTCCAAGACTAGCTTGATCAAAAGTTACCATATGGCCGGACTGTTAGTGATATCATGATCGCGATGCTGATTTCCATAAGTGGCATAATGGTAATTCTCATTTTATGTTAGGAGTGAGCCAAGTCCATCACTCTGCCACTCAGTCAGTCAGTGAGTCTCGGTCATTCGCATTTGTGCCATCTTAGCAGCGGTTTCTAAATTCACAGTCAACTGAGTAGTTCATTTGCTAGCTAGCTAATAAACTACATAATGATTATGGAAAGGTATTGTGTGCATGCTAGCTAGCTAAATAACATTAACTTAGTCATGAAAGTGGCACTTAGTTAAATCGGTATGGCTTAGTTGTCATTGTAGAGAGCTAGCTAACATTACATTAGGAATTCAGTTTTGCCAAATATTGAAAGAAGTTGGAAACACTTACCTTGCTGGCTGTCTGCAGATTTTCCTTGTTGCTTAACTGAAGACGCTGTTTCTTTGAATCTACTGAGAAACAGAACTTGTCCCCTTTAGTGTAAATGTTCTTAGTAGTACAAAGGTTAGTGGTGTAAGTGGTATAAGGCTGCAATATAACAAATGTGAAAAAGGTGAGGGGGGTCTGCGTTCTCTGAATGCACCATATTTGTGGGAAAATTGGCGAACCTTGGCCCATTTTTGCTCCTGTGGGACTAGGCCTTTCCTGGGTGCTGCTTCTTTACTAAATCATTATTGCAATCACCTGCTGACACAGCCGTTTCAAATTACATCGCATTTCAAAATTTTTACCTCATTACCAGTCCTTAATTGCCCCCGTAATAACTTTTTTTGGACTGAGTTTAAGGCCTGCTTGAATGTATTCTTACAATTAAAATGAATTTGACTGGAGAACACATTAATTTACCTTGTCTTCATACTGTCTGCAATGAAATACAAGTCAATTAGAAATCACTGCTTTCTGTTTTATGAGCATTTTTTAAGCTGTCCCAACTAATCCAAGTTGAAGTTGTACAAATCAAACTATGATTGATATTTAAATGGCAGAAATTTCCGTTAGAGATGGGTCATCAGGGAAGTGAGGTCACGCAGATTTATGAGGAATTACACTTGATTTATAGCAGGACTGGACCATCCTTACGGCACTCATGTTAGTGGATTGAAACTGTAACCCTTAGATCACTGAAAAACTTTTTTTTATAAATATTAATTTAATTATCTTGTGCTGTTGAAAACCTATCATGCGGTGACTTGTTTAAAAGAGCTCCCCTGCGGTTTTCAACTGCTTTGATTTTGATATCTTACATCATTGAGCAACAATAGCTGCATTTAGCGCTCTAAGGGTTAACATCAGCAATGGACAATGAGTTGTGCTATAAAACCTCCAATCCAATAGCTTTGATACCTCCAGCAAAAGGGTCCTACCCAGTCGACACTGCAGTTGCATGCTGAGTGCCATTTATTGCTGTGGCTAGAGTTACCCATGATGCAATTGTTTTTACTACCCGGATTATTGTTGGGGTGAGCATATGTGCTGTTGGACTTAGTGCGAGTGGAGTGGTAAATTGTTTTGGAGCAAAAATAAATGTAGGAGGGGTTTTGATAGAAATCAGGGCTGGATTTCACATATTGCCATCGCTGTTGCTTCCCAACCACAGAAAAAAAAAAATTGACAAAATTTTAAGAAAATATTTATGAAGGAGAAAAATATAATCAGAGATATTTAAAACTGAAAATTATGCAGCCCCATTTGAGTTGTTTTCAGTCATAACTAGACAACTTGAATGCTAATATTAGCACATAAACAATTGTTTTTTTTATACCTGCAAATTTTGGCCCAGAGGAACTGTAAGGAAAAATATTTGGACCACTGGGCACTGCATGGTAGTGTAGCAGCAGTGACCTCTGTTGAGACCTTGCTGTTCACAGGCAAGTGCTCAGGCCAACAAATGTAATGATCACTGTAAGATGTGCAGGACCAAATGAGTGGTTGAAAAATGAAGTGAATTCAGGAAGCAGCGACACAGTGCTGAGAGTAGAGTACAGGCTAAACAGCAGCCAGATCTACACAACTTGGTATCGTGTTCCTGCGTCACTAACGAATGCTGCTAAGCACACCATTCAGAGATGAATGTGACGATAGTTTTAGGATTACAACACACCAGCTGTAATGACGGGGCGACAGACTCCTACTCCCCAATTAGCCCTGTCCATTTTTTTCCCGTTTGTCTCGACAGAAAGGCTCCCAAGAACCTTGGGTAATAGAATGATCCTTTCAGTGTCATTTTCATGGGTCACATGATGCTAAATACTTGACAGAGCCTCACAGCTTAGTCTCAGAGGCAGAAAGTGGCCGCAGGGGTCTTAACCCTCTGTTAACCAAGTACCTTTCCAACTGTGTAAAAATCATTTCCCTAGGCAAATATGTTGATTATGGGCCAATATTTGGAAAAATAGTTAAAAAAAAAAAATCGACCCTTTGGCCCACCTTTCCAAAATGTAGCAGATCTGCTACATTGGGTAATAATGCGAATGGAAAAATTAAAGTGACGGACCATTCAAGTTATTCTCAAATGTTTATTTGGCAATAAGAAACAAAACCAGCAGGGTGTCCAGGCTGTTAACCCTTTCACTTTATGTAGCAGATATGCTACGGTGGTTAATAGAGGGTTAATGAGTGGTTGATGTGCCCCTTTTTCCTGTGGATGGACAGATGAACCCAGCAAACCTGAGTCCCCAGTGAAGGAGCCGGAGCAGCGGCCGCAGGAGGGAGGACAGAAGGTACGGGGACAGGGAGGGGTCCGGCGAGATGTCTCCTACTTCAGCATGACATCTCTGGAGTTTGTCATTCCTGATTGCTGGGGATGCTGAAAGAAGAATAATGTATATTATTAACAAAATTGTGGAGTTAACACACATTTTAGCCATTTTCTTGCATGAAAGATTAGAACTTACCAGTTCGCTCTTACATGCATTGCATGTTTTAGCGGGTCTTACGTACAAGTTTTAGCCGATTCTGTCAGAAATACAGTATTATGATTCAAAGGGTTGCACAGGAGATAACACCATCACAATTTATGACTCACAGGAATCCAAGAAAAGCTTCCCCCGGGAAAAAGTTGGAGGTGGTTTAATTCACATTAATTCTGAATCCATCTGCTTTGACAGTCTAGAATTATTTTAGAGTTTTGCCACAGCCGTTGAGCACACAGATAGATCCCATTTTAATGCGATTTCCTGTAAGATTTCATTTTTTTTTTAAAAAGCACTTTGACAAGTACTTGCTAATTTAAGTAAACATTCCTTTCTTGCTTTTTGATATTAAAATGAATCGTTCAATAGAACTGATCCACTCACTCAGGATTTTCGGTTGTTGTAGCGGTAGAATTCTGCCGCCCTCACATCCTGTCTCCTTCTAAATCTTATCTTCATGAACGTCCTTCATCCTCCCTTCAGGGCCAAGAGGGAGCAGGATCAGGGGACCCAGCGGGGTCCGGGGGCTCCGAGGGGTCGGACAGCAGTGAAGATGACAGTGAAGAGGACAGTGATGACGACAGTGATGAGGATGATGAAGATGATGACGAGGCGGAGAGCGAAGAGCCCCTGTCTCTGAAGTGGCCGGACACGCGGCGGAGCCAGGCCTCTTACCTTTTCCTGCTGCCCATCGTTCTCCCTCTTTGGCTGACCGTCCCTGATGTTCGCAATGTGGTAAAGATTATTAACCACAGCCGGTGCGCGAGGGATGCACCTTTCACTCAACACACACCATGACCATTAACCCCTTGCTAGGAGAAGTCCACACATTGCACCATTTACCAAAGGACTGTGTACCAGTTTTACATTGAGTAGGATTATGCAAGAGGTTTTTCAGTAACAAATAGGACCATGTACAAATTTGCACTTGAAAACAACGTCTCCATGTACCATCCTCCCTAAAATAAGCCATCGGACGCTGTGTGACGGCGTTGCAGGGATTGGGAACCTGGCTCCTGGAGAACCAAAGCACTGCATGCGCTCAAACACACTCGTTTAAAATGACTGTAACTTCAAATGATAGATGCTTGATGACGAGGCAATTGTTTTAATCAGATGTATTAGAGAACCGAGGCATTTAAAACAAGCAGGTCTATCGCTCTCCTGGAGCAGGACTTCTTACTCCTGCTGTATTGATTGAAAAAAGCCAAGGGTCATATATATTCAACTGTGCTTCTATTTCCAAGCTAAACACTGCACACGTGAAAAAAAAAAAAAAAAAAAAACAAAAAATATTTTAATTTATAAAACCCTGTGTAAGCTAAACTGCACGTTGTTTCTATTTATTCAGAATTAATTTGGAGTTTTTCTTCCGCATGTGCATAATCTTAATCATTTAGCAAGTTCTTCCTGATATCAGTTTTGATTTCACAAATTCAAAATCAGCAAACCAACTACAAATTGGCGGAGGCACCATTTCTGTGCCTCTGCATCGTTTATGAACGAGACCCCAGGGAAACAGCTTCACTCAACAGCGAACTCATTTCAGATTCTCTTCATACTTATCTTATGAGACTCCTTATCAGATTATCATTACCAGATATGTCCAATATGCATCTTCCCCTCATGAATCTGTGGTGGCTGGTTCAGTGGTAACAGCTGATATCAGCAGAGCTTCTCAGAACTGGCACTACCACTAGTGTTCGCAGAAAATTAGTCAAACAAGCGAGAGGCAGTCGGACCACCTACAGTACACTTGTTGCCTGTGCCTAATGAGCCACTGGCTTGGGAAGATGAGGTAAAAGGCAAATAAAATGCCTTTCAGATGCCAGATCTTTGGTTTTTTTCAGTCCCCCTCTCTGTGTCTCCCTCTGTGCAGGCCTCAAGGAAGTACTTTGCAGCGACCTTCCTGGGGTCCATACTGTGGATCGGTGTGTTCTCATATCTGATGGTGTGGTGGGCCCATCAGGTGTGTGTGTGTGTGTGTGTGTGTGTGGGGGGGGGGGTCTGTACTGTTCTGGCGATACCCGTCACATCTCACTGCGCCCTTTGCAATCGCATAAGCTCCCTGTCCTCTCCCCCATTCCCCCAGTCTTAGCCACTAAGGGCCTGATTTACTAAGACCTTCAACACATGCAAAATCTTTTTGCCTGCGCAAAACCAATAGCATTGCCACTGATTGGTGCAAGGCAAGTACCCTGGCCAATCATGGGCAATGTCATTGGTTTTGCACAGGCAAAAAGATTTTGCATGTGCTAAAGGTCTTCGTAAATCAGGCCCTAAGACGGCAAAATTTGGATTTTAACCCTAAAGGTGCAAATCACTGCTCTACTCACACAAGGCAAAAAATATATGAAGCAAAATTTCAGATGTCAGCTTTCAAAAGGGCAAGTTTTGTCCCTTTTTAGTCGGCAAATTAGTTGGCAATGACCTTCAGAAGGGTTGAGAGGTACCTGCGTGTCCGTCTGAAGGTCATTTGTCAACTAAATAATGAATGATTAACTTTTGGAGGGACAGGGTGAGTAAAAATTAAGCACTTTAAGGGTTAAGCTGAATAGAAATATACTGCCCAAGTCTGAAATTACTGTTCTTTTACTCAGAGCTTGTCCTTACCGGGGCTCTTTATTCATCTGTTGCAGTATTAGTCGCCCTTCACCACACAGGCATTTTCTGAACAGATTTATGTTAGTGCTTACCCTGCTCTGAGGAAAAAAAAAAAGACTGAATTAACCTAAAATTTTCCTTCAGTTTTTTACACCAGTATTTTTTTTCGAAGTTTTCAACCGAAAATGTTTGTGTTCATTTATACGGATCAAATGTATACACCAGACATTTCAGTGAATACCTGGCTTACCTAGTGATACATGCTTATTAGTGTCCCGTCCCTTACGCTACACACAATACCACAACAGCCGCACCAATGTCACTGTCTACTTGAAGTCTAACCTGAGTGGATGTGTCCAGGTGGGGGAGACCATCGGAATCTCGGAGGAGATCATGGGCCTGACCATCCTGGCAGCTGGGACGTCCATCCCAGACCTCATCACCAGTGTCATCGTGGCCCGTAAGGGTTTGGGCGACATGGCCGTGTCCAGCTCGGTGGGAAGCAACATCTTCGACATCACCGTGGGGTGAGTCGTCTTCTCTCTTTCACCCCACCAACCCCCCAACCCCCAACCCCCATTAGCACTGCAAAGACATATAGCCACATCAATCTGAGAGAGTTTGCACGCCGTGGAGACTGCAAAAAAAAGTCATTTTGGCATACTGCTGTAGGCGAGACTGCAGGACTCTCTGATCTCCCCTCCTCGTACCCCTGTCCCCAGGCTTCCTGTTCCCTGGCTCCTGTACTCCTCCTTCCACAGTATGAGGCCGGTGGCCGTGAGCAGCAACGGTCTCTTCTGCGCCATCGTGCTCCTCTTCCTCATGCTGCTCTTCGTCATCCTCTCCATCGCCTTCTGCAAGTGGAAGATGAACAAGCTGCTGGGCTCCACCATGTTCCTGCTGTACTTCATCTTCCTGGTGCTCAGTGTCCTGCTGGAGGACCGAATCATTGTTTGCCCCGTGACCATCTGACGGACGGCTGTGGTTCTGATGGCGCGCTCGCCCCCTCGTCCTTCACAACGCACCTGATCTCTGAGGGCTTTCTTTCACACATTCATGGGAATTCTGTCACAAAGATTTGGGGGTGCAGTCCAACTGCCGATGTGCAAACCCCATATCAAGAGTCAAAGACAGCTAAAAGCCAAGTCAGAATCGTCCCACGATATTCGTGTTTCATGCAGGGATGTATCAACTACTGTGTGTAATTTCTGACCGTGTGCACAGCATGCAAAGATCACTGGAATGTGGAAAACATCAGCATTTTATCCAGTTTGTTTAGTATGAGTCACAAACGAGTACAGAGCAGGGAATTGATTCCTAAGTAAATTTAAGACGAGGTTCAACTCTAAATTTTAGTGGAACTGATGTTTTTGAATGGGGTCAGACAGAATCAAAGGTCAGAGGAACGATAATGGTTTCAATATGCCAATTCTGTCATTTCCTCTTGAGGTACTTTCTTCGTTCGGATGACTGTATTCCATTAATATGTACCCCTCATGGTGACCTGAAGCCAAGGCTTTCCTGTGGTCGATCAATTTCTTAAAAAGCCACTTCAAATTAATTTTTCCTCATTTTAGAGATTTGACGATCATACGGTGGCTGTGACCATCTGTTTGACCAGAATAAAAAAAATTGTTCTTCCTTTATTCTGTATCTGGCTACAAGAGACTGTACAGAGTTCAGGACACACAGCTCAAAGCCCAGCCCACAGTGTACAACACTTGCAGTTGTGCATTTAATTCCTCATGCATTTCACAATAAAGCACAATAAAATGGTAGAAAATCAAGTACAGCTTCATCAGTAGTATTGTTCATGTAATTATGCCATAATTCAAATACCATGATTAAAATGAGCTTGCACATTCTGCATTTCTGCCAAGGCCTGACAGATTCCATTCGCACTGATTAACACAGTGTGCGCTTTGAATTTACGAGCAGTTCAGATCCATTCCTTGATCAGTTCATTACACCATTTCTACGAATTAGTACAACACTGTTAAAATATTTGGTCATGGAATTTATTAATGGTTTGTACAACCCCAACTCGGAAGAAGTTGGGACGGTATAGAAACCGCACATAGAAACCAAAAGCAGTGATTTCCAATAAAGTTTTGACTTTTATTTCACTGCAGACAGGATGAAGATATTTAATGTTTTGTCTGGTCAATGTCGTTTTCTTTGCAAATATACATCCATTCCTGCCATTAAGGTCTGCAATGCATTCCAAAAAAAGTTGAGAACGGAGCAACAAGGATAAGTAATGAGGTAAAAAATTTGAATCACGCTGTGATATAAAACAGCAGATGTCAGCAGGCGATTGTAATCATTAGTTGGTGCAAAAGCAGGAGCCAGGAAAGGCCTGGTCTTTTAGGAGCGAAGAAGGGGAGAGGATTGCCAAGTGCCCACAAAAGCCTGAAAAAACCATTGAAAGGTTTTTAAAAAATGTTCGTCAAAAGAAAGATAGGAAGGGATTCAAATATTTCACCCTCCACAATGCATAACATAATAAAAATAATCAAGGAATCTGAAAGAATTTCGGCACATAAAGGTCAAGATCGTAAGTCTAAGCTGGTACCTGTGATGTACAATTGCTCAGATGGCACTGCATCAAGAACCTTATAAGTGATATAACCGCATGAGCTTCAAATCACTTTGGCAAACCTTTGTCAAGTACGAATATGTAGTTATAACCAAAAATGCCGGTGAAAAGTTTATTGTGAAAAAAGTAAGCTTTATGTTAAGTGTCCAGAAGCACTGTTGACTTCTGTGGACTCGGAGGCACCCGCAAAGGAACATCGCACACTGAAAACATGTATTGTGGTCAAACAAATCAATACTTCAGGTCTTTTTTAGAAGAAATGGATGCCGTTCTGCTCTGGGCCAAAGAAAAAAAAATGACCATCCTGTCTGTAACCAGCAGCAAGTCCAAAACCCCAGCTTTGTCATGGTATGCGGTTGTGTCAGTGCCCTGGGCAAGCATAACTTGCACTTCTGTAAAGGCACAATTAATGGTGAAAATTATGCCGAAGCTCATTAAAACTTGACCTTTCAAAACCACACTCTGCACGCGTTACAAGAGCATGGCTGCATGAGAGGAGAAAGGGGGTGCAGGCTGGCCCGCCTGCCGTCCCAACTTGTCCACAAAAGAAAACTCTCAGCGCATTTTGAAATAGAAAATGCGACAATGAAGACCCCGTACTGTTGTACACCTTTAGACATCCCTGCGGGAGGAATGGGACAAAATGACACTGAAACACCGAATGACTATCTTCAGTCCCTAAACCTTTATTCAGTGTTGTTAAAAGTAACACCAACATTAAACAGTGATGAATACTTTTTCTGTCACAACTTTTTTGAAATCTGTTGCAAGAACCAAAATTGAAAAAGGTGTTTATTTAGGAAAAAAAATCAATAAAATTCATGTGGTAAAACATCAAATAATGTGCTTTTATATTGTTTTCATTTTATTACAAGTCAAACATAATTTACAAATTACCACTTTCAGTTTTGATTTAAATGTATCATCCCGTCCCAACTTTTTCTGATTTGGGCTTGAAAGAATTCGGTTTAAGAAAGCATCCAGAAATTAAGAAAGGGCGTGGGCACCTTCGTTTGGCAAGTAAATGAGAACTGGAACATTTATCACACTGAAACGACCGAGCGCGCTGATACAACCGTACAACTGTTACAACTGTTAAAACTCCTTTATTTACCTTTAAACTCCTTTAAACTTTATTTACACTTTAAAAGACGACCCTGTAGATCCAGTCATAGACACGCTTTTTTCACCAGACTCAATACTCACTGTTCATACACAGTTCTGTAAACACTCTGGACATTTAGACGAAACAAATGGTACTTTACAAACTGTTTGGACAAGGGCAGAGAGAATGTGTGCGAAGACACACCATAACTGACCTAAAACAACTGAACTGTTAAACTTGCACAGGTTCTCATTAAAGATTGATCATTAAGCTGTTGTACGACACAAACGCCTTTGAGGTAAAACATTTTTCTCCGGCTGGTGCCAATTACCACACGCCCTTGGTAGGGTAGGGAAAAAAATTTCAAGTTCAAAGAAATAAAGAATTGTTTCACATTAAAAAAAAAAGAAACTCTTCTTCAGCACAATTGCATAGCACTTTGAGCTAGTGGACTGGTGACCTCCGTTGTCCATCATTGATATAGGCAACTTTCATTGGCCACCTCTTCAGATAACCCCTCCTCTTGCAGCCACGACAGCAGCTCACGGCCACATCATTTATCGAGATAAACTTGGACACAGCTGTACCAACAGTCCTGTGTCCAGAAGTACCTTTCACTGGCCAAACGGAGGGAAATTCCAGTTTGGTGGTGATCAACAGGAATGCATCTGTACCCTATCAGATATCAAAATACATTTTACAAGAACTGTACCACAGGTCACCTGAAATCAGTACAAAACCATTTAAGTTCTAATGGAATTGCTAACAGCCTTTGCCAATTCAAAAACACTATCTGCCCAACAATGGAAATTCTGTACATTAGTGTAAACAGACATTGAGTAAAATGTAAAATAAGACAAATAGCAGCAACAACCGTAAACTCTCAAAGATTGCTCACTCCTGCTCGTTCAAATCACAATAAAGAAAACCACTCTGGGCAAATGTGGCTCACAGAAGTGTTTGGACTACGCACAATGAATATTCCGGACTGTACAGCGCACATACACAGAATCGATTTCATTCGAACCCCCACTACAAGCAGCACTGGTCATTCATCCAGCCAGAACCCTGATGCATTGATAGGCAGTTTTAGTCCGTTGCGTTACTGCATGTGCCACTGAAAATTACACTGTGCTATTTTTATACAACCACCGAGTACACTGGAGGTAATACATATAAAAATTCTGAACAGTTGTAAATATATGTATATTGTATTTTTGTGTGTATATGTATACGTATAAATAAATTCATCTATAGACAAAATACAAGAAATAGAGGGTACCAATTACTGTTCACGAGCAAAAAAACTGGCATCGACTGCCTGGTGACTCGTGTGTTTGTTTCTAAGATGGCAGGAGAGGAAAAGAGCGCTGGAGCAGGATCATCACGAGAAGGCAGGACAGATGCTGCGGATTATGTCATTGGGAAGAGAGTGAGGCAGCGATTGTAGCTCCACACTGAACACATCTCAGATACAGCTGCACAGGACACTCAAATCTGTCCACAAACTGTCAGTGGCAGAGGAACACCTTCGCACAGAATATTACGAGTCATACAAAGTTCACCCTGAAGCGGTTACAACCATCTGTTTGAGAATGTCTGACAAGCTTTGTGCTTCCAGTTACACAAACGTTCATGATTTTGACATCCTTTCAGAATCTTTTTTTGTTTTGTTTTTTTAAACAAACATGGAGTACAGGTAGTTTTTAATTCACAAAGCAGATATGTGCACCCAAAGAATTAACAAAGACCTTGGGAACTCACATATGATCTATTGCTAACCTGTACAAGACCAAACTCTCCTTAAGTCAACATTGCTCTTTTAAAAGTTGTCCTTCAAAAAGGTTTAAATTACATGTTTAAAATTGATGACCTGTTTTAAAAGTGCTGATAAAATATACAATTTTTACATACATATATATTTATATAATGGTACCTTTTTTGGATTAGTAATTTTTGGTCTTCCAACACTGTACGTTCATACAGAAATGAGAGCAGAACGATCTGCAGCGATAAAAATCAAAAGAATATTAGAACTGGAGGCATCCAAGGAATAAAATGGAAATAACTGTTTATGGCCAGTCGTTTACTTTTCTAGGTCAGTGGCATTTTGTTTTAAAAACATGTTACATTATTTTGACGCGGGTGAAAACACCCAGGTGACTGATGTGTGAGCAGCTCTGAGGCCGGTCAGAAGGGACATGGCGACTGACGCGCTCCAGCAGTCCGTTGCCTCACAGCTCCTCGGTGCGAATCGGCAGAGATATACAGACGGTTTACCGGCCGTACTGTGATGTCCAACGCTATGTGTAAAAGGGTGGCGGTGTCGGGGGCTGATCTGACTAATCTGCACTTAAGGCCAAAATATTAGGAAGGAATATTAGGAATATTTTCAGAATTTGGCTGGTTTTTGTCATCTTAAGGTTAACTTTGAGCAACAAAGGCACACAAAATGCCAAAGGGACACTTGTATTGACTAAAAATGTTGCTCGCTAACAACTGTACATCTTGAAATTCAGCTTGAGTTGCTGTGGGATGAGCTTGACTGGGCAGCCAGAGAGGTGTGTCCATCAAGTTCAGAAGAGCTCATGAAGGAACTCTTGAAAGCTTGGATTGAGTAACCAGGAAGTTCTCTCCTTAAACTGCTGGAAAGAATGCCCAGGATATATCAGGCTGCAACTGAGACTAAGGGAGGGTACGTTGTAGGAAGTCGAGTTTGACTATGTATATCGGTCAGCAAATAATTTTGCACATTTCTAGTCTAGATGTGTGTTTCTATGTTATTCTGCTCGTTGTTGCTTAAAATATACTTCAAGGTAAGAAAAACCAGCTGAACTCTGAAAAATGCCGGGTGTTCCTAATATTTTGGCCTGTAGTGTACATTTGGGCGTTCATGGTCTCACAATTATAAGGTCAAAATGACTCCCATAGTCAGATCATATATCACACATGTGTGTGTGTGTGTTTGGAAATATTGTGACTGAAACAGACCTGTGTTCAGCGCTCACATACTGCAAAGCTGAGGGCATTTCCCCTTAGAAAAATCAGACGAGGATCCAGGCAACAAGCTGCCATGTGGATCTTACCAAACACCACTCCTGCAGCCGTCCTCACAAACCTCAGAGGGACGAGGAACAGTCATCGACACTGCCGACTAAAGATGTCATAAAGAAATAAATAGGGTACGATGTATAATGTCTGTATAAATAGATTCCATTTTAGGTAAAATATTGCCAGTATTAGTCATCATATATAAACTATGTGGTATAATTTTTGTCATAAAAGTGTCTAACATTGTATATACAGTACATCTGCATTGAATGCAACACGAACTGAGCCTAAATTATGAAGGCATCCGCTAGTAAATCACGAGTTTACTCTTTTCCATGACGTTTTTCTTCATGTCAGGAATAGTGCCTGAAACATCTCGGATACTGCTGTCGAGAGAAACAGGTCTCCGGGCGAAATTCAGCTTTTTTCCCTTTTACAGTCCATTCCCCTCCCCTCTCAGGTGATGGAGCGTCACCGAAGGATGTTGCGGAAGTAGATGTGGGCAGGAAGTGTGGAAGGGGCAGGTGGAGCGCTGGTACCGCTCAACATGTCTTGGGACAAGATGTGGCCAGACAGGTACCGTGTGAATATGAGCACATGGGATTTGGTGCCCAGGGTCCGACATCGAAGACGAGCCCCGACTCGCGCCGCAGCGTTACGGGGTCCCAGGCACAGGACGCAAGGACAGAGGCAGGGTGTGGCTCAGAGGTGGGGCTCCCCAAAAGTCCTGCGGCACTCCATCACACCGGCACTGGGCGGACGGTCACAGTTGTGCGTCAGCTTGACCTGTTTAGGTGTCAGGCGGTCGTACGCCGACTTGTACTCACGGTCAAAGGCATCTAGGGCAGCAGAGTCAAAGGTCAAGATGAAAACAAAACCAGCTCACAAAAAATCTGCAGCATATTACACCAACATCATCAGTTCACAAATACAGCGCTAACAGCTCTAATAAGCACCTTTCCTTCGCAGGCCTCCACAGGCCGTCCCTGACAAACGGGACAAGAGACCCCGCAATTGACTCTCCACAGCCCAGAGAGAGCTCACTCACCGATATCGATGTTGTCTTTGCCCAGGGCCACCAGGGACAGGAACAGGATGTCTCGATATAAACTCCTGAAGGGGAAAGAGGAAGTAGGGCTTTAGTCCCCGGTCATGGAGACGGATCACGTCAGTTTCGAGAACTTGCAGCACCCACTCGTGCACTGCTGTGTGTGAACACAAGACTCGCTGCGGACCAACTGCGGTGTTCCATCCCTGACCATGAGTGACCCAGATGGGCAAACAGAAGGTCGTTCCACCAGTTATGCAGCTGAGGGAGTCCCATTTTAACCCATCCCTGTTTGAGCCCGCTTTTATATCTGCTCTTACACTGCTATTCTAACCAGCTTTACAGAACTACTGCACTGAATGTTATACAGCAGTCAGACTTCCATCATTCAGTTACAGTTATAAAACTGGACTCGCACTACCATCATTTACTCATTTCTTACATTCACAGGCTACAAGAGTCTCTGTTTTACTGAGTTTTACACCTGTATTGTTACAGCAGACACAGGTACAGTGTTGAGGTAAAGGTGAGGACCCCACATCTGAACCGTCTCACCTCTGTCTCCGCACACCGAGTGTGTCTCCCAGCAGCTGCAGCACCAGGCTCATGGGCGTGAACACGTCGTTCTTCCGGATGCTTCTCACCACGCTCTGCAGCACCTCCTCTTCAAAGGGGCCCTGCTCCTCCTGCTGCCCGCCTCCCACAGCCGCCGAGCTCTGACCTGTGCGGGGACAGCAGGACTGAACACACTCTGAACAAGACCTGCACTCAGACCATACACACACACACACACACACGACACTGTCCACACCGCTACAGATGGACATGAGGCTACCCCACACACTGGACAAGAAAGAACGAACTCTGAAGCACATTCACCGAGCTCTTCATAAGGATCACCATAGTAACACTGATGAGGGCCTCTTTACTCTAAGAACAGCCTCAGTTCTTCACCGTATGGCCTCCACAACATGCTGGAATCATTCCTTTGAGATTCTGCGCCATGTTGACACGATTGCATTACATCACTTCTGCAGATTCGTCAGCGGCACATTCATAATGCGATTCTCCAATTCCACCGCATCCCAAAGGAGCGACACTGGATCGAGATCAGGTGAGTGAGCGGGTTACTGAAGTCCGCTCAACTCATTTTCATGTTCATGAAACCAGACTGGGATTGAATTTGCTTTGTGACACGAAGCATTACCTTACTGAATGTAGCTATTAACAGACGGGCCAATGGCCATAAACGGATGCACATGTTCAGAAAAAATACCCAGATATGGTGAGGCATTCAAATGATGATTGGTTGGAATTGGGGGGCCCAAAGTCCGCCAAAAAAAGCATTCCCAACACAATTACACCACCACAGTCAGGCCTAAAAATTAAGCTGGGTGCAAGAATTCATGTCGCTGGCTCTAAATTTTGACCCTACATCTCCATGTTCCAGCAAAAATTGAGGTTCATCAGACCAGGCTGTGTTTTTCCAGTCTTCAGCCGTCCAGTTTTGGTGAACCTGCATCCCCCGCTGCGTCAAAGATCTGTTCTCAGTGAACAGGAGCGGAACCTGTCGTGACGTTCTGCTGTCATAGCCCAACTGTCCAAAGATCCAAAATTTTGTTGCACATTCTGAGGTGCTTTTCTGCTTACAGAAGTTGTGAAGAGTGATCAACAGAGTTAATACAGCCGCTCTACCATTCTCTCGCGGCACCTCTCATCAACGAGGCAGATCCTCTGTCTTCAGAACTGCTGCCTACTGGACGCATTTTAAAGTATGGACACCGCTGTGTGATTAAATACCAGGCGCTTCCCTCTTTCAGAACTACTTGCTCCACAGACACCAACAACCACGCCACAGTTAAGCCACTTTCACACCGGACGCAGAACAAATTTTTCACACGACAGATTACATACAAAATCAATGCAAAGATGCGAATACACGCGAAACGCGTGTATTCGCGTCTTTGCATTGACTTTGAATGTAATCTGCTGTGCGAAAAGTTCGTTCCGCGTCCGGTGTGAAAGCAGCTTTAAAGTGACTGAAATAACATTTCTTCCCCCCCATTCTGTTGTTTGACATAAACATTAACTGAAACTTCCAACCTGTATTTGAATGATCTAATGCACTGCGAGGCTGCAACATGATTGGATAATTGCATGCCTAAGCAGGAGCACTGGTGTTCCTAATAAAGTGCTTGGTGGGTATATATACAGTACATGCATTAAAAAGTGCTCAGTAGCAGCAAAAGCTTTGCCAAGGACACAAGCTCACACATATAATACAGGACAGATTCACACACAAATTGACATGACACACTCCATCGAGGACAGTCACACAAACTGAATCCCATCATGCACTATACTGGAAACCAGTGTGGGACACACATTCACAAATGGTTCACTTGCAGTTTCTGTCTACTGTACTGACAACTTCGCAAACACAAATTCACACCCCCAAGAATAAATGTAAAAAAAGCCTAAAAAGCTAATCTTGTCCCACAAATCAGCATGTTTAACCACAAGGCAACGGATAACGAAAGCATGAAATATAGGGAAATATTCCTCCAAACATAATCAGACAAACAAAGATGATAGTAGCAGCTTAGAAAAGCACCGACAGAACTAACAGAATTGTATGAAACAGACAGGGACACAATCAGACTCAATCAGAAATGTTACAAAGTGAAACTGAGAATTATAAAATGATCAATAGGACTACTGAAAGTCACAGAAGATTCAACACTCACTGTCTGATATAAGAGTGTAATTTAGACCTGTAAGACAGAACAGTCCCGTTAGGTAAACTCAAGCAGACATACGGCAGCCTGAGCAAACGGTTGCCAACAATTCTATTGGCTCTGAATCCTCTATTGGATGAACATGCAAACCCAGCTCAATCTGTAATAACAGCCTGGACTGCACCACTGTCAGATGTCTGGGACCTCATTTTTTTTCCATGCGCAACTTCTGGCGATATGCACACAGACCGATCGCTACGCCTATTTTTATTTTCCTCCAGCCGCAAGGACTAACTGGAATTTTCCAGCCATTGTTACACAAAACAGGGCAGTGAGACGAATATCAAGGGTGTAGTAATATTCTAGGGGGTGTTTTCCCCGTGAATTAGAGGACCCCAGTGAGAGCGCCATTTAAATGAGTCACGTAAGACCGTCAGTCACACCTGTCCCCTTCATACAGCAGACTGCATATTTGTCTAAACTTAAGCGCAACCTATTTCTAATTTCACCAGAATGTGCTGACAAACAGAAAAATCTATGTGTATTTAATGGTAATCACATCAATAATGTAGTCTGATTGCATTGTGTTTTTTCATTTTTAATGCTTGCACAAAGGTCTATAATTAAAACTATACATTTTCAATAACTTTATCACGAATGTATTATGGCATTATTCACTGTCAAAGCACTATCATACTATACAGCAAGGAATCTGTGTGTGTGTGTGTGTGTGTGTGTGTGTGTGTGTGTGTGTGCATGCACATATGTATGTGTGTCCTTCAGATATCTCCAGAGGTGTTCATGTGACTGACTTCGAACTTGGTGGGTGCACTGATGAGGACCCAAGGAAGCGCGGTGTGGAATCTGAAGCTGTTCGGCTGATCAGTCTTCAAGAAATCAACCAGCACCGATCAGGCAGCAACAGAGCAGGCACTTCAGCCATTATTATTCATACAGCACCAGGCCTCCAGGGGGCAGCACTCACTGCGTGTGTTCCACAGGATATAGAGAGGCTGAATGGGGTCCTGCTGGAGCTTCAGGTTGTCCCAGAGTCTCTGGATCAACACATGCTTGCTGTCCTCTGACATCCAGTGCCGAGGAACCTGGGGACAAAGAGCTCGCGATTAAGCTGAGCACAAAACCAGCTTCAGTGTATTAAGCTGAGCACAAAACCAGCTTCAGTGTATTAAACTGAGCACAAAACCAGCTTCAGTGTATTAAACTGAGCACAAAACCAGCTTCAGTGTATTAAACTGAGCACAAAACCAGCTTCAGTGTATTAAGCTGAGCACAAAACCAGCTTCAGTGTATTAAGCTGAGCACAAAACCAGCTTCAGTGTATTAAGCTGAGCACATACCAATACCAGCTTCAGTGTATTAAGCTGAGCACAAAACCAGCTTCAGTGTATTAAACTGAGCACATACCAATACCAGCTTCAGTGTATTAAGCTGAGCACAAAACCAGCTTCATTGTATTAAGCTGGGCACATACCAATACCAGCTTCAGTGTGGGGTGTTTAAAAGGACACTGACTGGTACGAATGGTTCTGTTCTGCCGCAGGAGGAGTGAGGAGTCTCGGGTTGGTGTGCGGCCTTCACCTTTGCATCCCTGTTGCAGTGATCAGAGGTCAGGATGAGGCCAGGCAGGTTGCTGGGCAGGTCGAGCCGACGGAAATACCAGACCAGGTTCCAGAAGACGATGGGGTGCTGGTCCACGATGTCGCAGGCGGTGATGGCCTGGTCTCCCTCGTTGTCCAGCAGGCTCTCCAGCTCTTTCCACAACACCAGGGGGCTCAGGTACGGCACAGTCACCGGCTCAGGAGCGCGCACGTGCCACTCCACGGTCAGAGGACCCTGGGAGACACAACAACACACCGTCACGAGACCATCACAGTCCTAAATGGTTAAGTCAATTAGGGCCAGGCGCCATGTTAAAGTGCACAAGCTTATCTGGTCCAGTGCGAATACAGGGCCTCTGAGTGTGGTCACGAGGCACACTGCCATAGTGAAGAAGTATTGGGCTCAGGGCTGAGGAACCTTCAGAGAGCTCACACATTCTGGATGCTCACAGAGCACTATGAGGGCTTAACCCCAAAGTGTGGTGTCTCACGACGGCCCCAATACGCAAGAGGATAACGATTTAACACACATGGAGAGAGAGACCACAGTCGGGATTACACAATGTCCTCCGTGAGAGTGAGAGTACTGCGGTTGAACGATCAGACTGAAACCCTGTATGTGATGTGGCGTTTGAATCAACAGACATGGCCACAAACCACGTCACACCACCCAAAGCCGTACGCGCTCTCTCCTTCAGCACCGTGGTCAGCGCATGTCAGCCGGGATCCCGTTCAGCACCCCTGGCCGCCACTGTACCTTGGACAGCTCCCACCACTGGTGGCCAGACGTGCAAGAAGGGCTCTCCCAGCGCATTCCGCACGAGGCCACGCACCTGGTCCTTGTCTGCAGCTGACTAAGGCTTGATATAAAGACGGCACTGCAGCAGACGTGGACAAGTTGGCTGAGAATGCGTTTGGCAAGTGCGTTACTAACCTCTCTATTTTTCTATCCAAAGGCGAAGAGAAGGGGAAATAATAACATTCTGCTCCCTCCAGAAAGCCTCGCTCTGATGCTACTCTACCACATGACACTGGCTAATTCCCCTAAGGATATTAAAGCTCAAAAAGTCTATTGTCTTTTGGTTTCTTATTGCAAATTAAATTTCCACCCTGTTGGCTGGATTCACGCCAACCTGTTGCCTTGTCTATGCCTGATTTTCCAGTTGTTCACCACAGTGGCCTCTCACCGTGTGCTCGTTAAAGCAGCTGGGCAGGCTCCCGGTGGAGACATGATGACAGGGCTTCTGTGGCTCTTCACTGGGGTCAAAGGTGCTGATGCTGCGAGCCAAGGGGGGCGGTGGGGACAGGGCACCCTGGTGACGCTCCACTGCGATCTCCATGCTGCGGTTTTGGGGGCATCTGGTTCTGTGGCACACAAGAATACACACACACACAGAAATATGAACATGGGATCTTCAGCATGGATAGGCCGCCAGAAGAATCAGTTGGTGACAGTCGGACACAGCACACAAAGTCTGAATGATCTACTGAAGGACACAGTCAGTACTCATAAGTGATGTCTTTCAGGACCAGAACAGAGAGCGAGGCCAAACACAGCACCACAGAGTAAGAGCAGAAAGACCCTGCTGGCACCAGTGCATACCGGCCGTTTCCAGAACAATCTTGCAGGGTGATTTCAGGAGAGGATGGGGAGAGGGCTGGGTGTGGGCAGGGTGTAGGTAGGTTAGATGTCCCGGTCCCCAGGCCAGCGGACACAGAGAAGGGAGATGAACCCGCCTCATCTGTGGAGGGACTGCTCCTCAGGAAGTACCTGAGACGAGACAGCGGGAGAGAATGAAGACGGGCAGAACCATGTACATCAGGAAAGGAGGGGGATTCACACTGACGCTTGCTAGTAGGAAGTTAGAACACCAAGCACCAGGGACTTCAGATAGACCCTTAACCCACAGAAATATAGTACAGAAGCTAATAAACTTTCCATCCAGTCAGATGAAGCCGACCACACAGAGACTGCTGAGAATATGGATATTCACAATGAGCAAAAAAAGAAAACAAGCATTAAACAGAAAATTAAATCGTATTATTTGTTGGGCACAATGAAACAGGAATTTAATATATTTTGTGACACAGTGACAGATGCATAAATGAAAATATTGGCCCAGGGTGCACAGACACAAACCCCCATTTGACAGTCTGGGCACCAGACAGTCCATTCCATTCCGCGTGTTTGTGCACGTGAGTGCAAATGTCTGTGTGTGTGTGTGTGTGTGTGTGTGTGTGCTTCTGTGCGAGCGCAGTCGCGTGTACCTGCCGGGCCCTCTCAGGTCTCTGATCTCCACGTTGAGGAAGGGCAGGAAAGGGCTGCCACAGAAGGGACAGGTGGTGTTCAGGTTGGAGTCGTCTGCAGTCCAGCCGGCCATGATCTCCTCGTCGTACACCAGACACTCACAGGTCTTACAGCGCGAGCAGCTGGAGATCAGCACCTGCAGACCGACACACGCAGCGACATCCCTTAAGGCACGCAGTCTAAATACAGCAGCTAACCTCCGCCGATAATGACCTGACTGACCTGGAGCTGCCAATCACAGCTACTAATAACCTGACGACTGCCAAATCATACCAGTCTCAAAACCGCTGTCTCCTTCATTTATGATATGTAAGCACTGGGACAGGTACATCAGTAGGATCCGACACGATTTCTTGATTCTCTGTCAGGTGTTAGGCACCATAAAAAAAGAAAACATCCCCGCTCGCCATCAAATTTTGTGGCCACATCCTTTTTTTAATACATATCTTTAGTATTGAAAAAAGCAACTGGTGTAATGCTCTTAGCGAGTAGTGTGAGTGTAGCCATAGGCAGACACTTAAGCTGTTTACTTGAAAAAGTTATAATCCTGTGCTGTTCTCAGTCGAGTACCGGAAAATTAAAGGGCCAAGAAACTAGGGATGGGCATCGATTTTCGAATAGTCGTTCTACAGTAGAATATTGAATACCTAATTTGACAATCGTTTTTATCCGACAAAAATGAATAAACACGGAACAGAAATAAACGTCCTCTCTGATGATGCAACGCGTTAGACAGCCGACGGGTGTCGCTAACAGTAAAACCCCCTCCGGCGCAGTACGACCTTCTCCACCTGTGTCTAAAATAACAGAAGAACAATCTCATGCTACCGGTATCTATTGGCGTGAATGTTAATGATGCAGAAACAGCCTATTAAAAGTTTCGTTTGGAACTCTTTTAAAATAATCTCTTTCGCCACAGGCTTTGCCAAAATCATTATGGTTGGCCTATGTTGTGCACATTGCCTGAGAATACTTTCTGTCAAACAGTTTAATGAAAATGCATTTGCATGTTTTTCAAAAATGAAAATGGAATTTGCTATTGATTTACTGCTGAATCTTTCCGGTATTACGGCGGTAATTTTCATTTGTTCAGTTTTTTCTTGGATAGGTCAACGCATTGAGAGATGGGCATATGAACGATTTTAGAGGACCAATTAATAGACCCAATAAACCTAATTTATGAAGTCACGATCAGTTTCTTTAGTGCACTCACGACAGAAAAGACGTGTTAGCCAATGCTGGGTTTTTTTTTGCGCCGATGCAGGCACTGTCATTTGGTCTACCCTGTTTTGAATGACGAGAACTTGTTTAATTAAATAAACCGCGTGATAACCTGTTTTAAACGACGAGAACTTGTTCAATATAAACTGTGTGATTCCCCGTTGTAAACGACGAGAATAAGTTACTTGTTCAATTAAATTAACCGTATCATATGCTGCTATTGATAAAAGACGAAAAAGCTGTTTCTGTCTTCGCATGAGTGTGCGAGTGCGTGCATATGGGGTGGGGGTGGGGGCGGGGCGGTGTCGATTTTTGAATAATTTTCAAATACTTAGCAGTGATTATCGAATAGTATCTTTTCCAGAAACGCATATCCCTACTAGAAACCTAGAAAAATATGTCACAAACACATAAGCGAACTCAGCATAAAATAAAAAAAATCTGCATCACATTTTTCTAATGATAAACCAACATTTTTTTTATGGGGCCTAATTGGTGGAGTTAGGGCCCAGACTCCACCCTAGTCTCCAGGCAGACTCACCTCCATGGCGTAGTTGTGGAAGGCGTAACTGCTGGTGGAGCTGCTGGCGTAGCGGGAGGAGCTGGGGTCGGGCTTCTCCAGCTGGGGGGAGCGGGACGGGGAGGACGCACAGCCTAAGGGGAAAGAGAGGCCGTGAGGTCAGACGAGCCCACCGGCCCCGCGGCCTCTATGCTCAGGCTCTTGAGCCGGACTGTCCAAATTCCCACAAAAGGACCTGAGGTAACCAACTTAGCTCATGTTAGCCATAGCTCAGCGGCAGCACTAGCTCCTCTGTAACCAAATGCCATGCAAACCAGGGCACTGAACAGGGTGCTACTCAGAGGGCAGCAGCCAATGAGAGCATCCCTCCTTGGCTCTGATCAATGATGCGCTCAGGGCATCAGACACAGCAGTTACAGACTGCGGTCAGACTCTGTAGGTGCAGTAGCCGGCAGTGATATCGCGTCTTTGCAGTAAACTGCTGCCAATAGCTAACTCAGAATGCACACGGGTGCACTTTACCAAAACGCACACCACACACGCTAGAATATATGAAATTTTTATGGCCACTATAAACTTCAATTTAAGCAATAAATCTCGGTTTTCGTCACTAAATCTCGTTTTGGTTTTTATTGGCTTCACTGATCTCATTTTACCCCCGGGACTAATTTACATCGCGGATTACTCCTTTTCTGAAGTAAACTTCAGCACACTCTGAATTTGAAGTCATAAATTTTTAATTGCCAATTTCTGCAATATATCCCTCAAACTAACAAGTTGTGCAGTATCCCTGGTATTGAGATGGAGAAACTAAGAGGCGTAAGGATGCAGACTTAAACCCACTCTAACCCCAAACCTGGTGAGGAACATGCAGTCTGATGATCTAATCTGGTCCATGTAGCAGTGCAGGATACCTGTGCGGCGGGCAGGGTGCCCTGGGGGGGTCAGGGTGGGGCTGTCCTGTCGGATCCTGTGGGGGCTCCGTTTGGGCCCCCTGGGGCCGTTACGCGGGGGGGAGGTGGGGCTACAGGCCTCCAGACAGGGGTCCTCATCCAGCAGGGAGGAGCAGTCGGGGTCCCCCAGCCCCAGGGACGACACACTGGCCCTGTCTGAGCTCACGTCCTGGGGCAGGACAGACGGACACAGACAGATACACAGACACAAGAGTCATTCAGCTGCTCTGTTAGAGACATCAGGCTGACCCAATGCACAGCGGATTCGTAAAAACGTCAGATATGAGAAATGGAGAAACAAGCCAACCCACAAGTTTAAAATGCAGCTTTCCTGTGCGTCTGTGTAAAAACTCCTCTCAATGTTATTTATACTCACAGCGCACTGCGCTTCTGCACTGCTGAGAGTCTGATAGTGTTATCACAATAAGTCTGCGAAGTGTACATCCGGCTATAAAGAAGAAATACTCATAAGCAGCGCTTCCGATTGCCCCAAGTCTTGTTTTTATGCGCTGTACATCCTATAAAATCTCTCCAGGGAAATGTCTGGGAAATTCAAATCTAGCATTGTTTTTCTCTTCCAGCTGGGCGTGCTCTCTCATTGGGTGTTAAACAGCTCAATCCAAAATATCAGAATATTAGTGTCATTCAACTAAGGTTAGTGAGTATAATTTATCTTGTTTTATCTTATGTTTCCATAGTTTTCAAAAACAAAAGCCTAACAGTCAGGGGTGAGGCAGGTGTGGTTTGAGACAATTAACAGACCAATTTAAATTTGCTGCTTAAAAAGTTAGATGTTACTGGGACTTGGTCTTCAGCCAAGAAAAATGTTCCTCCACATACAGCTCCAGGATTATGCCAAATATTCATTTAGTCCAAACATTAACGGGTAACAAATCAACGCCAGCCTCAGCTCTTATTAACCCTCAGAGCGCCAAATGCAGCTACTGTTGCTCAATGATGTAAGGTATCAAAATCAAAGCTGTTGAAAACCTATCATGTGGCGACTTCTTTATAAGAGCTCCCACATACATATTTTTTACAATTTCCTAAGCGGTGCTGTTATTGGTCTATAATTCAGCGACTCCCACGCAGCCTTTCATCCTACCTTAGAGGGCGCTGTGTAGGAGGAGAGTCGCGAGTACCAGCGGCTGGCCTTCTCCGCCACGCCCTTCCCAGCAGAGACCATGCTGCTCTTGAAGACGTCGAGCGTGGGGGTGAGGAGGGAGTCGAGGGCGAAGGAGGAGGGTGAGGGCGAGGCCAGCTCCCCAGCGGACTCCCTGTCGCATCTCGGGCTGCCCTGGGAGAAGGTGGGGGAGGACCAGAGGCGGGAGCGGGGGCGGGGCCGGGGGTGGTAGGTGCGGGAGCGCGGGACGCCGGCGGGGCGGGGCGAGCTCTGGGGCAGGCTGCCGCGGCGGGACAAGGCCGAGGCCTGAGGGGCGGGGCTGGAGGACTCCTGCAGGTCCATGCTGGGGGCGCGGCTGCTGAGCGGACTGCCCATGTTGTTCATGTACATCTCGATCTCCTCGGCGAGGTCACGGCGAGGCGTGAGAGGCCCGCCTTCCTGCTCGGGCTCCGCCTCCTCCTGCTCTCTCTCCGTCTCGGCCGCCAGCAGAGACAGAGGATCAAAGCCCGTCTCGATTCCTGTCCGCATAACCACCCGACTTCCCAAGCTACTGCTGCTTACGCTGCGCTCCACCCCTCTCCCTCCAGACCCCGCCCCCGGCCCCAAGCTCTCCCCCGGCTCGCCATCCAGGTCCTCCAGATCAAAGATGGCGGGTGTGTCGGCCTTGTCATCGTCGCTGGAGGTCCCTTTTTGGCGGTCACTATGGCAATGCTTAAGTGTGCCAATGTTCAGTGAACTGGGTCTGACCGCAGGTTCTCCCTTTGGGCCCGCCCTGTTAACGTCCAAAGAGTCTGGCCTCACGCTCTTCTGGAGAGTTCCAGAGAGGATCCTCGCGTCAGCACCCAGCATCTCAGCGATGCGAGCAGGGTCCGTCTCTCCCTGGGTCATGCCCAGCCCCAGGACCCGGTGTCCCGTCGCGTCCCCACTCAGGCTGCGACCTCTGACCCCAGGCCAGTCCGGCGCACCCTGGCCCTCCTCCACTGCACTCCTGTGTCTCCTGCGCAGGCCGCTGCCCTCGAGTGACCCCGACTCCTCCAGGGAGGAGAAAAGCAGCCCTGCGGCGTGAGCTGGATACAGAAGGAGGGGGGCAGAAGAGAGAGAGTGTGTGAGAGATATAGGGACAGGTACCATAACTACTCACACGTCAGTTAGGGGACCTATAGCTAAGCAAAATGCCAATTTTGGTTCAAAATTTTAGTTTTGAGGTAAGAAAATGAAATGGTCCTTCAAATAGTCCGGAATATGGAGTCGTGTTCCGAAGGAAACATTCGTCACGAAAGCTGTCTTCAAGGCTGGAACAGCTATGAGTGCGGTGACTTTCAATGATGGCCAACGAGGCATAAAGGCAGGGGCGCACTCAATGAAAGGCTATCACGAAATGGACAGAAAACGTGTGAAACAGAGTGAAAAACGCGCACTGGAACTTGAAAAGAAACAAATAGACGCTCAACAAGCACGTAAAACTAGGGAAGAAACAGATTGAAGAAGAGGGAGTTACTTATGAGGCTGGTGCCTTTTAAGGACGTAAAAAAATCCTAAAAACCACTAAAAACAAAATACTAAATGTATTCCTCCTGAGAATATTACAGTCAAACTTCGATCACATTATTACTACCGAACTAAAATCACGTTTTTCTAAAAATACAGATTTTCAACAAGAAAACACAGATTTCTCAGCAACTGTACATCCAATTAACTTCATGTTTGGCAGTTTTCTTCATTTTGTGATGATCTATGTCTGTACAGAGCTCTTTTTGCAATATGTACCTCTGAATATGAGTTAATCAAAATATGCATATTTAATTAGCTGTTTCCCGCCAAAATTGATTTAGGGTCAAAATCAATACTAGAACACAGAAACCTGGAAAAAAAGCTCTGTACTGACATTAGGAATGTTTTTTCCTTCACAATACAGCTGAAATTATAACCAAACACTGTTTAGTTATCTCAATAACTGTGTTCTCTAAGTATCTATATATTCATTAAAACAGCCGTTGCCATGGCAACCACTGATGTGATGCCACTGGAATGCAGTGTTTTAAGTTGCAATTTCTAATAGAATTATTTTGATAGTAATTCTTAATTTAAAAAGTGAAAATCTTGGAAAAATGTTTGCTTAACTATAAGTCCCCTTAAACGCCTCCCTATTCCACAATATTCAACACAAAGAAAGAAAGAAAAAAAAAAAACACACTGTCGGCCTGTTTATAGGTAAGGCTATCTGATTGAAATAGCTTTTCAAATTTTGGACAATTCAAAGTCCACATTTTACACCAGCTCAATCGCATCCTGACAAAAAAGTTTTTGGCACAAGATGCCAACTCACAATAATATTAATTTGCTCATTCTTCGATAATGTCGCTTTCAGCGGAGGCAGGATGAGAACAATAAACTATTTGTGTTCTGATCAAAACTTGCATACATCATGGCACAATAAACCGCCCCACACTTTCATCCAGGTACAAATAGGCTCAGAAATCGCTGTTCATATCAATAGCTAAATGATCCAAATCAGTGACTCCTCTAATTAACGTGTAATTAAAAAGAAGAGGCAGGATCAGTGTGTGCAATGTCTGGGAGCAGCACTAGTAAACAATACACACCTGCGCTTGCGTCATTCGCTCCGTTGGTTACACCGTCATAAGGACAGTTGCCGCGGACGATGCCGGCGCAGGGCTGAAACGGGCCGCGGACTGATGGGAAATCCAGCTGCGGGAGGCAGTCGCCGCTGCCCTTGGAGCTCTCCGTCTCAGACACTGCCGGGACAGAGCCCCGTTAGTCCCTCACAGACCCCTGCTGCACAGATCCCTGCTGCATGTCCTCTCAACACACTCATGTTCCAGCCCTGAGTACAAACTACAGTCACGTGCTGAGATTAAGAGGTCTTCACCCTACACAGCAGAGCTGAGAGAACGGTGTTATTTCCGCTTATGACCCTCTCTCAAGTATTTGGGGGATGACTGGGAAAATAATCATGTCTATACATTGTTTTATTAATAACCTTTATGTGGAAACCAAACGTCAGAATAATGTTGCTTTCACACCGGACGCGAAACGAATTTTTCGCACGACAGATTACATTCAAAGTCTATGCAAAGACGCGAATACATGTGAAAAACGCGTGTATTCGTGTGTAAACGCGTGTAAACGTGAAATTCGCTTCGCGTCCGGTGTGAAAGCGGCTTAACAGTTACTCCACAGCAGTTGGTTCGCCAGTTGATCACGAAAGCGCGGAGTACTTTGTTCTTCACATACAAAAACAAAGACAAAACATCGCTGAGGATGCGTCACAGTTTGTTTGAGCTCAAAACTCAAGGTGAGCTCAAAGGCAAATACAACCTTCGAAAAAAGAAAGTTTAATAACTTGTGCAACAGCGAACACGGCTGCTAGAGGGCAGCATAGGCACAACAGGAGGGATCAGAGCTCTATTTGACATCACAACACAACTTTTCTGAGCGAGGGCTTCTCTGCAGCTGAATAGTCTGCACGGAAAAAAAATGTAATCAAAAATGAGTCAGTTTTGGCATTTCAAATCCAAAAGATAAACAAATATTATGAAGCACTGACAGTGAATTTAACTCAAACATCTTATGTATTTTTCACAGTTGGTTAGAAGACTTGAAACCTGCAGACTCAATAACTGCAGCAAGCTCCTCTGTGGCAGCGAGAGAAGATTAAACTGACCTCGTACACTCAACAGTCAGACCCCACACACTGAGCACAACTCAAACACAGAGCTCGTACGTCAGCTTGAGGTGCAGTTGAAGTGAAAGCAGGGGACCTCTGTGCTGTAGAGTGCAAGTCCCCTCAGAGTACAGACACAGTATAAGAGCGCATTCTTTTGTCTGCGTTTGTGCCTGAATATGTAAGTGCAAATATGGGTGCATAAGGGTGCGTATACGCGGGCGTGCGTGTGTGTGTATGCGTGCGTGCTGCCGCATTTTTGTTTCCTATTGGGACCCTCTCTGGTGTGAAAACTGATCTTGTCGGGCCCAGCAGTCCTCATGTGGACCAAAGCCTCGTCCAAGTGAGGCAAAACGCAATTGCTGAGATTGCGGTGAATGTCAGGGGTCAGGGGTCAGGGGTCAGGTGTGAATTGAGGTTAGGTTAAGATTAGGGTCAGGGTGAGGTGTTATTTGTTTATGGTTCGGGTTAGGCCGTCGACAACTAATGCAAGTCGATGCAATGTCCTAACGAGGATAGCTGCACTAACTAGAATGTGAGCGAGGAAGTGTGTCCATGCGTACGTGCACGTGTGCACCAGAGACTCACGAGAGCTGGAGTCGCTCTCCTTCTTCTCCTCCCTCTGGCTCCGCGGGCGGCCCTGAGGGCTGCTCTCTCCCCTGCGCACCTCCTCCTTGGACAGGGAGCTGTAGCCCAGGTCAGACTGGCCACCTGCCACAGAGATGGACCGTCGGTCCACACACACACACACACACACACACACACAGCAGAGTGCAGATCTGCCTCTCAACAGCAGGGGGCACTATTCTGCCAAAGTGTATCCAAGGTCAGCGCGGAGGAAGCTAGCGCTGCACTTCTTCTATGTGGACCTGGATCTGAACCCACCTTAGAGGGAACCATGTTTTATGTATGACACCCTTCAGTACAGCCGAGTCAGTGAGTGTACGGAGTACAGGAGATGAAACAGGCGGCAGTATTAAATCTCTCACTTTTTCTCTCTCCCTCCCACCCTTATCTCTCCCTCTCTCCCTCCCACCCTTATCTCTCTCTCTCTCTCTCTCTCTCTCTCTCACTCTCTCTCTCTATTCGGAGTGCACAGGCAGAGATCTGTGGGTCTCCCGGCGTTCTGGTCTGATGTGGTTTCTCATCTCTTACAGCAGTTCGCCTGCAGCTCAACTCTCGTCATCACACAGGAGAAAAAGATCACAGAGTCTTTCTTCCTGCCCTGCGAGGTAAATTACACACAGCCGCTGTCTCCTGAAGTTACTGAATCCAAACTTTCATCCTAAACTCTTTCCCTAAATCTCCACTTCCTCTAACTGCTCTGCCCAAACATCACAGGAGAAAGTGTCCTTATAAGCTGCGCTCGCTGTGATTGGCTGGTCATTAACTCTGATCAGTGTGGCAGGGGGAACTGAGCCCCCAGCCATTAAAAAAGAGTGAGCAGCAGAGGGTTACGAGAGATGGAGTGAATGAAGTGAAAGTAGGAAGAGATGGAGTGAGAGGAGGAGCGAGATGATTGGAGGGCCAAGTACCTGAGCAGAGGAGGGCGTGGCCTCTGCGCGAGAGTGACGACCGCGACTCCAAACCTCTGCTGCCGCTCCGGCGACGGACTGCATGCGGGGCGGGGGAGGGCGGAGTTAAGAGGGTGAGTGACAGGGAAAGTCAGGAGACCACACCCACAGGCAGGAAGGAAGGAGCAGGTGAGGGATGATGGAGAGAAAGACAGCAGAATGGCAGGATGAGAGAGAAGAAGAGAGACAGCGTGAGGAAGAGGCAGGTTGGAGGGTACCTGTGCTAGATCTATCGTCCGTAGAGTCTACTGTCATTAAGTCGGAGCCGAAGGGGCTCTGCTCGGCGGGGTTAGCGTCGTTAGCGCTATCCAGGCTGCCGTGGCTGACTGCGTCCAGGTCGCTGCCATCTGCTCGGGGAAAGCAAACGTTAGCAGCTGTCTCTGCTCGGAGAGGGGCAACATCTTCGGAGAAACTCTGGCCTGAGAGTCAGCACACGGTCGCCCAAGCTTTGCACATTACCACACCCTCGCCCCAACCAGACTGACCCAGCTTTGGAACGCTTCCACCACCGACATGTGGAACGTCTCCCCGCCCATCGCTGCCCCACCGAGCAGCGATTACTCTCCCGGCCCTGAGATACAGCACAGCCTCACACACTGATTTCCCTCGATGTCAGCGGTGAATACCGTATGTTGAATCAACAGGAGAGAAGAAAAGAAAAGGGAGAGAACGAGACAGACGGTCACCTGCACGTAGACGTGTATCCGCAAACGCCCAATATCCGATAACGCCGACTCATCCTACGCGCAATAAAGCAATCATTGATGGGCTTTGTGACCTTGCCACACACGAGGTCCGCGCCGAATATGAAATGAATTCATATACAACTGTGACCTGCGCTGCGCTCACGAGAAACTTCTACAGACGCGGCAGCAGCAGCGTAGCGAGCGACTGCAGATCCACAGTATTCCCGACTCATCGTCTGGAGATGCAATTAGAAAAACGATTGTCGTGAGGCGGCTGTGCAGCTTTCCCTGCAGGGCACACAGGCCCATGTCTCTCCGAGCCGCACACGCTAAACAGACTCCAAACAGCTCCAGCGACGGAGCAGGGATGCATAAATAAATCAGCAGGACCGCCGGGGGGGCTTGTGGAGACTCCGAAAACAAGGGGCACAAAGAAATCGATGGCTCAGATATCTGGGGACTGCAAAATCGGACAGGGGGGTCATAATAAAGACTCATCACAACTGGAAATCGTCCCTCAACTGGAGTTCAAAGAGCCTGCGGCTCACAAAGGTCTCTGTCGGTTTGACATGAAAATCATTAAAGGATTTCTGCGGCTGATGTTCTAGTGAGGTCTCTGAAGGATTGTTGGAACCGGCGCACTCCGTCACCCGGCCCAGTCTTCTCGGGGCCTCGAGCAGGCCTGAGATCCCAGGTGACCGGGAGTAGAGCTGAAGAGGCAGCAGTCTTCGATATCATTAATTAACCTCCTTAATTAGGATTTGGGTGCCGGAGCCAGGATGGGCGGCAGGGTGTGTGGGCTCGGTTTGCATGTCGGCACTCAAACCGCTGGGTGTTAGATGCCGGTTTTTGCGTCTGCAGTTTCAAAGACTGATGCAGCTGGACGCTGGTGCTGTGTTTTACTAAATGTGACCAGGGATGGCAAAATGAGTCTTAATGACCAAAATTCAAAACTGAATTCTCTGCACCATTGTGTAAACGACACGGTACGCTTTGCACTGGTGCCAGGACCAAACACCTGCCAGGATAGGGGGTCTAGCAGAGGAAAAAGGCTAATTTGTTTGCAACTTTCAATGGCTGCTATTGGCTACTTCTGACGTGTAATATTATAATGAATACAATGCATGGAGAGTGGGGATTCCGTATGTTATTTTGGTAGAGAGATGATGAGGATTCCCCAGCAAAATTGTAGATGAATTTATCGTCGAAATTGGTCAATATAGGGCTTCGTTTCAGGAAATTTTTCCATCACGAAGCGAACCACTGTTTACAAATAGCCCATCTTCGACCCTTTATCGATGTTTTCTCATCGGGAAAGTGCACCAGGTGGAATTTTAACGGATGAAGTGGCTGAGAACAGACGCATCCATTTTGGCGTTTACTGGAAATGCACAGACGTGACATACGACTCATTTTACCCTCACGGGTCACAAACAGCACCTGTGAGGGTCTGTGCAGCTGAATCCCCACTGAGCGCGCCCCCCCCCTCACCCACTACCCTCCCCCCCATCAGACTCTTCCCAGCAGCCCCCTGTACCTGACAAGGGGGTCAGTGCAGCGCTGGGATGCTGCTTCTTCAGCATGCGGCGGAAACGGGCCACACCCAACACCACATTCCTCAGCTTCAGCCACAGGAAGTACCCTCCCCTGGTGCCGGACGGCCAGGTGCTCTCCAACACCGCCTGAGGGGGACAGGAAGCAGGGGGACACTGAGGCAGGGGGACAACCACACACACACACACACTCACACACACACATATATGTGCCTGTGTTTGTGCATGAGCACGACACATGCACACCTACAGTACAAGCACGCAGACCCACACACTTATGTATGTAGACAAACATATGCACACATGCGCGCACACACCCACTTGCACAAGCTCAGAATGTGCACACAAGCACAAACACTCACGCGCACGAACATACGCACACAAACACAGACCAATTCAAACATGCACACCTGTACACACCCGCACACTCATGAATGCACAAAAACACCCTCATACAAACTTAAAACATTACTTCACTCCACTAAAGGATTTCTTTATTACCATCTGATAAAGAGCTCTGCAGTACACTGCATAATTAATTATTCAGATAAAATGGTTCTTGGACTACCAGGAATATGACTGTGCGTGGGAAAAAACCGGTGCTGATATATGATGGTATTATCACAGGTTGAGTCTCAGGATGCTCTAGCAGCAAACACCATTCCCTGTCTGAAACAGATGCGGTGTCTATCCTTCATTTACTGTCTGTTGTTTACTCGCCGCAGTCTGACAGCTCAAGCCAACAATTAATAGCATTTGCCTTCTGCCTCTACAATAGACCCCACAAGCAATTTTCTGCCCCAAACAGCCTCACCTCTATGCCTTCACTAAACACCACTGCAGTGAGGATGAAATAATGTCCATCTGAGAACTTTTGTTACAATCTAATCTAACCACATGAGGCTCTAAAGTCAGCACTGAGGCACACAGTACCTTTCATTCACAAGCACATTTCTGACAGTATAGAGGGTAACTCTTGTATAAAACACACAAAGACTGGCTTTGAAGCCTTCAGCAGCGGTGGGTTTTTGTTAAAGGCGGGTAAAGAGGCCATGCCGCAGTACTGCACCCACAACTTAACTAACCCCGCCCCTCACTCGCTGACCCAGAAAAATGCCACTGAGTTTTTCCTCTCCGAGGCGGAACGGATCACTGCCGGCGCTACGGGAATCAGACTCCCCAATTATCACAGATGTTACACGCAACACAGTGTGAAACCCCCAGCAGCGTCTCGACACTCCTGCCAAATCAATTACACGTGACTGCGGCATGGGCAGAGAGAGCGAGTCCAAAGGTGGGAGATGGCCAAGGAAAACTACTCCGCAGCTGGATGTGATGACGGAGTGACAGTAGGGGGCGATCTTGGCTCAGGTGCGTGCAGTATTAGTGAAGGGAATCGAATTCGCTCCTCGTCTGAGAAAAGTACCCCGACCGTGAGAAAAGCCTGTAAAAAAAATGCAAATACAACCCCAACTCCAGGAACGCTGGCACATCATGGAAAATGCAAATACAACCAAAGATCACTGCTTTGAAAATTTCACACACCCTTGACTCTACAGAACAAGATCACATAGTTTGGCGTTCCATCATGAGAATCTAATATGCAATGTGATGACTTAGCCTTCTCGCACCGAGATTCGACCGGATTCACTCCATTAATCAAATGATGTACTCATTTGCCTTTGGGGAACGTGGGACTCCATGGGACGCATCATTAGCTTATGCATCTGTTGGGGAATCGGTGAGCCTCGCCCTCCATGCATCTCTGCTCTTGAGGAACACGGCCTTTTTCTGAGGCTCTTTTGATATTGTAACAGGATAAGATCGCCTCTTTAACATCACCTATATTGTATAACCTTATTACAGTGACCTGCTACATCATTATCAGTCCTTATAGCGGTCATCAGATTTGAAAAAAGTCAATATTTTCTATAGACAACTGAATTCACAAGTTCAAACATCACGCAATGTATTGTAGTGTTTTCAATATAGTATGGGATGAATGAACTGTGCAAATCCCTCCTTTCTGCATTTTCCACAATTTGTCAACTTCATGCCAAACATCCATCGAAAGTGGCTGCACTTGGCGAGCGGATTAGCACATGGCCAAGTTTACCTTGTTGTAGTAGCCATAGGTGATGGCGTTGGGGTGGATGCCGGCTTTCTTCATCTCGAACAGGACCCGCACTGCCAGGACAGGCTGGCCATACTGGCCGCAGAGCTGCATCAGGACCCGGTAACACACCTGGGGCAGCACACACACCGGCTCAGGCGTCAGACACGGGCGCGAGCAGATGACAAAATGCACCCCAACGAAGCCACAAATGAGGTACCAACACTTGCAGAGGAATTGAAACTAATGACCTTTTCGAGGACACTCATATCATAACATGACTGTCCCCTCACTTTTTGAAACACATTAGCAAACTGAAGCCCAATTTAAACTCTTGACATGAGAGGAATGTCTTCATGCGTGTAATGGATGAAAATGGCTGCACTCAAACCACAGCATGGTGGGGGCAGGGAAAGTTAATCGCAGTGAGCGAAGCGCCGGCGGAGAAGAGCTGGCGGGGGGCTGTGTTCTGGTACCTCATCAGGCGGCTGCAGCTTCTGCGTCTGCATCTTCCTCAGCACGTCGTAGGCAGTGCGCAGCGCCCGAACCTTCGAGTGGCACACCGCCACATAGGCCGGCAGGCAGATAAACCACAGCCCGTAGCAGTGCCGCAGCAGGCATTTGGACCACATCTGCGGGATGGACGAGTACTTCTTGGCCATCTTCTGCGCCGAGCGGATCTCCTGCAGAACGCAAGATGCGGCATTTCATTCAGACGGTTTCTATTAAGTTTCAGTTGCAGTGCACCCTTAATTCAATTGAGAACACCATAAAATGCACGCAGAGACTGTGATGTCACAGCAGTGGGCAGAGCCCAGGCAGTGAAGGCTCACCTGCTTGGTGCGGCGGAACATGGGGGCGGGGCTGGTGCTGCAGCTGTGGCGATTGGCCAGACGGGACGCAGGCGGCCTCAAGCCCTCCTGAGGGTCAAACAGCTCACTGCTCAGCACGGGAAACCCACTGTATCTGAGAAAGCAACAGAAACGAATGTTCACTACATTCACCGACCTGGTCATTCAATCTACAGGACCTCTTAGGTACAGTAAATGACCTCAACGAAAATCGCATACATTCTCACTGCTGCTGTTTATTCAAAGATACAAAATTCAAAGGTACTGCCGTAACATAACTGTTAGTAGTTTCCTATCAACAAAGCCAACAAGAAGTCAGGACATTCAGCAAGTCCAGGCATTATAACAACCTTGAATTTATCACTTGAATGCATCATTTCCAGAGACCAGATGGACACCAGTTTAACTGCGAACAGCACATCCCTAAAGAACACTGAGGTACTCAACTAATCCCCTTAAAGGAAACTCGCAGGAACTCTTGCCAAAATACCATATGGATTAAGGCAACCATCATGGACTGAAGCTAAATTATGACCATTTCCCCTTGGGCGTTTCCCATGAAATACAGGTAAGGGTGTACAGGTGACTTGAACAACTTCGCAGTACCTGTAGCGCAGCGGATACTCCTCTCCCTCAGGTACCAGAGGGAGCTCTGGGGGGGTGATAAAGACCGTGTGCTCACTGCGATGTGATTCGTCCAGCTCTATCAGCCTGTTCTCCTCCGGACGCTCGTTGTCGACCTGAGGGTCAGGAGCACAGCGATATCACTCTCTCCTGCATGAAAAGACTGGCTACATCCTGGCACAGGACCACAGGCTGCCCACGCAACCCACTGTGCGAAATCAGCGCCGATTAACAGTCCAGAACACAGCATTACTGCAGAGCAGCCTGACACTGACAGCAATGTATTGCTCTGCCAAAAATGCTCCAGCACCACTATTATGTACTGGGAAAACAACAAAAAAAAATACAGAAAGCCGTGCTTATAACCCACAACCCACACAGACCTGAAAATTATTACAGAATGCCAAGTAGCTTCCGCGAGTTAGGGGGAGGGGCAACAAAACAGCAGAATGATTTAATGTCAGCCAGCGAGCTTGGGCTCTGTAATGCTCTGCTAGGTTTGCAAAAACCAGGCACTCGTCTACCAGTCAATATCTTGAAGGACCTGCAGAGCTACGTGTTCAACAGAACAGAGAGAAACTTCAGGTGACCTAGATTTCAGTCGGCAGAAAATAAGCTCAGATTGTGACCGGTTCTGAAACACGAATGGCAAACCTGGCATCGAGGGGGCTGTAGCGGCTCTGGTATCTCCACCAACTGAGTGCAAATTTGAATCCAGGCAGTGCGACCTGAGCACAGCTGGGCGGACAGCCAGGCTTCTACAGGGCAGGGCAAGGGCTGTTTTGAGGCCCACAGTAGTGGAGTATTTGGGCTTTTTCAGTACAGACCCGAGCAATAGTAGCCCATGCAGTCCGATATTCGCTTCCAGTTATCGTCTCGCCCACCGTTTCAGCTCAGTATCTTTGCCAACTGACCCAGCCAACCGTCTAATCCACTAATTCTACCCGCAGACCAAGCCAAACTACATTCACCTGCTCTGAACTCCCAGCAACACTGCACTCCTCCATATCAACAACCTCAAAGAACCAAGCGAGAGAAATCAAAGCCACACTGAGGATTGTGGACAACAACGCAGAGATGGGAAAGGGTGAACAGTGAGGAGGGATTAATGGCTGCTCTGTTGGCTGCTGTGTGGGGCTGCGGAGAAGGGGAGCGCACGGGCTTAGCAGAAGCAAGGGGGCAGGGCTCGGCTGCAGTGGGGTCACGAGTCACAGCGCCGCGCTAACTACGCGAAAGACACGGCCATGCCTGACTCGCGGCTGTTGGATGTAATAAGATCAGACCACCATGACCGACTGGTAGAACTACGGACGCTGCCTGTAATACAATGAGCCCTGCCGAGCAGAGTTACATGGCCTCTCAGAGGGAGTAATAATGGGAGCTCGAGGGCTTCCATGCACAGACCCAACAACCCCCGACCTGACTCTGCACATCAGATCTCAGGCATTCCCTGCTAGTCTCTAGTCTGCTGACACAAAAAATAAATTGGCCGTCCGATTACCCACAGACTAATCAATTTCAGAAAATACCGCAGGACCCCTTGTGTGATGCGTTTTGACTGGGCTGCCCAAAATGCTGTCAATACCATAGTATGTCCACTATTTTTTAGGGGGGCCACACACTTCAGCCCAATTCAAAAACTTGTGGAATGAGATGCAGAGGCAAGGCAGTGCTGAGTAATGCTTGTTCCCCTGTGGGACATGAGCTTCCAGCTAAAGAGGCTGAGAGGAGCGCCAAATGAGGCTTGCAGTACCACCGGATCGAGCCACACCCAAATGCCCTAAAGCCTTACCTTCCCTCCTCTGTCGCCACTTCGTTCTGTGTTGAACAGCTGCTCACAAAGGTAATCACAGCAGAGGGAGAGAAAAGAGTGAAAGAGAGAAAGGGAGATACAGAGAGAGCAACAGAAAAACAGACTTGATTAGAGCCGGCAACCTGCAGCGAAGCACCAGAGGCACGCAGGAATGGCGATGCTCCCAAAGCAAATCCTCAGCACTAGTTGGCTTGCTGGTAGCGGAGTGGTGGAACTCAAATGAGAAAATGGTTGAATGTTTTTTATTCTAATAACCTAAACAAAGGGCCTCCAAGCCTCACAGCAAACAGAAACCCCTGCCAATTTTTACTCTGCATTTCCGCATATTTCAATTAAGTTTAGTCATGAATATTAAATGAGAAATGCTCTGAGGCTAGTGAAAGAATGTCAGCTATTGCTGCTTTCATTCCTTCATTTTTGTTGACTAAAACTTTACACTAAGACAGCCGCCCGCAGCTGGGTTGAAATGGGGCCGCGGACTTTATAAACACAGCACAATGCCCTTTGGGAGGATGGATGCACCAGGCCAACTAGCGCGAGTGAGCAATGAACCGATCAATTAAGACATGAGAAGGGAGGAGGAGGCGACAGGAGCAGGAACGCCCGGGCGGGGTCAGGAGCCGCGCCTACCTTCTCCACACAGTCGTCGAAGAAGGCCAGACTCGCGTCCTTGTCGCTGACAAAGGAGCACTCCTCGATGAAGCGGATAAACATCTGCGTCTTGGTCATGAGGGAGTAAAACTTCTGGTGGGAGCGGTCCCGACTCCTGAGGAACCCTGTGGAGGAGGGATGTACAGACAGACAGACAGACACTCAGTGACATTAACGCAGCATCAACAGCATTACTTCACCCTGACCCTGGGAGAGGGAGACCAATGAGCATGTCCTCTAAACAGGAGAAGAAACCTGAAATTAACAAGCTCACCGTAAAATAACGTAAGGAACAGAATCACAGACTTGATAACACAACCTTTATTCATGTGGCCCTGAATCACTTCATCATGAAATTAACTTCGTCCCAGATCCTATTATTTTGAGGACACTTCTCCTTTATCACAACCTAACAGGTTTCTAGACCATCTGCACTCCGGCCAGCACCAACTGACCCCTGGCTGGTGCTCAGGGGCGTTTAGAAGTGCAAATCACATCCATCAACTGAGCCAACATCTCTGGCACAGCTCAAAAACATTTTCTGTGAGAGACGGCATAATTTTTACATTCTGAAGTCAGAGAAAAGCCTGATGTTCTCCCCAGGCCAACACCTGCTATTTTCCCCAAGGTTTAGTAATAGCGCTGCAGATGTGCTTTCCGTCTGTTTTTATTATTTCTTATTTTTAGTGCGTTATGCAGCTGGACATCCCTGAGCGTGATTTCCAGCCAACCTAGGATGACATCAGCAAATAGCATCAGCCAGATTTGAGCAGAGGAACAGCTGCTGAGCTGGCTCTGATATTTCTCTTCATTCCTCCACAGGTTACCAATTCGTTCCTTAAAAAAGGAAAACATTGACGAGAATTCACACAGATTAAGCAAGACCATCTGGTCCTGAAGGCCTGAGGAGAGGCAGGGGAGACTGGGCATAAATGGAAACATTTTTAAAGAGTTATGATCATATTTTGGCTTTCAGCTGCACATGTGAACACCAGGCCAGAAAACAAACACATGGACGCGCACAAACACACTCGCGCGCCTGCACGCACGCACACACACACGAGCAAACAGACAGACCTCCTAAATGTTAAATTAGCCCCTGCTCTATAAGGCTTGTTTTATTGATCATTTCAGACCGTGCCATTTACTAAAGAGGGCAGAAGGGGCGAATCCTCTTAGGCTCGTCCCATAATCCTATGCGATTAGCCGCAGCTCAGAGGGCCTCAGCAGCAGCGCACTCGCTCACCTTGCAGGTCGAACAGGGAGCTGGCGTCGGTGGCCTTCTCGGAGGGAGCTTGGGTGATGGGCCGCAGGTAGGAGCGGTAGCCCTTGAGCACGGCAGCCATGAAGCGCAGGAAGGACTCCTGGATCTCCAGCTCCAGGGCCTGCAGGCTCTTGCCGCCGGCCAGGTCACAGTGCTCGCTCACGGCCAGCTCCAGCAGCCCGTCCTCCACCGGCCTCTGCTGACCTGGAAACGGCACGCGCACAGGGGTCAGAGACACGCCATACAGGCGGGGTTACCCAAGCAACACGCACACAGTCATACAGGGTAACTTCAGAGACACGCTACAGAAGGTCATGCGAGATTATCTGAAACACGCGACATGCTACTCCACACGGTCTCTGTTCAGCATCAGGCACCTGCCACGCAACAAAACTGCCCCATGACCAGTACAATCATTTCATATTTTCAGGGGGTTTTTTTTTCCCCAAAGGGGGGAATTTTTTGCATCACTGAACAAAATCAATCAATTCAGAATGAAGAGGGGCATTATAAAAGTAACCACAGTAAATAAAAGGTCTGTGGCAGTTTTCAACAACCTCTCTCATGGTTGAGAGTCTAGTTGGCCATTTTGCCCCCAGCCCTCCATAATTTCCACCCGCTTGGGACGCCCTCGGGAAGTAATGTGTCGACTGCACCCTTTAAAGGGGCATAATATGGGCGACCCATGGACATTACATGCACAAAAAAAATCTTAATATACAAACCTATTATGCTAACCATGACTATTATTAGTATGTTCTACCGAGTAACAACCTGTTTCACAAGAAGCCTGTAACCATAGCAACTTCCCGATATTGAATTATTACAGGATTATATTTAACAGCGTTTTCTGAGGAGGTAAATGGGCTTATACACCACATTTAAAGACAGAGGGTCAATGCAGGTCTGCGTCTCAGCATCAAACCCACAGACTCCGATTCACGAAGCCCACGTCTCCGACCGCTGCGCTGCTGCGTCACCGTCTAACAGGTACAAACTACAGAGGGAACCTGATGGCACGGTAATAATAAGCTTTTTTTTTTGGTTGAGCCTTTGGCCATTAGCAACAGCAAGCATAAAAGTACCGTATGTCGCGGTTCATAACTTGAGCTTTACGACCGAGATTAGCAACCGATGGTAGCAACGTTTCTCCATTGTTGTAGTGTTCATAATGATAACACTGGCATACCCACAGAAACCCATTCTGCACCAATCTCTGCAATCTCTTCACTAATTATTCCCCTCGTAGTTGTGCTGTATGTCTGGCTAGCCTTGTGGCGAAGCTGCTCCACAGAGACCTGGAACTTAGGCCGGTCGAGCTGCAGAACAGCCGCAGTAAGATGCAGCGGTTCGGTCCCTTGAGCAAGTTCCCAAACCCCGTGGTAAATCTACGGCATCAAGTGACAGTGCGGACAAAAGCGCCAGCCGAGTGACTGTAATTTAACACAAATTAATGAAGAGGAACGAGACCCAAGAACTCCACTGCGAGGTTATATAAGAGGAGGCGAACCTTCGGCCAGCTGCTGGTACAGGTTGCTCAGGCTGTTGAGCAGGTTCTTGCAGGCCTTCTTGGGCAGGATCTTCCAGGTCAGAGTCCGTTTATCCTCAGTGCTGTAAGCAAAGACAACAGTCTGGCATCAGAAAAAGGGAGGTACCAGTACCACGGCTCCAGAGACTGACCGAGAACACTCAGCAAGAAGAACCCCCCCTACAAAACAAACACAACCCCACAGCGACCCTGCTCCGCTGAAGAGACCCCCCACCACACAGCCTGCATCCAGGGGGGCAGTTACAGCGAGGCACAGAAGCGTTAGGGCAGCAACACTGTTTCAAAGACCTATAACGCCAACACAGTTCAGGCCTTAAGGATGTGAAACCCCGATACTCAAAAACAGACAGTGCGGGTTCATTTGAGGGCATCAGATCCACATAGAAGATGGTGGAAATACAGTACTTTACAGTTTCTGCCAAAATGCTGATGAACCTCACAGTACTTTCACAGAACCCCAAGAAAAGTAAAACAAGCAAAAGCAATTATCAGTGCATAAAACAGGTAAATGTCACTGTGGACAGTCACCGTGTCCATGAGCTACCGGCGCAGTGCGACAGTGGCAGCGCTGCTCTCCGGATAAATAAGCGACATGCTGTGCTCAGAGGGAGAGAGGGTTATTATGCAGTTATCATTATTATTCGGGTTCAGTAAATGTCTGTGCGCCGCGCTGTCTTCTTAATGGACTGCCTGGGGATGCAGGGCTGTAAAGCGAGAGAACAAGAGAGAGACGCGCTGTGAACTGATAAAAGAGAGAGGGAACTCCAGCTTAGGGAGGTCTACAGAGAGATAGGAGTCACGACTGCAAGGGTGTGTGTGTGTGTGTGTGTGCGCCCCTGTGTGTGTGCGTGTGTGAGCGCGCGCGTGGGGAGGAGGTTTGGAAGATGAAGATGCTGGGGGGGGGATACGATGACTTTTTGAGAGTCCAGAGCTGAGCGCATTTTGAAGGGAGGATTTTGAAAGATAATACCGTGGGACAGATTTGCAGTAGAATGTTCCAGAGGTTAAATAGCTAATGCAGGGAGTTGGGACATTAAATTGAGTTCATTGAAAGGTTTTCAGGGGCTGGGGGGTGCTCGCTCACTGGGAGATGGTGTTGGTGTCCAGGTCCACACAGCTGACGTCCGGCGGCGGCTGGTACAAGTCGAAGTAGCGGGAATCCACGCCCACGATGAAGGGGCACGGGGCGCTCAGCACGTCCGCCAGGGCCAGGGGGCACAGCGGGATGTACGGGCACGGCCAGTGGAAGGGGAAGATCATCTACACAATACAACGAAACCAGTGAAGCCTAGAGTGGCACACAGTCAAAGAACAAAAAGGTGCGGCATCCGTACCCAACACAGAAGTATGCATTCAGAGCAGATGTACAGGCCTTTATTTAACCAGGGAAGTCCCATTGAGATTGAAATATCTTTTTCAAGGGAGCCCTGGGGGTTGAGGTGGGGAGGGAGAGGACAAGTTGCACAGCCAATTAGATAAGGGGATGATTAGGTGGCAGGTTGAAGGAACCAGATTGGGAATTTAGCCATGACACCGGGGAACCCCCTACTCTTATCGAAGAGTGTCATAGGATTTTAATGACCACAGTGAATCCAGACCTCAGTTTAAGGTCCCATCCAAAGATGGCGTCTCCTTCAGTACAGTGTCCCCATCACTGCACTGGTGATTATCCCACCAGAGGGACGGACGGGCCAGTAGGTGGCGATAACACCTTTTCCAGCAGCAACTTATTTTTCCCAGGTGGTCTCCCATCCAAGAACTAACCAAGCACACACCTGCTTAGCTTCAGCCACGCGGCTGGAGCTGATCGAGTCCTGGTACGGCTGCTGGTACTGAGTAGAAATGCACTCATCCAGTAAGCAAAATTTATTTTGTTGGTATTATAAGAGTTCAGACTGTAGCGATACCATTTTCCTGCAGAATAAGCCCCCATTCTGTTGCGTGAATTCTCCTTACTCTTCTCAAAGGTCTAAATCTGTGAGTTTGAAGTGCAAGGATTTTCACGAGACCACAATCCCTCAGCTCTACAACTACAAACACACACACCAGGGGACATAAATACCCCTCTATCCCGGACAAAGCCATGTTTATTTTTCACAGGCCCTTTAGACTTCATCGTTTATCTGCCTAGTCATTCGATGGCTGTTCGTACTTAAGAGAAATACGATTGTTTGGAGCCCTGCAAGCGTACACTGCAATTAATCTGAGCTGTTTGCTATAATTAGCTCTAAGATCTATCACTGGTCCCAAAAACTTATTTAACACAGCCAATGGGACATCATACTTCGACAGAGAAAAATCGAACCGCCTGCTAAGCGCAAAGACCATCGTAGTTGGCCGTCAGCTGTTGAGAAGCGAAGCACTTTATTTAAAAAGATGACACAAACCGCCTTTAAAACAAATCTCTGTAGATTAGCACAAGCTGCCAGTTTACTACAGTTTTCAGTGCTGCTAGAAGAAGTACATTGTGACTGGAGCTCTGACAGGGGAGAGATTAAAAATCTTTAACGGTAAAGTCTCCGGGAAAAATTTAAACCATACTGACAAAGTCCTGAGATTTTTTTCCAACAAAACCTGCCATCCATGACAGTATACAATTGTCTAAGACAATTTATATTCAGAGGATTAATTAAGTAACATTGTTTAAAATGCTTCCTTGTCTGTTTAAGACGTGACAAGAATACAGAAAACAAAAATTCTAAAGGCCCTTTCACATGAAACGAAAATGCGCCTATTAAAAAATTCAAGCCCATTTATCTCAAACAAACCATCCGCACCAAATCCAAAACTCTCCCATTTCTCATCAAGCAGTATTCTGCTGCTCCGTTTTGTTTTTTCATTTCGTCCTTGGTATGAAAATACCTTTAGGCTGACGTAACCATGACCACTGGAAACTGAAAGCACAGGAGGTCAAGAACACAGACCCGCCATTTTGGAAAAAAAAAACACAAAAAAAAAAACTACATCTCAGAGAGGGAGGGGCTTCAGTTAAACCAAGCGGCCCAATCAGGCGCGAGACTCACCGACACCAGAGCCTCGGCCACGCTGGTCAGCACGGCCGGCCGCAGTGAGTGCACCAGGATCTTGTGCTCGGTGACGGCCAGCACCAGCAGCGTGATGGCGTTCTGAGGTCCCAGGTTCTGAAGAAGCGTGGAGAACCGACCGCCACTGCGAACAGAACACCACAGATGGGGGGTTAGAGCTGTACTGCTCCTGAGGCCTGAACAGTAAATATACAGAGCGAAACCCCACTCAGAACTCATATTCAGTTCACGTATGGCCTATGGCCTTTTCCCTAATGTAACCTGCACACCGACAGGAGTATAAATGTATCTGTACAGGGTTCGACTCACCTCAGCGGAAGGGGCGACGACACTGGCTGGCTCAGCATCAGGCTGTCATGAGGGGACAACTACAACAGAGATAATTACCCACAGATTATCACAGAGACAATTACAACATAGATGGAAATAATTACGTAAAAATAATGAGACCGAGCTAATCGCACAAAGAGAACACACGGTGATAAACACACAGGATCCTATAGGCTCTATTAAATGGAGCCTTGCAGAGCCGGCAGCCAACAGGCTTCAAGAGTGCTGTAAACAGTCGATTTGTTGTGTGTAAACCTTGGGAGAGTTACTCCAGAGAGAAGCCCTTCAGTAACAGCCCAGCCGGAGGCGAATCTGGAACAGGATCTGGCCCCGCATGCGACTCACCTGCACCAGGATACGAGGCCTCTGGGAGGAAGGGAAGGGGACCTTGTGCATGAAGTGAGAGATGTGCCTGCGGAGAGAGGAGACGCTGCACTTACAGGCTGAAAAGGACATTAACGCAGTGCCTACAACACGCATGAACACTGTGCGCCAACGCTGCTAACGCTGCTAACACTGCTACAGTACAGCTCCGGCAGCAGCACATTAGGACACTGAAATTACAGAGCGTTAAACACACAGTGAAAAAATACCGTGCTAATCGCACTTAAGACCCCTCGGCTGCGTATGTAAGTTGAATTGTGTGTTAGTTGGATTCTGATTGCAGAAATAATATATGTAATGAAGCCAAGCGCTGATATCAATAACCTTGGCGTGGGCATTTTTCATGTTTCACAATATGCCTCCTGGTGGCCAAACTAAGAGTCGAATTGGCTGGAATTTGATAGGTAAGCGAAGGATCCACAGACGTACCACTCACCCAAAAATGAGAAACCTAGAAGCAAACCTGAAGGCGCTAGGGCGGTAACGTCGTTGAATTTAAAGATCGGCAGCATTTACGCTGTTCGACGTAGAAAACGGGAAAAAATCGGTGAAATAAAAAACGCGTCTGATATGTGATGAAGGGTGATCCCATGTACCTTCAGTAAAAATTTGAGCATCCTAGCTGAAATAATAAGGAAGTTATGGCAAGTTTTCATTTTTCACAATAAGCCCCCTAGTGGCCAAAGTAAGACTCGAAATTGGCTGGAATTCGATAGGTTCGTGAAGCATCTGTAGATGTACCACCCACCCAAAAATGAGAAAGCTAGACGCAAACCTGAAGGCACTAGAGTGTTAACGTCGTTGATGGACAGACAGACGGACAGACGGCGAAGGGGACAACAATACCCCAAGGTCGATGGCCACCACCGGCCGAGGGGTAAAAAAACCCAAAGCAGAACTAACATCCTTGGCTCTGCTTATATCTGTCAAAGACAAATTGTTTGGCACAATTTTCAGAGAAAGGAGCTGATTTCATTCGATTTGGATCGAATCCAGCCGTGCAAGTGCCAACTGTGGCCAGCAGCCTCCTAAGAGCAGTGCATGATTGTCTTTGCGCTGCTCAGGGATATGGGAGGGATACAGTCAGTTTGGGTTACACTGTTCATTGCTCAAGCGCCTCCTACTGGTCACCAGAGTGCTTACAGTGTCAGTTACATTATAAGCCAGCACATGCTCAGGTGTAATATAATGCTGTCCCCCCACTTCGAAATTATTATATTCTTACATGTGCTAAACAGATATTTACAAACTTTTTAGCAAAAACCCCCCCAAAAAATCTATGATTTCCAGGCCACTTGGTCCCAGTATTTCCTTCCCCTCAGAAGGATTGGCCATTTCGAGTGGGCCTCCTCAATCCTCTTGGACTGGCCAGTGAAAATTTCTATAAAACGTGTCCTTCAAATGTGGATGTGCATTAAAAATTCATAAAGGATATGTTAAAGGCTGCTCATTGGAGGGGAAAGAATGATTGACAGATGGATTAAATCAAAACATGCCTGTACGCAATGATTTTCAAGACAAGGTTTTCCAGGAAGTGGAGGAAAACATGAAAGTGAATTTTGATTTTAGCCCGTCTCTGTCATGGGCACGACAGCACACAGCAGAAGAACATTCAGCTCCATTACATTTCATCAGTGGAGAAAGACTGTCACACATCACAGTGATGCTTCAAAGTAAAAACAGGCAGTGCCCAGCCTAAATCCCCAAAATAGCACATTAGGTTTAAAAAAACCTCCCAGTTCGGAGAGAGATGCTTCAGAGGAGGCGAGACAGAAATCTCAGGGGAGCTCAGCTATGGGGGGGGAGCACATCCCCCGCTGGGCAGCTAATTGTAATGCAGGTTGGAATGAAGTCAGATTGGAAAACTGATAAGGAATCCGAGCGGCGGGCTGGCTGTGAGTCCTGTGACAGCTCAGCTCGGCGCTTCATCTCGCCAGGAGCGCAGCGGGACGAGGAGACGGTCGCCAGATGCTGAGGGATGAGAGCTCTTGTCGGGGGCGTGGTGAGTGAATGGCAGGGGAATGCACAGACGGCTCCCCCGAGCGCTCATTTACGCCAATACCTCCCCGAGCAGCACACCCACCGCTATAACGATTCCACTGAAACAACCACAGTCACACTTCCACAGCTCTGCTCGGCACCTCTGTCACACACAGCGCAGAACAACGGCCTGTTTTCATCATCTCAAGGCGCGTCAGAACCCCGTGAAATTGGCCAGCGCCGCAGTGGACAACTGTTTCGCCTCGCAGCGGCGACCGAGGGGACGCGAGCTTTGCGTCATTCGAATTGCATCACCCGGCTAGCGAGGATGTTTTCACAGCTGTGAGGCTTTTATGCGACAACCGAACCAGCATTTGGGCCACCACAAACACACGGTTACACAGAGCGCACGCTCCTATAATGAAAAATCTAACGAGGAGAAGACAGTTTCAAACAGCCAAAGTTCTCAGCACCGTTCTTCTCTAATCATCTGGACTTGGTCGTTAGCAAGAGTACACAGTCAACTCTACAGGAAATAAAACTAATCAGTGAAATGAGCCATCTGAGTAAGAAGAATCATATCTTTAAGATGTAAAGACCAGGGCCAGAGGAGACCAAAGCAGCCCTGGGAAGAACTTGCAAAGTCTACAGGAGGCCCAGGCTCAATGTGAGCCCACAAGCCTCTCGCTGTGAGGCGACAGTGCGAGTTACTGTACCACCTGACCACCCACCACCTGGCAGATGAGATCTGAAATTATCTTTCCCCAGTAAGCACACATTATTTTTTGAGAAGCATCCAGATCCATCTAAAATGGTAGAACTGTAGAGCCCTGTGAATCAAGGCCTGTGCCCCTCCCTCTCTCATGCGCACTGCACTCTGATTGGCAGGTCACTCTGCCCGCTCGCACAATGTCACTCACTTCTCGATGGGCAGTGCGTGGGGACCGGAGATGGAGTAGCGGTACAGGAAGGTGAGAAATTTCCGGAATGCGTGGAAGAAGGGCCAGTGGGAGAGCAGGCAGATGCACTTGTTGGTGTGAACAGCCCTGGGGCCCCCGGCCCTCCTCTCCCCGCCCAGGAGCCCCAGCTGGGAGCGCTGCCTCTCCGTCAGACGCTCCTGAGGGTACGGCTCGTAGAACTGGATGGCGGCTCCGTACACCTGCACACACACACACACACACACACACACACACACACACACACACGATTGTTTTCATGTTTTGTGGGGACATTCCATAGACTTGCATTCATTCCCTAACCCCTTTCCCTGACCTTAACCCTCAATAGTACAGACCTAACACTAACCCTAACCCTAACCTTAACCCCTAACCCTAAAATAGCTTAATTTTTTGTGAGGCCCTTAAAATGTCCCCACAAGCACAAAGAAATCGAGAATTACATATCTTGTGGGGACATTTGGACCCCACAAGTGTAAGTAAACATGGTGCGCACACACACACACACACACACACGCACAAGCACGGGCACACACACGCACGCATGCACGCACGCACGCACACACACACATATACACGCGCACACACACATACGCGCGCACAAGAACAGACATACATGCATGTACCCACACACAAAAACACAAACACAAGACCTTAATAAGCCTTTAAAATTAGCACGGCACACCAGTCAGCAGGATAAGACTGAAGACTCTACACTCTGACCTGATCATGAGCGCAATGACGGAGCTCGCTGGCACACTGCATCACCAGCACTGTCACACAGGGGAGTGCAGGGAGACATGAAAGCTTGGAAGAGCCACAAAGTTATTTAAAACGCCCCTCGTCTCCCTTTCCCCTTTAAATCTAGAAGCCAATATTTTCTGCGTTTACTCTGAATGAAACCCAATTTATTTAGAGGGTAATTTAGAGATAAAATCCAATCACAACGCGATTTAAGAAACGGACGAAATGAAACAGACATTAAAAAGCAGTTCTCTCACAAAGCAGGCCGTTAAATCTTATTTTGCCTTCTTTTGGAGAAGCACGTAATCTCACTTTCCAATAAAGCAATGTAAAATGGGAAAGGAGCTGCAATACATCGTGTTTTGTTCCTCCCATAATGGCTCAGAAGAAAATGTAATCAGTGCACATCTCCAGATTGACTCTGCTTATTGAGAGCACTCCCGGTAAAATAAATGATTTATAAAGGGAAGCCCTGCTTTTAGCGGCGCAGGACTGGGGAAGTGCAGCAAACGTGTTTTGAATGAGTCTTCTTCCATTGTCAAGCCCTGTTTTCTGCAGAAATGCTGGCCCAGAGCGACAGAACATGTGCTAAAGGCGAGACGCACAGTGGGCAACTGGACTAAAGTGCATCAGAGAACGACCATCCTGCTCCTGTGGGTCCGTGTCACAGGATGCATGTGCGTACGGGAAATGCATCTGGAGGTATGTATGAAACCGTGTGGAGAGTGTGTGAAGACTCGGGAGGCGTCCAGTAGTGTAACTGTGTGTGTTTGCGTGTGTGTGCCACATGGGGGTATGCTCACTGTGCCCATGTGTGTGTGACGGTGTGTGGTATTTCGCTTTAAAGAGAGTGTTGGCAGCTGCAGTGCGCATGTAAGCGAGTCTGTAAGTGTGTCTGTAGATGTTTATCTGCGGGAGTCGGCTCAGGAACTTGAGAGGGAGGCTGATTGCGGGTCGCTGGCCGACACACAGAGAGCTGAATCACTCTGACTCCGCAGCGCAGTCTGTGTTTATCGGTCCCGGCGGCCTGTCTGTCAGTGCCAGGCATTTCCGTTCGGCTGGGGCCTCCCTGTCCGCGGGGCCGGGTTCAGCCAGGAGTCAGGCAGTGGGGCCAAACTCAGGGGGCCCATAAACCCATCAGCCCCACACGGCGGGGCTCTTTACCGAAACTGCTCCATGTACAGTCACCTTTTACTGAACTCCCTCCATTTCGCAAGTAAACAGACGTACTTCCTGCCCCACTGCCCTCATTCCGAACCTTAAACAAGCAACAGTGCTGTTTACCCGGAGAGCCTGTATTTCTCTGAGACCGTGTAACAGCTGAGCAGGTCTGTTTTCGTATCCAAGAATGTGTTAGGACATTTTCCGTTCTGCAGGAAAGTGTTTATCTGTACTTCCATGAAGGTGTCAGCACTACTATGAACTCAATAAATTTAGAGGAAGAATAATAAGAAAGAAACTTAAGAAAGGGTGAAAGAAACAAAGAGGAAGTAAAAACAGGAGACCGTCAGCCTGACCTTTTCCCCCGAGGCTCCGGTCAGGACGAAGGTGGAGAAGACGGGCAGGGAGTATTTGGTCTGCGAGGGCCAGCACTCGATGGAGGCCCCCATAGGCAGGCAGAAGAGGGGCACTGACTCGGGCAGCGGAAACGACTCGTAGTCCTCCTCAGGGTGTCTGCAGAGCAGCCCTTAAAACACAGACACACAGAGCACAGCCATTTCAATCTGCTGCCAGAAACAGCCAGCAAACACACAGTGCAATAATTTCCATGTCCTCATTGAAACAGCCAGTGAAACACAGAGCACAGACATTTCAATCTACTCACTGAAACAGTCCATAAATATTACACTGCAATAATGTCAATTCCCTACTTGATACAGCCAGTAAAACAAAGTGCAGGCATTTCAATCCACTGACTGAAACAGCCAGTAAACGCACACAGTGCAACCATTTTGATCTGCACACTGCAACAGTCAGTAAAAACACAGAACCACAGCAATTTCAAACTACATACTGAAACAGCCAGCAAACAGAAGTACTGCAGCCGTTTCAATCTGCTCACTGGAACAGCCAGCAAACGCACTGAAGTGCGGGCATTCCAGGCTCCTGACTGCAACACGACAGCTTTTCAAATCCACATTGAAAAAGCCAGCAGCACACAGTACTGGCCAGTTACTCATTCTTATCACTGAAACAGCCAACAAACTCACAGTGGCCAGATTCAAATTCCTAAATTCACAGCAACCCACAGTCTCGAAATGCTAGAGAAATATTCATTTGCATTTAGATTGGTTTAAACAGCGGAGATTCCATTTAAAGATTCTTGATGCTTCGGTAGTTCGAAGAGAAACTCCCCCCGACAGACCCCTAATGACTACAGCACATCAAGGCTAAGCTCTGCTCTATTAATATTGTATTTTCAGCGGAAGGCGGCTCAGGTCTTCAATTCTATAAGCCTTCATTTCGGCCACACAGGCCTTGCCTTCCCACTTCTATTCAGTCTATTAAAAGTGAGCACCACAGACAGGCTAATCAGACATTCAAAGTGACCAGAGTCCAAAAAGGGCACACAACTCCGGGTCTGAACAAAAAATGATGGTGCTGGAGTATGATGTAAGTTAGGCACTATAAAAATGTGTCAGAAAGAGCAAATTTTCAAAAAAGAAAGATTCCACTTCAAATGCATATGAAGAAAAATGGCACTGTAATGAAAATGTAATAACTATATACACACTTGTGTCTTTTTACAGACCCACAGACGTGTTTCAGAGCCTGTGACGGGCGTTCCCAGCACAGACTATTATTAAGGCATGTTGCAAACACAAGCACTTAATTCAGATCATCATTGCTAAACCAGCAGTCAGGAGGGCTCAGTGTTACACAAGTGGCAGCAGCTGTTTCGTTCTCAGGGTGGGACGGAGAGGATTTGGGCTGTTCCCCCGACACTCTCTTAGCAAGGCCTTCCTGTGCACCCCCCGCCCCCCGCCGTGCGCAGGCAGGCATGAATACTTCGAGTGCATCCCCCCCCCCCAGGGACCATCCCCTTCCACCACAGCGTGGTGCACATCTGTTCTCACATCTTTATCTCTGTTTGCTGGGCACATAATCCAGGGCACCATTTAAAATATGCACTTACCGCTTTTCAAAGGGGCAGTGTCACAATTACTGCACATGCTCAGAACTTACATCCTAAGAAAGGGAGTCTGCTCAACTGCAAGTCATAATCCAATTCCATCCTTGCCAATCCGTCTTTGTTTTGCATTGTATTTTTATTTTTTTTTCTCTGGCATTACGCTTTTTATATTCAGGAGCTTTCTAAAGAAATTCAAAGATTCAAAGTGCTATTTTAAGCTTTAGCTAAGGGATACAGATAATGTTAGCTGGTTGCCATCGCCAATAATCATAGAAGAAGAAAATACCTTCTATATTTTGATTTGCAGTTGAGCAGTAAGCACGCTCAGTAATCGTGACACAGCTCCTTTAATTTGACAGCTGAACATTTACTGATGCGATTCGTGTGCCTGGAGGACAGAAATGACAGCGACTGTGCCTGGGCGTAGGCCTGGCGATAAACCAGCCCGAGCATTAGCCTCTATGGCCCAGTTCACCACACTCATTTAGAAGGAGGGTATAAGTCTGCTCTCTAATGGAGGTCACTGATATTGGAGGACAGACAAAGGTAATAAACGACTTTATACTCCAGTGCCTCTGGGACTCAGAAAAAAAAAAGTTGTCCGCAGTGCCAAAGATGACTCTGCTTGTGGTGAAGACCAGTGCATCTCCGGGATGTGTGTCGATGGAGCACGAGCACATCAACATCATGTCAGGACTGGCTGGAGAAATTAGAGGGCCGCACTCCAACAGCAAAAACTGCTGAGGATAACACGTCACCAACCCTGCGCTGTGTGCGCACTGCTCACAAGCACGCGTTCCATTTCAGGCAAACGATTTACATCACTCTGAGACGTACCAGATTAACGGCACAACCAAAACATTTTTCAGAAGTGTCTGGGTAAATTGCCAAGACTCCCCAGAACACGCCGAAGTCAAGCACCATGACAGTGATGACAAATCTCATCTGGAGTCCTGAAGCTGCAATTTACCAGTCGTTGTAGAAAACAGATTTTTGTAAACCCCGAGGTGTCAGCTGGGAGCTTTGAGTTACAAGAACAACACTAAGACTGCAAAACTGTCACTGTAATTCTTAAACTGCCAGCAGGGCCTTCTGGGTAATACAGAGGCTTAGCAGGCAGATAGACACTCACCTGCTTTGTAGGCTATTGTGTTGGTTTTGGCCACAGATTTCTTGTAACATAAGTAGATTGATGTGCCCCACTGCGGAGAGAAAGACATGATTGATGACATAAAGCAATACAAGAGCAATAACATGGTTTAGTCATGTGGCCAGCTCTACTGACACCCAAAGGATGATATCTGCTGGCTAATTTTTGCTCAGTTCCTGCACACAAGGTATGTGAGAGGTACAGCTGAGGACACGCCTGAGGGAGGTGTACAGCCAGTTACCCACAAGCCTTTGCAGGGCTGATGTTCCTGAGCGGAGTGTGTGGCAGAGCGGTATAGGGACACCAGGCTGAGGGCAGAAGGGCAGATTTGCTGAAGGAAAGGGTGTTTGGGCCTGCCCCAGGGCATTATGGGGCACCTACACAGCTCACACAGGGATGCAAACAGGGATGTTTTACAGCACAGCTGGAGCGCAGCAGAGACGCAGAATCAGACCGGAACGGAGCAGGAATGCGGAACGGGTTTGAGGGGGGTTTACTGCAGCGCGCCCTACTGCCCCATACCGTGGCACAGATGGGGAAAACAATCGCAGGGAGCACAGGAGAAACGAAACTCCCCTTATACCCCTTCTCATCCCTCCGGCTCTTAACATCTACCCTCCTCTTCTCTTTCCATCCGTCCCTCTCTCTCCTGCACACTCATCCCTCCTCTCTTCCTCCCCTCACTGAGACTTCGGCCGTTTCTCAATATGCGTTCTTCTCTGTACTTCTGTTCTTGTGAACTTGAGAAACGTCATCCCTCTGAGACCATGTACTGTCTCAATTCAAAGTTTGCATCTCGATGAGAACGGTTACCAGTCCCGGAAGTGTTCTTGACACGCCCATTTTTCCGAGGATGCATCGGATGGTAACTTGTGTGAAATTGACAGCACGTATATCCCGGAATTCTTTTCAGCATCTAAGCGGGAGCGGGACGCCCCTGAGCAAGAAGGCCAGGGTTACGTTTCCCAAAAGCGTGGTTGCTAACTAAATTAGCAACTTACATAGTTCGTCCATTCATAGTCAATGGGTCCAACTATATAAGTTAGCATCTGTGATTTCGGGAAATGCACCCCAGGATCGGTAAAGCTCCTTTCACACCGGACGCGAAACGAATTTTTCGTACGACAGATTTACATTCAAAGTCAATGTAATGTAATCTGTCTTAACTAAATACTATTCTGATAATATTCAGGCAAGGAACTATTATCTGAGCACATTTGGAATATTGGCTGCTTTACGATGTTTTATGTCGAATATGCTCCAATCTTTTCGTAGTAGAGAAACTCCGCAACAGCCGGCGGAACGTAGCTAAGCTAAGCACCTTAACTAGCGCACGCTCACAGACCCCTCTTCCCCCACAGATAACATTACTGGGGGAAAAAAAAGGATGATGGCGGAGGAAGTGCGGCTCACTGGCTGGCGTATTGCGCAATACCAACGAGAACGCATCGTCTCAAACCGTCGACAGCGTTCTGAGTGCTCGTAGCCTTGGAAGTGCACTCTTCCTAGAACGACTAGCGAGAACGTTCCTCCCAAGAATGCAAGTTCGTTCTTAGCATTCTTGGTATTGAGAAACGGCCTTCAACTCCCCGATGAGCACTATGTGGGTCAGAGGTTAACGGGCTGCACACCGTTATCTGCCCTGTGTCAAACAAGCCAATCGGTTCAAGCGGTACAGCACTATGAGCTCAGCGGAGACCCGGTGATTTCAACAGGAGGCCTCACTCCCTTTATTACCAGAGAAAATGCAGAAAAAAAATAACAATTCTGAAGCTTTGAGTACTTTTCCATCACAGAAGGGAGGGGCAGGGGCTGTTCTGGATTAGGGTCCTGGCTTTTCAGCTCATTGCTTTTGCGGTCATGCGGTTTCTCTGGTTTTGAGACAATAAGATGCCCTGATTTCTGAGGATTTAAATGAGGAGGATTTTCTGGTTTGGTGGAAACATGGATCTTTGGTCTTAAGAGGTGTTGTCACAAGAATCAATACTTTGCTGCCAGTTTGTTACATACCCTCACAAAAATGTGTTGGTGCTCGTTTTTCTGCAATGTCAGTAGTGCTGAGTCCAAATGCGATAGTTTTCTTCCGCACAGACTGACTGTCTACTGAACTCCACTACTTATCAAAGCGGCCGTGCACACAGGAGACGTGTCCATTTTTCACCGCGTTGTTTTTTCATTATTTACCAATGGTAACATGCCCATCTCGCCTCTTGTCCACCCATGTTTAAATGCTGAGCACTGGCGTTTTTAAGATTGCATGCAAAGTGTTCAAAGTTAGAGGAGAAGCGCTGCTCATTAATATCAGTTTCACAGCAGGTGACCAATCAGAGAAAGGGCTAGACTCGTATTTCCATCGGTAAAATTACATAAACAGAATGTGTCACAGTATTCGATGTAGTCAGCAAAGCTGTTGGTTGTTGTCATGACAACATTTCAATGCATCTCCAATTCTCCTCGCTTTGAAAGGTATGTGTGTATTGTCGTATCTCGCATTTTTTATACGCAAGCACATCTCCTGCCTGAACTGCACCCAAGTCTACTAATCTCCAAAAAAGCGAGCTAGGGCTTGTAAAGCATTTGTAGGGATGTCTATACCTTTTCTCTTTCCTGTTGAAATGTCTTGCAACAAGAGGACCGGCACCATTTAACATGATCAACAGCTGCAAGGTAACAGCCAACTGAAATCCAAACTTTTGTAATGCAAGATGTTTCCAACAGGTGAGTGTCAGTACTTGTGGTGTTAGGCGATAAGTTTATGGAAGCAATATGCAGTACAACAGCTTGCCATTAGGTCATCAGGCTGGGGTCTCACCATGCTGCTGTTGAGGTTCTTGTCCACCTTACAGAAGGTGTGGGGCGGAGTCTCGCCCTTGCCGGGGATGATGATGCAGATATCGGTCACAGCCAATGAGGTGTGAGGCAGTGAGTCGGGGGCACGGCGGTAGGTGATGTAGATCCGCTGGGAGGAGTTGCTGCTGATGTTGGCCGGGCGACCGGAGGGTGTGGTCTGGATGATGTCACAGCCCGGTTTCAGTCGCTCCTTCCACTCGTACAACACTCTGTAAGACCCAGAGGCGGAGCCAGGACAGGTCACGCTCAGTGGGTTCAACGCCAGCTCAAATCCTGGCTCAACCAGCTCCAGCCCTCCTATACTCCTAATCAGCGCGAGTATGAATGAGGAGGGTCACAAGGGACAGTGGGGTCAAAGGTTAAATGTTAAGCCTGTGGGTCAGTCAGCACTGCTCACTGCATTTCTCAATCAGTGAACAGTGAGTAAGAGCCAGTGATGGGTCTAGTCTGTCAGCACTGTGGATGGAGCAGGGTAAAGGCCCCATATACAGCTAAAGGTCATGTAATGGATGTCTAATCAACCACCCCGGAGGCTTTTCTCGTAGCACAGCCCTGAAAAACACTCTGCATAAAGGATGGCCGAGTGTGAAGTCACTTATGACACACTGTGTCCTAAATCACTCATCAAACGCTTACTGTGATCGCGGGATTCCCCAAGAATACCTGCGGTTAATGTGGTTGCCAGGAAACGCCTCCCCTAGCGGCTACTGGAGTGCTCCGAAAATAACTGGGGGATGAGTGCGACAGTCAGACTCGTAAACAGCGACACAAAAGAATGTTGCATCGGTGTCGTTTCAAAATTTTACATAAACTGGACACAAAAACCCCCTGTATGAATAAATCCAGAAAGAAATCACAAACACACACAAACATGAAAACATAGCACAATGAATTGAAGCGCGCAAGTGTCACAGTCCCTTTCAGAATGACAGAAAATGAAAACATTCACAACATCGCACTAAACCCCAGCACACTGATAATGTGCAGACAATTAGCACACAGATAATGGCTCCAGCCTGAGGTTAGCTTCACTGATGACATTCACAAGTGTCACAGAATAGCCTGAGTGAAGGGAACTGCAGTCTGTTTAATTACAAGCCTGACGTACAGATGTGCACTGTAGACCAGAGCAAAAAAACAAGTTTATGAACACACACGCATACACACGCAGTCGCACACACAGACACATAAAGATGGCTCCACTGTAATAACAGAATTCAGGACAGGGAACTGAAGCCCACAAACCGGTAATGAAACCTCCCCACGATGTCATCACGAACGCTGCCACAGCCAACACACCAGCATCACTGCCTGCTTCCCTTCAATAAGCTCTTTATAGCCTAAGACACACATTCATACTCCAGGGTATCATTTTTTAAAAAATCACAGCCTAACAGAGGAACTGGAAAAGCCACAAAAAACAAACTACACTCCGCAGGAAACCATCACTGGCGGAGCCCACAGGCACAGAGGGCAGCTCAGACTCACTAATAAAGGCTCGGACAGAAGATGGCAGTTAGGAGATCCTGACAGGCAGACAGCAGACTGTCCGTTTCAGCAGAGCCTCATTATTACAGTCAGCAGAGCTGCTGTGAAACTACACAACTGCACACTGCTTTACAGGGGGAACATGTGACCTTGGTTTATAAGCAATGGCCATCTCAATACTACCGGCCTAAAGCTCTGAAAATACAGGGATCCCAGGAATACATATGACATTAACAACCACTGAGGAAAAAAGAAACCAGTCGTAGTCTCTCTTACCCGCATCCCTAGCAGAAAAAAAAAATGGCACACTGACAAGACACGACAAGTGTGATTAGTTACGCCCACACAGGCATAAACAACAGGGAATTTTACACCGTTTTAAAAATGTGAAAATGTGGAAATGCGTGCCACACATTGCAGGGGCAGGGACAGGGTGGATATGGGGTGTGTGTGTGTGTGTGTGTGTGTGTGTGTGAGACAGAATTTACACCATCTCTGTTAAACACGGTGAGATTAAAAGTGCAACTCAGCATTATCATGATGAAATTACATTATTTACCATTGCAGCATGTATCAGAGATATGATTGGACAGAAGCCCTGATTGTAAGTTTGAAAGAAGGCCACAGTCTCTCACCCCAGGTCAGTGAGGGGGGGCTTGTCACGCCCCCTCCTGTAGCACAGGAAGATTTGGGGGCCCATCAGGCTGCCCCCAGTCAGGTCGGCGGAGAGGCCAGAGGGGGTGGAGTCAACGCAGGTGTACCCCGCGGGCACCTCCTCCCCCAGCGACCGCATCACCACCACCACATCTGTGATGGGCGCTCGCGGCTTCGCCGTCTTGTGGCAGACGTCATCAAAGTGGATCTCCTCGTCCAGCGGCTTGGACGAGTCCGTCAGCCCGGCCACCACAAAGTAGTCCGCTACGCGAGGGCCTTTGTCGTCCATCATGGCCCATCCCCACACGGCTGACCTGCAGGGGAGAGAGAGCGAGGGGGTGAGACGGGTCACACACGGGGGGGTCCCAGTGCTGGAATCCTGCTAACGCTGCTCACACTTAAACACAGACAGTACATTTCAACCCTATAAAACCAACACACTCATACTTGAGCTCATCAAACGCAGCTGCTTTATTCAAACCTGTGGAATTTTTGGCCCTACTTTAAGTTCTAGAGGAGATCCTAAGATTTCCAAAGATCCCAAATGTGTTCAGCTGAATTACAGGGAAATGCGTATGAAATGATGCACAAGATCTAGATATTTTCCAATGCAATGCTGTGGCCATAAAAAACATGGCATCCTGGGTTTGAATATTCCTTTTAATGCCTCGTGGCTTCAGTGAACGTTGCAACCAGCAGACACAGAACGAGAATATGTGCGTGACATTGCCCTACACTATGGAAAAAGAATGCAACTTCTAATGTTGAACCAACTTCAGGTGAAATTCGAGCAAAAATCAGGGTTTAAGATGTTAATGCATCCCATATGGCAGTGCACTGCATGTATATGGTAGAGCCAGTAAAGCTGGGAATATCGTGTTACACTGGTAGAGCACTGTAAAGTACAGAAGACTGTGTGCTAATGGCAGTGCGCAGAAAAGTAAGGAAGATGTTGGCCTAATGGAAGCACACTGTAAAGCGAAGTGGATGTTGGGTTTAGGGGAAATCACGAAAGAAGAGAGTAAAGTCCCTGCATTAAACCACACAGTAAAATAGGGAAGATGGCATGTTAATGGTACAATCTGGAGAACAGAGAGCATGGCGTGTAAATAGACTCACACTTTGAAATAGGGAGGACGATTGACAGCACTCGTAAAGTACAGAAGATTATGTGCGAACAGTAATGCACCGTAAAGTAGTGAGAACGATACGCTGGTAGTACACAGAGGATTTTGGGCCGCATTCTTTTCCGAGAACAGAGAGGTTTGATATTTACGCTACTCCCACATCAACATTAACATTCCACAGCGATTACAGCCCCCTGACACACGCACTGCAGATTACAGCCCCCTGACACACGCACTGCAGATTACAGCCCCCTGACACACGCACTGCAGATTACAGCCCCCTGACACAAGCACTGCAGATTACAGCCCCTGACACAAGCACTGCAGATTACAGCCCCTGACACACGCACTGCAGATTACAGCCCCCTGACACACGCACTGCAGATTACAGCCCCCTGACATAAGCACTGCAGATTACAGCCCCCTGACATAAGCACTGCAGATTACAGCCCCCTGACACACGCACTGCAGATTACAGCCCCCTGACACACGCACTGCAGATTACAGCCCCCTGACACACGCACTGCAGATTACAGCCCCTGACACACGCACTGCAGATTACAGCCCCTGACACACACGCACTGCAGATTACAGCCCCCTGACACAAGCACTGCAGATTACAGCCCCTGACATAAGCACTGCAGATTACAGCCCCCTGACACACGCACTGCAGATTACAGCTCCCTGACATACGCACTGCAGATAATAGCCCCCTGACACACGCACTGCAGATTATAGCCCCCTGACATAAGCATTGCAGATTACAGCCCCCTGACACACGCACTGCAGATTACAGCCCCGTCATACGCACTGCAGATTATAGCCCCCTGACACACGCACTGCAGATTACAGCCCCCAGTCATACGCACTGCAGATTACAGCCCCCTGACACACGCACTGCAGATTACAGCCCCCTGACACACGCACTGCAGATTACAGTCCCCTGACACACGCAGTCCCCTGACACACGACTGCAGATTACAGCCCCTGACACACGCACTGCAGATTACAGCCCCCTGACACACGCACTGCAGATTACAGCCCCCTGACACACGCACTGCAGATTACAGCCCCTGACACACGCACTGCAGATTACAGCCCCCTGACACACGCACTGCAGATTACAGCCCCCTGACACACGCACTGCAGATTACAGCCCCCTGACACACGCACTGCAGATTACAGCCCCTGACACACGCACTGCAGATTACAGCCCCTGACACACGCACTGCAGATTACAGCCCCCTGACACACGCACTGCAGATTACAGCCCCCTGACACACGCACTGCAGATTACAGCCCCCTGACATACGCACTGCAGATTACAGTCCCCTGACACACGCACTGCAGATTACAGCCCCCTGACACACGCACTGCAAATTACAGCCCCCTGACATACGCACTGCAAATTACAGCCCCCTGACACACGCACTGCAGATTACAGCCCCCTGACACACGCACTGCAGATTACAGCCCCCTGACATACGCACTGCAGATTACAGCCCCCTGACACACGCACTGGAGATTACAGCCCCCTGACACAGGCACTGCAGATAACAGCCCAATGACACACGCACTGCAGATTACAGCCCCCTGACACACGCACTGCAGATTACAGCCCCCTGACACACGCACTGCAGATTACAGCCCCTGACACACGCACTGCAGATTACAGCCCCTGACACACGACTGCAGATTACAGCCCCTGACACACGCACTGCAGATTACAGCCCCTGACACACGCACTGCAGATTACAGCCCCCTGACACACGACTGCAGATTACAGCCCCTGACACACGCACTGCAGATTACAGCCCCTGACACACGCACTGCAGATTACAGCCCCTGACACAGGCACTGCAGATTACAGCCCCTGACACACGCACTGCAGATTACAGCCCCCTGACACACGCACTGCAGATTACAGCCCCCTGACACACGCACTGCAGATTACGGCCCCCTGACACACGCACTGCAGATTACGGCCCCTGACACACGCACTGCAGATTACAGCCCCCTGACACACGCACTGCAGATTACAGCCTCCTGACACACGCACTGCAGATTACAGCCCCCTGACACACGCACTGCAGATTACAGCCCCTGACACACGCACTGCAGATTACAGCCCCTGACACACGCACTGCAGATTACAGCCCCTGACACACGACTGCAGATTACAGCCCCTGACACATGCACTGCAGATTACAGCCCCTGACACACGCACTGCAGATTACAGCCCCCTGACACACGCACTGCAGATTACAGCCCCCTGACACACGCACTGCAGATTACAGCCCCCTGACACACGCACTGCAGATTACAGCCCCCTGACACACGCACTGCAGATTACAGGCTCTCAGCATCTCACACTCGCTCAGTTACGGAAGAGGCTGTTGCCGATGAGGCATCGTATCTGATCAGTCGGGGTATGGTTGAAGGGGAGAGGGGCAGTTGTGGTTGAATGTCATCGTGTGGGGGTGCCCAATGAGAGCGAGCGCTCATTTCAGAGTGTCATCAGCTCTGACCAATCAGCAGATCAATAGCTGTGAGTCCCTCCCTCTCTGACTGCTCTGTTTGCATCAGTTACGGTGCATTACTGTTGCAGTGTGGTGGTGGGGGGGGTATCCTTCAGTTTCATCATAATACACTTATACTGTATCTGACATCACTGCACTCACACACACACACACACACACACACTCACTCAAACTCAAACAACAAACTCACACACACATACAAGAGCCTCTCTCTCTAAACTATTTTCCCCACAGACTCACCCCTCCCTTTCCCCATAATGACTGTAAATGATGACCGTGGCCATATCAATGAAGACAACATTTAACGCCTTGGGGTTACCCCTGCTCTCAATCAATGGGGAGGCTAGGGAAGAGGTCCACTGATGTACATATAGGCGTCATATGTAGTCATTATGGGGAACAGAGTTAAGGCGTCAAATGTAGTCATTGTCTGTACATATTTTTTCCATAAACACACAGAAGAGCTCCGTGTGCAGGTCCGAATGAAGCCCAGACTCTAGAGAGGCTTCAGCTCCACTCCAGCCGCACCCAAGAGCCCTTCCCAGTCTCCCCCAGTCTCCCCACAGTCCGCAGCAGAGTCACCGAGCCAGCGCATATTAGAAACACATTTCTGCACCCTGTCAGCATAAATGCGCAGTAACAGGCTGTGCTGCTGGGGTACTGGCCAAAACATTAGCGGCACATGCACAGACCGCCGCAGGGAGAGCAGACAGACGGGGCGAGTGGGGCGTACAGCTGCGGTCGGGGGTCAGGGGTCAGGGCACTGTGCCAATCCCCCGGCCCTCTTTACCCCGGCCCCTCGCCCTCCTCAAATCCATCGCACACCACTCCCTCTCTCCCTTTCCCTCCTTCCTTCCCAGTGGTTCATCTGTCTCCTTGCTTTCCTCCTCCTATCAGTCTTTCATAGTTCACTGAGGGCGTCGCTTCTTCTCATTTCCATACTTTAAATTCTCTCTGGCTCCTGATTTCCAGACCTCAGATTCTCACTCCCACCCTCTCTGCAGATAAAGCCTCAGGTCAGTGAGGACTCGGAGTCCTGGATCAGTGTCGTTAATGAGTCCGTCTGATCAAACGCAGGCCTGAATGTGGTCTTTCCTCATAACGCAGGACTTCAGCAGGTACAGGGGTTCGGAGATTCGCACGCAGAGGGGCGAGACGTCCCCTCAGGCACAGAATGACTGCCTGAGATTTTCAGAACTGCACCCAGCCGGTCCTGAGTAGTAATCACGGCCCTCCAGGCTCCAGACAGTAATCCCGGGCGTCTACCTCTGCCTCTCCCACAGGGTTTGGGGTAAGACAGCAGGCTAACGCTGCTTTAGCCCCAATACAGAGAGGCTGAAGGGCTGGGGTTCCTGTGCCTAATGGGAGACAGATGGCAGTTTTCGGAGGGGGCCCTGGGGCCCCGACCTCCCGACCGCCACCATCTCCCTCCCGCCGTGAGAGGGACGCCAGTCCTCTGCTCCTACGGCTCTCCTCATTTCCTCCGGCCTGCAGGAGCTCTGGCATCCCCGTCGCTGCGAATACCAAACCAGCCCGCGCTTCCGCAAGCTATGAATACCACACGGGCCCCCCCGTTTCCGACTGTGGCCATCCAGCCTAAAATGAGCTCTAGCCTCACCAGCATGATTCCAGCCCCAGCCGTGCTAAACCCCAGCTAACTGCCCGACTCAGCCCAGGCCGGGGCATCAGTCACAGTGAGAAGACAGCCCAGGGCAGTGGAAAGCCAGTGTATGTTATTTTAGCCCGTTAAAGAACCCCATTAGAGTCTAAGGCGTGTTATGCTGTGACCGCGGTGAAAACAGCACATTCCACAGGACCCATACATCTCTCAACACCGCAGCCTCATTCTCCCGCTGTGCTGAGGTCAGCGGGTTGAGATTCTGAGTAAAGACGACGGAACACATTCACGAGACTCAGAGGCTTAGCCAATCAAAGCTCAAAATGCAGTTATCAAACCAGCAGGCGAACTGTTGACCAGCCAATGATGGCCGAAAACAGTGCAGAGAGAGGATTTACGGAGATGCAGGCCAGCAGACTGAGGGCAGAGTGATGTGCAGCTTGATCAAAGTCAGGCAGGAACCTCTTTGAGCAAAACCAGACATCGAGGGTGATCATCCTGAGCCGCCACTACAGTCACTGTGGCAACTCTCCTCTACGCGCTGCTCCCTCATAAAATCTCTCATCTCCACCAGACCTCCACCTCTGGTCCTCATCGTCCCACCATCTACACCCAGCCTCCATCTCATCTGTCCCAAACCGTCAACTGTCTCCACGCTAGAACCTTCCTACCCCTCCTCTTCCTCAGAGCGTCACCCCTCCATCGTGTTTCACCCACATCTCAGGACTGCGGCAGAGGAAACAGCTCGAGGAGCCGAAGACGTAACAGGAATTACATAAAGGATTTTATATGTCGACTGTAATCCACAACCTCAGCGCCCATCCTCACCACCTGACCGCCGACGCCACCGCACCACTCATCCCCCCCCCACAGCACTGCTAGCGCTGAAATGTTAAAACCTCACCATGACAACGCTAAAAGCCCCTGTTCTGATGTCAGAGATGTGAAATGACAGTTTCCCACTCACTTTGCTCTCGGTAAGCTGCCAGCCTTTAGCTGTGGATCACAAAAAAATCCTCCCGGCTCTCGGAGCTGCGGGAATAAAGACGACAAAGACGAGCAGGAACCTGATCCGCGGTCGGCCATTCACAAATAAACACACTTTTCCGCAAATAAACAGCATGCAGCACCAAATTAAACCGGCGAAACTGAAAAACGTTCCGTGCCCAAATCATTATTTCACACAGAAAATTACAGCGTTTGATTTCCAAAATAAAGAGCAAGATTACATTACTGGAACAACAGCAGCCAACTGCAGAGGTTCACACAGAACTGAAAAGCACGGTGACGCATGAGGACAAAGACCGATAGATCTAATGATAAGCAGATCTACAGCTGAAGGCTGCAAACATCGAGCAAACAAACAAGGAGATACTCAGAAACGCTGGTAGACGACCAGGGCAGATGGTGCCCAGTTACGGAGAGCAGGAGGGAGAACGAACTCTGATGCACTCAAAGCACGTGACCGCAGTGTCAACAGGGGCGAGAACTGGGACGCACTCACACAACCACGAACCCAAAACCCACCCGCCAGGCACCAGACAGGGTCCAGCCATCAACTGTCTGAGCAGAGACCTCACAGTTGAGGGTTCTGTTGGCAGAAGGCGCCGCTCAAACAGCCAATTCCATTTTCATTCGGTTCACCTTTTATTTTCCCAGAGGAGTCACACTGAGACAGCCATCCATTTTTCAAGACAGCCCAAGACGTCGGTGGGCTGTGGGAGGAAACCAAATTAACCGAAGGAAACCCAGCAGAAACACGCTAACTGTAGACGGCAAAATTAAACCCGAGACTGCCTCCTGTGAAACCAACACTGCCAAACACTGTGCCACCACAACTCTTAATACTGGTTTTACCTGACAAGCAAGGTCCGAATAAAAACTCGTCTTACGATGCTGATGAGGGAACGCAGACGACGTGATTAACGTCAGAGAGTGCAGACCTAGCTAGCCAGAAAGCAATCGCAATGTCTGCGCCATTGAGTGGCAGTGTCATATCACTGACAAAGCATACGAGTTATATTGTGAGGACATATCGACTTTTCAATACGGGAAGAGTAAGCCAGGCTACAGAGTACCAGCCTGTGGCCAGAAGGAGTGTGTTAACAGCACTTTGTGATACGTGCCTCAGTCACTTCCCCTGGCCCGAGTCATGACTTCAGCGAAAAGTCTTTTTCTAGCGATGCTGCCTGACAGAGCAGCATTGACTGAGGCTTTTAAGTACAAGGAATGACTACAAAGTGGATTAAAGAAGTCATTTCAATTTGAGCTTCAGCCTGCGGAGGAAGAATCAATTAGAGCATAATTAGTGCCGCCCCCTCCACCGACAAACTCACATCCTCCCGAGTCCTGACATTATAGCCACATCTCAGCCTGAGAATTTCACAGCGGAAGCATTACTGTGGAACCCACCTGCGTTATTACAAGGACACACCCTTACGGATCATTCAAGCGCTAGGATTGGCCAGTCATCCAAGCCCCAGGATTGGCTAGCAATTCAGCACAAGGACTGAATCCTAGCCCTTGAACAGCTGGCCAATAACAGCTCTTGTGTGCTCCGGGGGGGCGCGTCTTTGCGATAACACAGGTGGGTGCCATAATAACGCACAGCTGGAGAGTCCCTGCATCAACTACACAAGCGGTTTATGTTTTACACCCACACATTTAATGCTTAAAACAGGCTAAAATCCAATAGTTAGATGGTGCACTAGTATGTAGGCGCACGTCTTAATCATCAAGATATCTTATGTGGACACACTGCAAGTACATAGCCAATCATATTCATAAAAAAATTAAGATTTCATTCCATTTTCACATCAAAATGCACCAAAGACTCCAGCCAAGTAAAATCTGGGAAATTAAGAAGGCAAATATCATTGGTCGTAGCAGACAGCTTCAAACAGGTTCCTCAGACCCCAGTTAGCACGATAGCATGCCAGGACTCACAGTGGAAGCGGAGACCAGTAACCCCCAGGTGATCCTCAACACTGTTGCCCAGGAATCCTCATATCTGACCCTTGAATCCAGATGCAACCTGGTTCGCAGTTCTGCCCCCAGGTAAACTGAACTAGTACTGCTGCTGATAAACAAAACGGCTCACATCCAACTCCGGGAGAAAGGCAGGGAGGATAAACTGCAGTTCTCCACCTCGAAGGACCTTCACTTGAGGAACAGGGCAGGGGCATCTGAACGGACTCCTGGGTAACTACTGAATTCTACCGTAAAGGCTTCTTGTGTCACCAACTTCCTCGGAAAATCAGCAGGGACGTCACCAGAGCTGAGTGACACACTGGACAACCCGATGGCACTTCCCTTTCCTCTATACTTAGCAGAGAAAAATGCGCTTTCATCAGAAAACTGGCCCAGACCACACATAACGGATATCCTAAAGGGAAGTCATCACAGAAGAGGGCCGTCTGCTCCGGGCAGCAGATTTGTCACCGTTCTCTCATCTAAAGTCGTGTCCTTTTCTCTCATTAAATGAGCGGCCTCTGAGAAAACTCCTCCTTAACCTCTCTACTCCTCTGAAGGAACAGTCCATTAGGTCTCTTCTTCACCAATAGGGTTACGCTTTACGGTTTTTGAGCGTCTAACTGAAGAGACAGTTCCGTCAGATAAATCTGCTGGGCTCTGGAAAGGAGTAAATGGTAGAGGATGGAGCGGAGATACAGAGAGAGAAAAGTTGGCTAAAGTTCAGTACAGTTAATGGCGCGGGATATTGAGGTCGCCGACTCAAACGATTACAGTGGGGGAGCTGGGGGGTGTTTGGGGTCCTGACTGAGTGTAACTGGGTTCTCATGGGTGGGTTTGGGGTGATGTGTCAGCACCCTCAGCACAGGGGCTGGGGGCTCATTCATCATTTATAAAGCATCTCCAATTACTCAGATATGATTGACACACTTCTCTGATGGTGAGGAAATAACTGGAGGCGTGTGCGTCATCACCCCCCCCCGCCTCCAGGACATTAGGAGAGTGATCTGATAAGTTTGATAGTTATTGTGGAGTCCGTCAAAAGGGACATACGTACGTGTTCCTCTTCAAGGTCCAAGAAAGACAAACCAAGGCATGTGTGTACTGTGTGTGCACAAAGCACTCAAACTCACACACTTATCCAACAAGCGATGGCAATCAGTGCGTGTAAAACTAGAGGCTCACCTGTTTAGCAGAAATGACAGAGAAACAATGGGTTTTGCAGATTTAAAAGAGAAAAATTGAGACACACTCCGTTTCTGAACACCTATTACGCGAAATATCTCGACCCAAAGCAATGTCATCACCCCCTCAATAGACTGTTGCAGATATTACAGCCATGTTTACCAATATCCAATGGCAACAAGGCCACAGTTTTAATACTCTGCACATAAAGACACAGACACACATAGACTTTAAATTAGCCGTAGCCAAAGAGGGTTGAATAGTGTCAGCGTTTGAATCTGCATAAGGACTGGTTATTATTCCCTGTAGCACAAAGAGGTATCTGCTCAGCGAGAGAAAGGAGGAAGACAAAGACGAGCCTTTTAACTGAAGAAAGCTCTCCTCTCCCTACAAGACCAGCAATGCTTCTTTCTGGGCTCCACACTACTAAGGGTAAACATGTATGGCGTGTTGAATAATTCAAAGCTTTGGGTGCGCGGAGAAAACATGCTCTCTGAGGCCTGGGAACAGGCACCACGCACTCGTTATTTATATTGCTGATTACAGTGAGGATGAGAGGGAGAGGGAGGGAGGGAAGGAGAGAGAGAGAGAGAGAGAGAAAGAGAGAGAGAGAGATTCTCCAAGCTCGCCACTGAGCACCAGCCCAGCATGTCTCCAAAGTCCCTCCCCCAACAGAAGAAATAATCACAGCCATCGAACGGAGTATAAACAGAAACGGCCTCCACCTTCAGATACTTGAATCCAGGCGATTCCAACTACAACTGAAGCACCCTGGAGATACAGTCAGGGCAGTGGGTTCAGAAAAGCATATAAAATGTCCTCCTGATGTGAATCAAAGCCACTTACGGCAGATTGATGTTCTACAGGGCACACATCAATACCAGACCATTGAAATAAGAGCAGTTTAAAGTACACTGAAAAAGCGAGTCAATTCCAGCCCCCAGAGTATGACACGTCTAGCTGAATAGGACTGTGCCGTGCGCTCGTCATAGAATGGTGCCTCAATGCAGAGAGAGACCAGCTTTACTTTATATGAGACCATTAATAATGCTGGCTTAAAGGAAAGGAGAGACGTGTACAAGCACGTGAACACGAGGCCCCACTGAGAGCCCAATCAACAGCCAACATCCTCTCTGAACTGCGAAAGTTTGATAGGAATCAGAGCGACAGCATGTTCATTTCGTTCAACCTTGATGAGCACGTGTATGAGTGTGTTTCTGTGCCTGTGAGCGTGTCGGTTTAAACTGTGGGAACAAGAACGTGATCGGCGGTGAAAACCAAGAGCGCAAGTCTGTGCTCCAGGTGTCCTCTCCTGTGGCCCCTCTCTGGGCCCCTTTCCTCCAGGGGACCAATCAGAAATGTTTCCGTCAAACGGAGAACGGCGATAAAGTGAAGATAAAGCACACCGCTGAATTTTGAGGAGGGGCCGGGTACATGGGAAAGCGCGGTGAGGTTCACTGACGTAAAACCCAAGAGTGTTTCTAACCAGACTGAGGCACAGCCACCTGCCGCCTGAGCAGAGGGTGGTTTTTCCCAGTACAATTTTACACAGCAAGAAATAACTGACAGTGGCGCCGCGGGATCCAGAGGAGTACGACGCAGAGACGGTTACAGGAGAGCCCGAGCCTGTCCGATGGCCATGAAAACAAAAGATCACATTTAAATGGGGCCCCGACACTGACAGCTCAGTACGTACCAGCAGTGCCATTGCTATTCACTGTGCGCCATCGTCGTGTTCACGCCGTTAATCTCCAATTCTCCTCGCCGACTCGCCTTCCCCAACAGAGCAAAGATTTTGTTGAGCAGAATAAAAGAAACAATATAACAGTAAGAAGTGACGGAATGAAGCTTGTTAAAACAGTTTGCCACCCTCTCACTGCACACCCACGGCATATTTCAATACGCCGTCCTGCCGTTCGGAATTGCTGCTGCACCACATCTCAGAGTGATTGGGTTGGGGGGTGGGGGGTAGTCGAGGCGAAGAGGAATTTGAAACAGGAACTCCAGGCCCCCACAAACCCACCTCCATGCACAGAGGGTGTTAAAATCAACAGAGTCCAGATCCTGCAGCAACTCCAAGGGTCCAAACTCTCACATGCAGCCTAATGCAGTCATGCACAAACAAACCTTCCCTGTTGAGCCCGAACCACAACGAACCCAGTATCATGTGCAGGGAATGAGCTGCCCCATGCTGGGCCGTACAGAGACAGGACCGAGCTGTGCCGAGTAAAGCAGGAGGGAGGGAAAACGAAGCCCATCTGGTCCAGCATCTGTTTCTGGTCATCTGAAGAAGGGCAGGCGACGAGTGGTTCTCCCTCCTTGAGTAAGAGTCACGCACCAGCAGAGTGCTCAGGGGGGAAAGGGGAACACGTGGTGGAGAGGGAAAGTGTATTTTCATATTCCAGAAACATCAGTGATATCCGAACAGCTGACACGAGCGCCGATCCGGGTAGAATGCTGGCTGTGCATCGAGTTTGCCTCTGTAGTCCCCAATCCTGTGTTTGACTGAGGCAGGTGCTTCCTGTATGGTTAAAACGGTACAAAAAACACACCAGCATGCAGGCAGGAGACACTGGAACTGAAAGTGGGGGACTCAAGATTTTTGTATACGGCGTCAATAGTGCTGCTTCTTCAGGCTAACAAGCAGGAATAAAATACAATATCTATACACCAGGGAACGCAGGGAGCAGAGGGGACACCAGGCCACTGTAACCCAGCTCACACTGAGGCAGCCTTAGCTGTGAACTGCTGGCTACCTTAGCGCTGATCCGGCCTCTAGCGTCAAACTCGCCAGCAGTACAGTGCAAGTGCCAGGAAGGCCACACTGGGCAGACAGTCCCTTAGCTACACAAAGCTGGATAAAGAGAAGGAACATGGTCAAGCCTTACCCTCCCGATAGGATTACCCTGCTTTAGGAGTCAAACAACAACCGTAATCTCCTGATTAAACTACAAGTCACATCCCAACACTGCTTGTACCTTTTCATTTACGGCTGGCTAGTTATGCCTCGGAGCGCATGTGCAAGCGAGGTATACGGTAGTTCGTTCGCGTGTCATTCAGTCATTCTGCCCGTTACCGGGATAGCTGCTACGCCGGTAAAAATCAAGTCCTAGAATATGGCTCTATGGATTAAATGCCATGATCTCTTGGATTTAAATTTGCCAGATTTTTGAGATAGAGCTTTGTTTTCGAGTTATAGCACTATTTGATTACCACGATGGCTGCTGCGAGCGATCAAGACTTCAACGAAGAAAAGCTCTTCACAGTGGATCGCTTTACAACTTGTGAGTTCGATTTATATCACAGCAATGGCTACTGCTGATGGCAAAACTTGACAAACGGAGCACAATGCCGACAGTGATTCATGTAGACACACACATTGCGCACTGTGTTAAATACAGCGCTGCGTGGATTTTTGAACTCACTGCTGTATGAACTTTATAAAACATCACAAATGATTTCTCCCCCCACGTGGTAACAGTGCGCAAATGAACAATGCTTTCAGTTACTGCTGGGCTTCACTAAGCCTAACAACCGCAGTCTCGCTAAAAAGCGGTCCTCACGGCTTGCTTATCAACTCGTTATGTGAACCGGGGCTTTCCCCACCTAGAGATCTGCGTGTTCACATAACAGAGACGGCGTTTGTAGCATATGACCAATCGTCTACCGGCAGCAGAGCAGCATATTTCACAAATGAAGAGCAAATGATCATATTACAAAAATATGAGGAATACAGGATCATACAGATCAAAGACAATGCTCGAGACAATAGGACACCCACCACCAGTTGGACGGGGGTGTCAATTACATTCTGTCAAAATGACAGACGGCCTTCAAAATGTTCCGTCATTGTTAAAAAAAAATCCGTCAATGACGGAAAATATTCGGTTAACGCAACCTCTGTCCTGCATAGTATGAAAGGTGCTTCCCTCCAAAAACCCACTGTTGTTCCCACAGAGTCTGAATTGCACTAATTACTGGTCAGTGTTAAAAAGATCCTGAATAGTGTGAAAGGTGTTTCCCTCCATAACTGTACATTAATGTTCATCAGACTGCCACTGGTGGGTAAATACGTGAGTATGTCAAGCATAGATGCACAGCTTGGGCTCTCTGACATGTCCACACTCAATTTTATAGCTCCATTAAGGGATATGCTTGTTATACTGCTGTAAGCACCGAGACATCAGCACCTTCAGTGCTTTTATCTTTAAATGTACAAGCAGAGGTCTGTGAATTCCCAAATCACACCTAACTGATATTTTATGCCATGGAAAAAACCCAAAAAAACCCACACCTGGCCCCCCCGCGCGAAAGAGCACTTCAGTAAGGGGAAAGTACTGGGCACGTCCGTTTACGCCATTAGAGAATCAGCCAAGACAGAGTGCAGCCCATTAATCTGGCCTGAGCCATGACTGCCCCATCCCATCATGAAGGACACACAGAAAGCAGGATTCAAGGGAATTCGGCCAAATGTAAATGAGGAGGAGTGAAGAGCCACTGAGAGGTAAAACTAGAAAGCAGACCGAATGAGTCACCGACTTGTACATGAAACCGCAAAGCAATCAACACATGTAGTCTCCCGGGAACAGAACCTGTTCAAACAGGACGTCCACAAACCGCTGTGGGGCTCGACCCCCCCTTATTTAGCTTTGCATTACACAAATAGTTGAAATGTCCAGAGAGCAGGATAGAGTCATGGCTTGTGGAGGAAAAAAATTCTAATAAAATGGGCCGAGCGACCAAGCAACACACACCTTAGGCTAAAGAATCAGTCTCACACACAGTTTCTGGTACATACCGAGCAGCATCAGCGCTGCACCTGCTCTCCTGAAACGCTGAAGTCAGTTAACTTACAAGTTTCCATTTTGAACGGAGTAAAATAAGTCACAAAAGTAATGAAAAGAGCAAGTGAAAATTTGAATTTCATATCAAATGCACATTTGGGCCCACTTGCCATAAAATAAATACTTCCAGTATGCAGGAGGCTGCGAACATCAAATTGCTCATGAAGACTCCACAGTGCATAAAGTGCAGTATTGTTTTTCTTAACCATTTTACAATCATAAGAAATTAATGTGAAAGCAGTTTTGAAAATAGCCAAAGATCTCCAGACCAAATACTGAAATACTCCTAATGACACTTCGGCATTTAGAAAATAAGCATGAAAGCATATGAGGATGAAAACTGTGATTTAATTACCTGCGGCCATCTATCTGCCACCCACTTCCATAGACACTTACATTATGAAACGTTGTCAGATGAACAATACGTACTTGTGTGAATGATTACAATAAAAGTTAACAGTTCAATATGACACAACTCTGCAGGACCATTACACTGTTCCCTAGAAGGAACACAGTGCATACAGGAAAATCCAGTTCATCTCCAAATAGTAGGGATACCCTGCGGAAAAAGAGTTGTGAAACCAGTTATTATGCTCCTAATGATGAATAATCCTGCCATTTCACACTGCATGTTTCACCCACATTGACAGAGACTTTGTGCTGGAGAAACAAGCACACTGGAATGCATATGAGAAGTGCCTCTCTTTCAAAGGCCTCAGCAGCTCATCCCAGCCAATCCTCGGCACTCAAGGGACTCTGTGCTGCTGAAGCCAGTCTGAGTGAAGAGTATCATTAGTAAACAATGAGTAAACAGAGAGGCATCTGCAACTGCTTTTCATTCTGTTCACGACTACCAGAGTATCTGAATTAGTCATTTTGCCTGAATTCTGTTCTCCAAAGGAAGAGATTTATTTGACAAATTAATTACTCTACTTCAGCTGATTTAAGAGGAAAAAGGAAGGGTCCCTAAATTTATCCTTATGTCGGTTTATACCTTATCATCTAAGGCAGGGGTGTCAAACTGGTGCAATGGAGGGCCAAGAGGCTGCAGGTTTTCGTTCCACCCAAAAACTCAGGCAGGTGATTTCACTGCTTAGCCCCTTCTCTCTGCTTGAAGGTGAGGTCATCAGTGAAGTCACCTGGTGGAGTTTTTGAGCAGAATGAAAACCTGCGGCCTCTTGGCCCTCCATTGCACCAGTTTGACATACGTGATCTAAGGGGTCCGGACTGTATCAAGGAAGTCAAGCGGGTGATGATTCATAGACACCAATTTCACCCAGTGATGATGGGTTTTAGGGGCTGGGCATCACTCGCTAGTGAACCCTCTGGTCATTTGTGTTTCTGCAGTCTCCCTGTGATTCTGGGACGGGCCTTCGGCATGGCTTCTGCAGTGGTTCTGCCAGAGAAATTCAAGTTATTTGTGCTGTTCCATCCAGAGGACTTCACACTGTCATTTCTGGGCATGTATGTCCAAAGCAAAGGCAACAGACTACCCCTGAACCCTTGATCATGGATGCAGGATCAGTTGAATCATAGTTTTTTTAAGCATTATAATAATAACAGCCGCCACGAGGCCCACAGGAAAGCCTACTCTTCCTCTTTCCCTTCAATCATACCCGATGTGGTGTTGAACAAACATCAGACATCCAAGTGAAATGCTTCTGGGAAAAACCTAACTGACATCAGTATTTACCAGCGACATGCTGAAAGGAGCTACGCTAAGGTCTGCAGAATCATCTCCACTTATCCTATAACTCTCACCCTGTTCCCATTTACCTTGCTCAATTAGCAATCAAACATAATTTGCTCAAGTACTAATTTGAATCAGTAGATTGTCCAATTTATTTAGCTAGCATTTTTGCTTGTCACATTTTGAAATCTAAATAGCCATGAAATAGCACAAATTAGCATGAATGCGTTTGCTAGATTGTTTGTAGGTTCACATCTCCTGCGAATGCCACAATAATTTACATTTACGTTCGACATGCTTGACAAAATGTTTTCTACCTTCACTGATCAATAAAAGCTGCCTAAAGCAAGGGCAATGAGTTGCTTTACTTTTTATTAATGTTTCTCAATAATCGATCTGAAATGCCACTAATTTGCAGCACAAATCTGCATGACTGCTTCTGCGAGGTTTTTGTACATTTGACCATTTTGTGCATATGCGCAACTGATTTATATCTATAACAGTTGGCAACGTGTTCTTCTCTACAAATGCTTTACCCTTTTTTCTCCAAAAATACCTTCTTTGGTTGTGGCCAAAAAGTTCCATTTTGGTTTCGTCAGTCCAAAGCACATTGTTCCAATAGGCATGAGATTTCTCAAGGTTTTCTCTTTCATACTTCAGACGCTTAATTTTGTGTTGAGGTCATAGGAAAGGCTTCTTTCTTGCAACTCTGCCATGTGGGTCTTTGTTGTGTAAGGTACGCTGTATTGTTGTCCTGTGAACAACTAGACCTGTGTCTGCTACTCTTTTCTGCAGCTCTTTTGCAGTGATGAGTGGGTTCTTCTGAGCATTTCTCACCAGATCTCAGGCTATTCTATCTGAAATTTTTCTTGGTCTTCCAGATCTTGCCTTGACTTCAATTGTTCCATTTATTTTCCATTTTCTTACGATGTTTCTGACAGTAGAAATGGGTAGTTTGAAACGTTACGAGAGTTTTTGGTAGCCCTCTCCTTGTTGGTGAAAGTGAACTGTCTTGATTTTGACATCCTTGGACAACTGTTTAGAGGAACACACGGTTTTTAACACCAGACACAACAGCCACCACAGTCGGATACTTTAGAAGGCATGGAGTTACTTCAGAATATATAGTTCAACCCTGGAATTATATTCAACTGACTCACTGAAGCCCTAACGAGTAAATCACCTGGGTCTGGGCCTTAGCAATCATCTTCTTAAAAGGTAGCAAAGAATAATCCGAAAGCGTTCCCAAACTTTTGCACAGGGTCCTTTTTCTTTTCAATCATTTAAAAACTCAGAAAAATTAAAATAAAAAGAAACCTTGCTTTTAAATTTGCAGAAAGGTGTCATGTTTAACTTTTGAGCATTTAGCGTTCAGGTTTGCTTTCAATCACTTGGAGATTAATTGTAATAGACATTTAAACCAGGGGTGCCCGAATTTTTGTGCCGCACTGTGCCTTGGAAGATGATGGAAGCTGCTCAACCTGGCTGATAATTTGCTGAGTTCTAAATACAATTTTCAAATGGCATTTGACATTTGATTGCAGTTTGTTTAAGACAGCTTTAGGTATGAAGTTATGTTTCAAGAAAAAGAAATGGCACATGACTACATTGACGTCCCATGGCGGCAGATATTATGCTTTAAAAAATTTGTGGTTCAATATTAGACATCCCTAATTTGGAGTTCAATAAATATCTAACTGTAGCATTGAGAAAGAACTTTAGGTATAAAGAATGTAAGCTGTTTACGCAATCTGGAGAGTCAATACTGAGGTAACAGAGACTTCTAAATCGTGTGCTGAAATGTTATAATGTTTGGGCTCCTTCAGCATTCTTCGAGCGTCAACGTGGACCAAAATACTCTCAGACATCTAAACCCAGTGAGACTGCCATCCCTAAGCCTAGTTTAGCTTGAGTTAGTGATTTCACTGGCTTCAGAGAGAGAGAGAGAGAGAAGACAATGATGGCGCGGAGTCAAAGGGACAAACATGTCAAACGGGGAGTGGAGCGATCGTGCTCTATTCTGTCACACCGCGTACGACACTCCATTCACTCCACCCTTGGAATGAAGTGCTTCTCTTCTACAGCGTCCTTGGACTGAGCAGGAACAAGCAGACGGTGAAAACACTGGGACTCGCAGAACGCACGATGCTCATTTCTGTCTGCGGCACAAACCCCCAAACCTCTACAGTCATTAATAATGTTACGGCACCAAGTACCGTCCCTCCTGGAGAGATATGGCCCTTATAGACTCACCAGGTCTGGAACATCAAAGCCCAAATCTGCAGGAACTGCAGACCCAATCTGGCTTATTCCAGCGCAGGTCCTCAGCATCGCAACATAATGGTTAACTGCTGAATAATAAGTCACGTTAAGCTGTGCAATAATGGGTGCATGAATCAATGGCTTTCAAAACGGCCATAAAAAAATGAAAGCAAAGCTTTTCTGCCTCCAAGACCTTGCCGGAGGTTAAATTCTGAGAAACCCATAAGCTTCATTACTGTAAAAGTTGCAGGCGGGTGTGGGGGTGACTGCTAGGCAGACGGAGTCGAGTTGATCACTGAAGATAATCTGCTCAACATCTGCTGACTTCATCTCACCCAGGAGACCATAAAGAAGCAGGCGATGCTTCTTAAAAGGTTTCTCCGAGGACCACGGCCTTCTGGGTCCAGACTGCCACCATCACCGCCGCCAATGGGGGAATGCGCTCTCACACCACCCTCCTGACGCTGCACATTCCACAAGGCGCGACCACGCCCTTTTCCCTACGCTAACACAGCCAATCCGCTGCTCGACTGCCAGGCCACAGACATCCGAGCGATTTGCTCTGCGGTAAACCGAAACTGAGGAGTGAGGGGAACAGTAGAGGGAAGGGGAGGGAATCCATTTTGACACACGATGCCCTTGACTCATGGCCCCGCCCCCTCTCCCGCCAGCTCTGAAACAGGAAGAGACTCAAGAGAGCGCCGCCCTGTGAGGCTGGAGGCGCTGCTGGGAGGGGCCCAGCCCGGCCCCACGGCTGTAACTGAGGAGCATGAATCACCAGAAGCGCCACAGCCTCACCAGGGGCCCGGCTCCAGGGGACAGGAGACATGAGTTACCAGGCCAAGCCTCCTGTTCTTTGGATATAACAGTCACCCCGCTGGCATGGAGCTTACGGTGAGTGACAGCTGTGTGGATTTACTCATCGATCCTCCTCCACTCTGCTCCATCTTCTCGCTTTGGATTACCCAACAGAGCCAAACTCAGCTGACGGCTCCGACCTCATAAACACCCAGTTTTCCACACAGAAGAGCCATCTTGCGAAGCGCAGGGTATAAAAACAAACTGAAAATTTAATCACAGCTGAGGTCTCTGATCGCACTCGGCCCTCCTCCCCAAACCTGGTACGTTAATTAAATCAAAAATTTTGAAGATCGCAGAGGAGGCAATTAGGATTGGTTAAAGACCCAAGTGTTCCTCCCACGCGGGGATGCGCATTTTCAGCCTCGGAGAAAGCTCACGATTACAATCTCTCTTTCAGAAAAGAAAACTGACAGCTAATCCCCACACACTGCACTGGCAACCTGGGCCCTTATCGGCGTGATTAAATGCAGCTGGTGATCGTGCATCCCGGTTACAGAGAGAGGCGGCAGGATCTATGGGGGGAAACAATGTAAACACAGAGACGGACGCAGAGAGAAGGAGGGAGTGAGAGATTGAAAGAGACAGTCGGGAGAAGAATCCAAGAGACAAGCCAATTTCTAGAGCCTGGAGGGCCGTGATTATTACTCAGGACTGGCTGGGTGCAGTTCTGAAAATCTCAGGCAGTCATTCTGTGCCTGAGGGGACGTCTCGCCCCTCTGCGTTTGAATCTCTGAACCCCTGTACCTGCTGAAGTCCTGCGTTATGGGGAAAGACCACATTCAGGCCTGTGTTTAATTAGACAAACTCATTAACAATGCTGCTCCAGGGCGTGAAGCCAATGTTCCAACCAAAATTGGCCTAAAAACACAAACAGCTAAGATGCATTCAGAATACCTCCACCACCTCACATCCCCCGAGTGGCACACACATCTCATGAGGTCACACCAGTTCGGGCGAGGGACTTAAAGGGTTAAAGGACCGCAAACTGGGATTTCCCTTCACGCTCAGTATTTTAATTTTTAATCATTTTCATGAAAGTAACTCCATGATGTTAGAGGTATATTGAATTATCAGCAATCCACCTCTGGCCAGAACACTTTTAATCATTTTTTAAGTAATGAGGCACGCAAACATTGGCAGAGTAAAGCAGCACAAAACACACACCTGACTGAGTGCAGCTCAGAGTGTCAATCCAACTCCACACACTCATTACCAGTTTAATTGATGTTTGAAGCCCTTTGTATTGTCTATCAGCATGTTAACCAGATTAGTCTCACCAGAGAAGTGTAACAATGACTTAAATATTTCACAAAGTCTGTTTTTATTTACGAGTGTCCCAATTCTCTAAAGCCGCTATATGCACACTCCGCCCTTATTCTGAAACGGCACAGAGAAAGCACTTCAGGCCCTCTTCGCCGCACGGTATTCATGCTTACTCATCCCGCTGTAACATCCTGCAACATTATCTTGATATAAAATGCATCTGGAGCAACGGGCATGCTCAAAATAGCTCATTTTAATGGCATGCTCGGAATGTGCCCATAACATTAAAATTAAAATGCCATTTTCTGAGAGCATTGGGATGTTCAATGCTATGGAACCGTTTTGAACGAGACAAATCCCATCCTACCTTAGCCCAATTAACAAACGGAAGTGCTCTTAATGTGAGGAATAATTTCTTCCTTTGCATTTTCCAAAACAATTATGTACTTCAGGACTGATTTACAAGAGCCTTCAAAGGTTTTGGAAATATTTTTCCTGATTGGCTCCTTAATTTAGAGAGTTGCACCATTCTTCATCAGCCGGCCAACAGCTGTGTCATGTGCACTTGGGTTGGCCTTTGAAGAGCCGGCATAAGCTCTGTGTGGTACAGCAGGGCAATTCCACGGTAACGGAATTACGATCAAGAGTAATTTTCATGTCATTTTTACCTGCCATCTATTACTCTAATGCAGTAGCTACTTGCCTGTGCTTTTATCAGTTCCACTGACATGCCTACTGAGCTGTATAACACAAAGTTTGGGGTAACCTATTTTGCAGAAGGCTATACAAAGGTGAAAGTGTCAGTAACGGAATTACGGCAGAAGAAATGCCATTATTTTTGCCTTTACTTTGACAGACATTTCTCTGAAATCTGGCAATGATAGGCAGTAGGTATAAGCTTAAGTTGGTGGCCTAGGATGTTGACCAGGCCATGGTAAGTTTATATTGACTGGTATGTTCACAGATATTTTGTAGGATGCCATTTATGAGAAAGAGACAGCGGTAATGGAATTACAAAATGGTAACGGAATTATACTGATGGACTTTAAAAACGTATAAGTCTGACTAGACAGAAATAGTATAGTTGGGTGAGGGGAACTTTAATTAATGATTATATAATTGATATGCAGTTGTCTTTCAGTAAGGAGACACAAAAGTGTGTGAGGTCATGACCTTGTTTGTGTCTGTGGAGCAGGATTTGAGGAATTAGTGATGTAACCTCATCTGGCCTCACTGATCACAACTGCAATGCAGTCAAATGCCTTAAAACAATCCTTGAGGTCATTAAGGCCAGAACCCGAGAGCATTTGTTGAAAGACACTACGTGCGCCATGCCTCACCTTTCCAGACCCCAACGTGATCAAGCCATTGGGCTGTGGATGGCTGGAACATCCCAAAATCGCATCGCCCAGCGTTTTGGGGTAAGCCAACCCACAATCTCTAATCTTGTGGCTCGTTACCAGGAGACTGGAAGCACCAATGATCGACCCCGACCTGGTCAGCCTAGGGTCACGACCCCAGCCCAGGACAATCAGATTTGCCTCGTCCACCTGAGAGACTGGTTTCGAACCTGCACCAGGACGGCTCAGGAGACCCTAGGAATCCAGACCAAGGATCAGCAGAAGAACAGCGAGTTGCCGACTTGCAGAGCTTGGGATCAGAGCCCACAGGGCATGTGTTGGAATGCAGCTTGATGCACGGCGCAGGGCTACCAGGCTTCGCTGGGCTGAAGAATATGGTCAGAGACGAGTCCCCAACCGATTCTGGAGGAATGCTGTCTTCAGTGATGAGTCCAGATTTTGTCTGTACCGACATGATGGAAGACTGAGGTCTACAGACGACGTGGTGAGAGATACGCGGCTCCCTGCATTGCTGAGACAGATCGCTTTGAAGGAGGCTCGGTGATGGTCTAGGGTGCCATTTGGTGCGGCTGGAGGTCCGACCTGGTCATAATCAATGGAAATCTTAATGCAGCCCGCTACTGTGACCTTGTCATCAGACCACACGTCGTGCCTTAGATCACAGACCACCCTGAGGTAACGTTCATGCAAGACAACGCACGACCACACTCAGCACACGTCACCCAGCAGCTCCTGGCCCAGAATGGTGTGCGAGTCATGGAATGGCCACCTTTCAGCCCAGACATGAAGCACATCGAGCATGTGTGGGACCTGCTGGCTCGGCGGGTTCGGCAACGCACTCCAGCGCCCAGGACGAGGGCGGAGCTCCAAGAAGCCCTTCTCCAGGAGTGGCAGGCTATTCCCCAGCAACAGCTCAACAAAATGGTGCTGTCCACGCCAAGACAAGTGATGGCTTTGATGCAGGCACGTGGCGGTCACACTTGGTACTGAGATTGGAGTTGATCTGGGTTGTTGATTTTGTTGTTAAACTTGTCATTGTTGATTCTTTTGTCATTCTTTTTTTTGTTGATGTTATCTGACATTTTGTCGAAGTTGTTGTTATAGGTAAAGTCAATAAATGGTTACAAATTTGAATCCGAGTTTGGCTACAATTCTGGTTATAAGTTTTTAAAGTCCATCAGTGTACATTTTCTGATAATCTACTAAATTTATTATACTCAAAACAACAAAACAATTGAAAATTGGTATCATTAATGATGTTTGTGTTGCTGACCTCCTGTTGAACCAAAATTTTGATCAACAAGTCTGGGCAAAAGGAAGGCAATACATGATACTGATGAAATGACTTACAGTCTCAAATACTTTGGCTACCAATGTATGGAAATACAGTAAATACCAGAAAATAGCTAAATATCTTTTAGGAGTTGACAGCTTTGGAAAAATAACTTTGATTCTTGTCCTGGAGCTAAAAAAAAATATTACAAAATTTAAATCTAATTTTGAGATGGGCGTCAAAGATATTTCACAACGGTTTTCAGTGTCTGATTTGGTAATGAGTCATCTACATGAAAACTTATATACTTCTAATATAAAACACTTTTTAAAAATTGCTGTTTTAGCAACTCTCATGTGGAAGCTGTTTTAGCAACTCTCATGTGGAATTGCCCAGCATGCAAAGAGACTGGAGCAGGGTCAAGCACTCCCACAAGTTCAGTGAAAGGCAGTAAACAGAGTAAAAAAGGTTGAAGTTGTGGCAAAAACAGGCAACACCTGCCTCGCATTAATCACACCAGCCCCTCCTGACCTCTGACCTCTGCCTAAGGAGTGCAGTCCAGTTTGCCATAGCGTGGACTCTTGCATGAGGGGAGGTCAGGAGACATACAAACACTTTCATGTGTTTTCACTGCTGTCAAAGGCTGTTCTGGCCCACACACGTACCACACTTCCCCTACAAGGTCCTATTACACAGCCCAGAGCGGATAGGCTGCTTCAGATAGCACAATGCAATCAGTCTTTCCAAGCTCAAAATCAGCTTCAGCCACCAGTACATTGCTGGTAAAATATGCAAGTGGGTGGTAGATACGTTTCATTCACCTGCCAAAAAAAACAATGGTAATCAATTGAGTGGGTGGCAAAACTTGAACATTTGCTAAACATATGGCCAGAGGACAAAAAGTTACCTTTGCACCCTGTTTCCTAGTCTTTCAGCAGGCTATCGACCCAGTCTGCTGGAGCTGCAGCGACGGACGTCATAGAGTCTGAGCAAATTCAGGGAGGTAAACTCTACAGCTCTCCCAAATCATCTCCCAGCTGAGGAGAGGACAGAAACCCCAGCGATGCCTCTTCGACACAAATAACATCCCTCTCAGTGGTGCAATCCCACAAGCCCTGTTACGAGATGAGTCCCTGCCTCAGCATGCAACCCACCATTATGGAATCACGCCTCTCCAACAGCTTGCAATACAAGGGCTGATTAATGTTTCAGTACAGGAGCAGAATATTTCAAAGGGCTTTCCTATTTCAGTATCCAGTGGTGGAATTTTCCTGGGCCAAGAGGAATGATCTTCCCAGGCTAACTGGACCGCCCAATCTAAAACCGACAGAAAATCATTCTGTTCGGACGAGGAAGGCTCGATCAAACCTAGAAACCCCCTAAATGATAGAAGAAGAGATCTGGCTCAGAATCATCATAGATGATACCCAGCGTCCACTGATGTCTGAGTAGCAGACTTAAGGCAATCACTGAATGCAAAGAATGTGAGAAAAAGTACTGCATTTGACAACAGCCAAGATTACATTAATGTGCCCAGTTTACCTTCAGTCCAATAAAATGGGCGACTCTGTGAGAGGTTTTGCAATTAAAACAAAGATCAACAGAAATGAACATTGATGTATTCAAACTCTAACTGACACCCCACACTCTAACCTCACATGAATCATTTCGTATCACGTCTAATGCACAGGAGGAACAGAGGAAACATCAGAGATGGTGCTACTGAACACCGTACACACCCTGTTTATTATATACAGGACAGATCACTTATCTATTAGTTTTATATTTCAACTGCATTACTCTGCGCATTTCAACAGCATTATTCTATAACAACTTGATTCACCATTAGCATGGTGTACCCCTCGTGGCCAAATACAGCTGAACGGCTTCCTTGAGTAATGTTGAAATAATTGCGAATTCCCGGCAACCGACGGAGTTCACGAAATGACGCGTCATCGCAAAACTTAAAGGGTCAAATTGAAACCAGAAAAGCACAATCGGCCAACGATCCCCCAGTTACGTTTTTAAGCAAATTCAGGAGGACCAGTTAATAATGGAATTAAGTATGTTAAAATAAACCAACAACATGGCAAAGGGTTCAGTGCAATAACTTTATTTGTGTCAATTTTCCAGAAATCGAGATTTGGATGGTTTGAATATTGCTTCACTTTATTATGCAACAACAAGGTACACAACACTGGTACATGGTGAAAGTATATTCTGAGTAACAGCATCAAACATGAGATCGGCATTTATCAAGTTACTGCACTGATCCCTTCAAATGCGAAGATGATGTAGCGGACGAGCTTGATTTGATAAACGTTACCTGCAGGGGGTGTATTGTGGAGATGATTTGTCGATACTAACCCCGGTGTTACCACATGAGGACTCGGTATTCAGCTATTTAAGTTTTTATTATTATTATTATTATTATTATTATTATTATTATTATTATAGCGAATGAATCTGTAGGCTGAAAATACAACCAACAAGCAAGCCAACAAGGAACGTTAAGTGAACATCGTGGACAGTAGAAAGTCAGCGAGTACGTTTAACCAGAATAGCGTAGTTAACTGCGCTTAAAAATACAACCTAATCATCCAAGATTATTGCGGTGACGTTATAATATTAACTCTTTATACAGAATTACGGTGAGTTGGCTTGATTGATGGCTGTTTGGCCACAATACAGTGCGCTGCACATGAGCCCCACGCTCCCGACCCACTAACGCGCATTTTCAGCCCAACAGTCCATTCAGAGGGCAACTGAAGATAACTAGCCAGTGACATCAAAAGTAAAATACAAGCAAAATGAGAAGAGGATACAATTTAATTCGCAAAGCAGGGCATTTATTGACAAAACAAAATACGTAAGTCAACCCGCTCGATGCTTTAACGGCGAATCCAATTGGTTGCCCATCAAAATAACAGCTAACGTTAGCTAACGTGAGCTTAAAAACCAGCCAGACATTGCAAACAACAGACAGCATCCTTTTCACGCGTCCTACTTACAACACGCAATGAGTCCTGTTACGGCGTCTCTACACTCCGGTCCGAGCGCCGCTGCATTATTATGTTCTTCTGCGAAAATAAAGCCAGTAACGTCAGCTGTTCAGTTCAATGGTAACGTTACATATGACGCGCCCCGTTCATCGTGGTGCCCAACCGTCTCATTACACCGCCATTTTGGTTGTGATGGAAATCCTAGACGCACCGTGTCTTGTGACGGGAGCTGAGCGGCCCTCGCTGTCACTGTTTTGAAAGGGGGCTTTACTCCAAGCTGGTGCTGTTCCTAATTTAACGCAATACCGCTGACTGGAGCTGAGAAATGGCCCAGCCATCAGATATTCTTCATCATGCTAAGTGCTTTTTGAAATATGATGTTTATATTACATATTTAGTGGCATCTCACCTGACCATAATTCGATTTTGACCAGTTGTCCCGTGGTCCAAATATCTAAATAAAATAGTAACCAGAAGGCAAATTCAGTTTAAGGCACAGGGTTCACAGTCAATTGTCAGAAAAAGGTTCGAGCAGTGTTAAAGGACACATAATATCATAGTTTAGACCATACATTTGAATGAAAATTTTCATTTTCCTTCCTTCGTAAATCAAAACACTTAACGAGGGGTTGCTGTACATAAAATGCCCCGCAGAATGATAGGGAGTCAGAAGCAGCGACACACCAACCTCGTTGCACTAGGAGTAGAGTCTGCTACCTTCCAAAGCTTGTTAGTGCTCACTTATAATCTTTATTTAATTAGGAAACAATTTTGATTCATGCGATTAAAAAAAAAAAACATCCAGCGGTGCACATCAAGACCCTACCTGTTTTAACAATTTACCCCAACTTTCGCTCTTTATTATTTGCCGAATTACAATCGTCCTTAAACTAACCTACTCCCAGCCAAAAACTGACCTAAATAATTGACTTTGAAACATCTGTCTGGAAACTATAAGGTTATTGGTTGGAACAGAAACACAAGCACTCCAGGCAAATGTATGAAACAACAAATCAGAATGTAATTTATAGCGTTCAATAAGAATTAAGTAAGCAACTTAAGTGCAGCGGTGACTGCAATTATTTTTCTCAAATTACGAGTAGTGGCAGCGCGTGTTTTGGAGAACGATAGTCACGTAGCTTAATTTTGGAACAATTGAGTGACCTTGTTTCCTTTGTCCCGGCAGGATTTCTGTCAGAATGAAAACGGTTATCTGTTATAGGCTACTGCATTTCATTGTTCTGAAAAAACAGATGTATTGAAATTGATCTTGATGTTTGCCATCATCTCTTTTTAGTTAGAATGAGAAGGATCCCTGGAATGTGTCCAAATGATAGTCTGTAAAAAGCCACAATGTAAAAAAGCATTGAATACGAGATTCTTGCTTTATTTAGTTTTAAAAGTGTTTTGTGCATGTTAGCGCCTTAAAATAAGCTACAAGCACACCACTGGCTCTCTAGAAATACCACACTTATGCGGATTGTGAGAATAAAAAGGGTAATTTTGCCCCCTTGTGGTCACAAAGTTGATTTAAAAACACGCTCAAAAACGAACAAAATTAATGGTCGTCCGAATTCCGAACAACATTCCCAACAACTTTTTCCGATATTTCCTAAAGATAATTCAAGAACAATGGCTGGAACAGAAGTAGTATTAGAAGTAACCTACTATTATTACTGCCACTACCACTACTACTTTAACTACTACTACTACTACAACTATTACGACTAATAATAATAATAATAATAATAATAATAAACAACTAGTACGACTAATAATAATAATAATAATAATGGCAAAATGCATCGTATTTGCAGCATACTTCATGTGAAAAAGGTCAAAAGTTGTTTTACAAGGAGAAGGTAATTTACACCATTAAAAGTGCATTCATATCAGAGGTGAAAACCTATGATTAAAGGCAATTTGACAACAATACCGAACTGAAAACCGACTTCAGGCATTTTTCCATTCACACACCCGTTTTCATCATGCACCCAGGAGACTTTTCCTTTGTCCGAATCCACTCACTTTCGTACTAATAGATTATCAAAGTTGTTTAAATTGCACCCAAGAGAGAAGCACGGCTGTGCATGGGGTAGATTCAGTATTTCTGTTTTTTACATAGCAGTCTTTTCTCTGATGGGTTAGGCGTAAAAAATATACAAGAAGTCTTAGTATTAGAGTAATCGTATTATTCTCCAGTCTGTCTCAGATTTCCTATTGTACGCCCATAAGCATATCTCATAGCACTGTAGGTGGACAGTAGCGTGAACACTTGGGGCGAATAATTTTTTGTGTGTTTGTTTTAAGAAATGTTTGTTTTAAAAAATTACATAATCGTACGCTTCTTAATAGAAATAAGGTGAAACATCTGAATGCAGCGGCAGGGCATGGGGATGAAAGGTGTTGTCGCTACCTTTAAGATCTTAACATTTTTCGTAGCGACTGCCCAGTCCAGCTGCCTGACAGTATGGTAAATTTGAGTCGTGAAAGCAATTCTACTAATATAACATATATATTTTCTGATTCACATGCTCATAACAATCCATGATACCCTTAATGCTAACCTATGTATGTTAATTGCATGATTCAGTGGTGGCGGGAAATTCACACGGGAAGAACCACCCTCTGCGATCGTTCATGTACTAAGGAACATGTCCCAATGGTGACCTCTGCTGGAGGACGCTAGAAACACACTGTTTTAAAGATCTTTTCAAATCCGATGTCGTATATTTTGGCTACAAAAAATTAATTCGCGTAGTGATAGTATACCAAGTGTTTGATTATTTCTTAGGAGTAGGCCTACTTTACATGCTATGAAGAATCGCATTTCCGGAGATCGACGAAAAGTCAGGTTCCACCGAGATTTGAACTCGGATCGCTGGATTCAGAGTCCAGAGTGCTAACCATTACACCATGGAACCAACTTGTCAATTTCTTGAGTATTATAAGATTAAATTCATAAACGCGTATCATCATGTTCCCAATGACTTGTGTACAAGAGCAACAAATGGTCCAGCAGGTTGGATTATATTACCCGCAAAAGATACAGGAGGTTTCGTGAAGGTTCCAAGGGGTAATGGTCAGCACTCTGAATCCCGCGATCCGAGTGTAAATCTCGGCGGATCCTTCCCACATTTTGAGCTAAATGTACAAGTCTTTGTGGCACACGGCTTTTATGCTGCAATATCAAATTACGAAACACTCGGGTGGCCGTATAACCGACCATCAGCAATATTTGGCACTATGGTGGTCTATTTGAACATCACATGTATGGTCTTTTAGGCAGGTTGTTCAGCTGACAATTTATCTTTGTTTGACAGGGCAAGCTAATTTAGCCCATGCCACATCTTACTCACAGTACGTTCTGTGTCAGTGAGCTCGTTTCTTGCTCCTGTTGTCGGTCCGACGAGATTTCAGGATTTGCTAGAGGCATATTTTGTGAAGGACTTGCTGTGGTGTTCGCCGGGGGTGTGTGCTACGCATGCTGGTCTGGGCAGCGCTGAGTTCAGAAGCAATGATACTCAGATGACAAAACTTACCTCGATTTCCAACCAAAAATTATGCTTCGAATAGTGAGAGAATGACCATTTTCAGCTGGCCTTTCTTACCTCGTAAAATGCTCTGGAATGCTTTGCCATTTATGTTGTGGTGACTGGCTGATTAGCTGTGTATGTTCTGTACAGATGAAGGGCCCAGCCTGCTGAGACAGCATTCACTCAGTAGGACAGAAATGTTTCATTAAGAGAAGGGGAAAAGGTTGGACAATTACACATCCTATAGGTGCGCACAGAAAAAGCACCGACAGTATTTGCCTCCAACGACATTGATGTGGTACCTGTGTCATAGACGATCGGAGTAGAGCAGGCTAGAATAGATCTCTTTACTCTTCAATTTCATTAATTATCTAAATAGTGGCGCTGCTGTACACTCATGTACTACAAACATTTTCTTTTCACAATTTATATTTTGTAATTCATTCTCCAGGGGCTTTTGGCTGGTAACTGACTTGGCATTCTTCAACCAAGACACTCAATTCAAGCTGTTTAGCATCAGGATCCATACTGTATACAAACTAGTTTATCAACACTGAAAAAGCATAGAATACAACTGCCGATTTGAGTTGGCAGAGCACACATTTGGGTAGGCATGCCCTCTCCTGCCGGCTCCAAGACCTGGCCCTGATCTGAACACTTGAAATATACATTAAAAAGCACCTTTAGTGAACCAATGGAGATGCTGCCCTCCTCCATCTGCCATGTTCACGTGGCAAGGCCAGTGCCATTTTCAAACAGGAAAATTTTATCTGCAATTACAGGCTGCTATTATTCATTTGACGATTAACATCTTGTAAATGGTATTTTGTAAATCTGTTACTGAGGCCTAACGATTACACCTCTTTGTTTCAGTGGAGACTAATTTCCGGCACATCATTATCTGTTTTGTTTGGGATGCTGTACTATTTCTGCAATGACTCTGGAAACATGTAGAACCGCCTGCCAAGCTCTACAGCTCTACTGCCAGGGATGGACATCAAATTGCCCTCTTGTATAGTGGCAGACAAAGTATTTCCATTGAAAACTTAAATAATGAAGCCATATTTAAGGTCTTTCCACTTACCAATGAAGTTTTAATTATTGACCATCACATGCATTGAGAATAGTGGGAAACACATTCTACATTTTGCCAGCAGATTCAGGGTATTTTTAAATACCAATAACTTGCCATACAGAGTTGTAGAGGACATTGTCTGTGCAGCACGTGCCCTGCTTAATTATTTAAAGACTGAGTGTGGGGACGTCTCCATACAAGGTTTGGTCGACCAGAGGGGGCCGGTCAGCGATGCTCTACAGCAAACAGCACTGCCAAGGACAGCAGGAGGCCAAAATGAACTGAGAAAAATTAATGGACTTTTTGATGCATAGGCAGGACCTATTCCCTGGCAGTAGGATAAAATTTCATCCAAAATTAAGGCTGCGAGCGGCGTGTGAGGCACCAAGCAGTCAAGTTGATTCTCCACTTAGGAACAAATCCTTAAAATATTTCAGAATTTGTGTGAATAATTTGCATGTGAACATGCAGATTTACATCTCTCTTGTTGTGCAGCATCATGGTTGTCAAATTTGAGGCAGCTGTCTGAGGCCTGAGCGGCAACAGGAGATCTGACTCTCTATTTAAGATATAATGAGGATTTTTTGAACATTGGTGAAGAATTTGCCCTACAATTGCCATACAATTTCAATAGGTACCTATGCAGCTTCAGTGCTTGGCCCCTAATGACCCCATACTGTACCACCTCCTAGTACAGTAAAAAAAAAAAATTAGCATTGATGCAAATGCTATAAATAGACTTTCATTTTCTCCACAGTTTGATGTAGAGGCCTTCTTTCACAAGTGGACCACTTGGAACTTAAAGTTCCTTAAAAACCATTCCTGCCGTGTGGTAACACATTCTTCACTGCCAGATGGAGAGGTTTTTAGGTACCTATTATATTGCGCTTGCATGTTCTCTATTGTTTCCTTAACCTTAGACAAAAATTCATTTTGTTTATTAAGATAGTACTAACTAGCCATCTTAATTAGGCCCACCCACATCAAAAAATATTATTTTAAGCTGTGAAAATACTATGGGTGTCAGAGGTGGACAGTGCAGTAATGTTAGCCACTGTGCTACTTTGTTGGATACTGTACTAGGGATTTGGCCAATTTTCATTATGTTCCACAAAATCTCAATCTTTCCTCAAATCTCAAAAGTGTTTGCTCAAATGCTCTGAAACATTTCATTGATTTAACAAACTGTTTAATTTGCTATGCTATGTGAAGAACGAGAGGTGTAATTTCAACTGGAGTATAGCAGGACGTCACATACCCGCTCTCTGTGTTGATCTCCAGCCCCTTGTTTACAAACCCGGTCCGGCTGCGAGTTCATGTACGTTCAAGTCAATCGCCGCCGCCTCCTTCCTGAGAATGCATTCATACCGCCAGTTAGCAGTGACAGCGCGTATTTTTTAAAAAGCGAAATGGCGAGGACCGGAACGAAACGTTCACCTGAAGACAAGCAGGATCCGAAATTACTTCTAAAGAAACAACGGTCGTTGGCGAAGAAGTTGTCGGATAAAGAAAGGGACAGAACCCGGATTAATATTAGCCTTGCATTTCCAAGGTGGAGAGCACTGCGAGAGCTAAAGGGGCTACAATTTGACTCGGTGCTAGCTCTTCTTCTCCTGGACAGGTAAGTTACAACATAAATTAAAATGTCTGCTTTAATTAGTGTTACAGTAACGTTAGGTACATGTTGCTATGTCGATTCAATTAAATTTAATGTTACAATCGTGGCATGGGTTAATGTCCGGAGCTTGAGTTGTTAGCGGCTCGGTCCCAGCAATGGGCCAGGCGTTACGGTTGTGTTAGGTGAGTAGCCCAGCAGCCAGCTAACATTTGTGATTAGCGCAAATCTGCAGTTACCTGAGCATTTCAGGTTCGATGTACTGAGTAAAAACGCCGCGGAAACTTAAACTGGCCCGTCATTCTGCCGAATAGCAGCGGTAGAGGGAGGTGTGGCTCATGACACACATTTGTGTTGGTCTACAGGCAGAGCACAACAGCAAACCTAGCGGTGAAACGATTTCGCTTATTGCCCCTTTAAATGTTCAAAATTGTTGCAGAGTTGCTCGCAATAATGGTATAATTTTTGCTTGCGACCCATTGCCCTCTCACAGATGAATGTAATGTAGCAATGTCATGCAGTTATGCACAAATTGAAGATGCGATTAAAAGCATGTGGGTGGAAATGCACTTACTGAGCGTTAGCTAGCTACAGAGTTGAGCCTTCCTGTCACGTGCTTAACGTCCATGTTTAGCATGGAAACCAGAATCTTTGGTATGAAAACTACGAGAGTTTGCTGAAGTTTGTCGAAAAGTTAGTACACAACTGAGCAGACTGACCAGAACTCCAACAAACTTAAATTGAACATTTCGAACCTGGGGAAAACTGATTCCAACAAACGCTAAAGATATAAATCACTGATCAAAGAACGACCAGCAAATGTTGGATGTTGGTGTTTGTCGGACCTGTGTGACTTGGCCTCTGGAGTGGTGAATTTAAATAAAAATTTCTTGGCTGCTATTACTCTCACAATATCATAATTTTATGGCACCTTCACATTTTATACATCAAGAAGTTCAATATATGCCATCTTTCACAATGTAAACAAATTTTGAGTATCATTTGTACCTTTTTTCTTTTTATTATAATTAGCATTTGTTTAAGTCAAGCTGGAGACCACGTTAACTGCTATTTCAACAGATCAGATGATCCACTTTTGAAAAGCAAATAGCTGAGCTGACTCTGCTGATGTCATATTGCCTTCTGCTCTGCAGCACCTAACTTCTTGTCCCAGTGGAATTAATAAAAAAGTGTAAATCGTTAGCCTGATTGCATAAATGCCCAAGTCATATTTTTGCCAAATTGAGATATCGGCCGCATATTCTTTCGTGATGGCAAAAACATGTTTTTTTCTGTTATTCTCAGAACCTAAAAATAAATAATAAATAAATAAATAAATAATTTAAAAAACCTTAAAAATGAGATGGGCAATCATGCTATGAGGCTGAAGAAATAATCTCTGTTGTAAGAAAGGTTTTTGTAACATAATTTTTTACACCTTCTGAAAATGACACCCAGCATTAAAATTGCGACAATGTTTTCATGATGAATGATGAGCGAACTGAGATAAATTATCCGTAACAACTTCTGATAAAATATCCCAACTCCTGAGGAAGAAGTAACACCTTAGTAACCCAGAAACACCCCAGTAGCTACATAATAACACCTTAACAAACACCTTGTAGCATCCGGGTTATAACACCTTAACAAACACCTTGTAGCATCCGGGTTATGACCAACAACAGAGCAACTAAACCAGGGGTGGGCAATTCCAGTCCTAGAGGCCGGTGTGTATGCAGGTTTTTATTTCCATCAATTACCCTGACTAATTTAGGTAATTGGTCGTACACGCAAACATAGATTTGCGCATATATTATACCAAAGTGAAATGTTACATTTGGGAGAGACATGAGTGGTCTTTGGCGGTCATTCATGATAATTTAAAGAAATGCAGCAATAATGTCAGATTTCACAAATGGTTTGGCTAATTAAGACAATTTACTCATTAAGGGCAAGAAGTTGGAGTGAAAAGCAGGGACAGATAAGGCCCTCGTCGCCCACCTCTGAACTAAACAGTGATACTTGAGCAACCACCTATTAACACCATAGCAACCACCAAATACACCCTGTCAGTATTCCCCTGTTCTACTGTTGTTTTCTTACTTTTGCATTTGTTTTACTTTTCTGTTTTCTGTGCCTGTCTATTTCAGTTAGTCTTTGCTCTTGAGCTCTAGTTCCGTGTGTCTCTGTTTATCGCCCGAATTCCTCATCTCACCCTCCCTGTTCAGTTTCCCTAATTGTTCTATTTCCTTGTTTGTTGCTACACCCCTCTCTGCTATCTCCTGCTTCTAACTCCACGTCTTGTTTCCCTGAATTACATCTTCCTCCAATGAATCCTGCTGTTATTATTAACTCTGTCTGTTATGAGTTTGTCACCTCTGTTTTTGCCATGTTACTCACTAACCTTTTTCCTGAGTTTATTACCTGAATTCTGACTTCCATTGCTTCATGGATTCTGAGTTTTGGTTTGCCAAAAATTATCTATCTATGTCTTTGATCTTTGCCTGTTTTTTGACATTGCCTCTGTGTAATGATTTTGTACTGGTTTTTCTCCTCTGGTGTTTGGCTCGGACTGTTTGACCCTGATTTTGTCATTATAAACCTTTACTACTGTCTGGGCCTGGGTCCATACACCATCCTGACACACCCCATCAACCAACCAGCAAAACGCTATCACAACCACTGTCAACACATTGGCAACCACCAATTAACACTTTAGCAACCACCCAACAAGACACTTAGAGCCACCAAGTTAATCCTTAGCAACCAACTAACAACAACATCCTGGCACCCACCAAACAACATGCTAGCGATGACCAACAAACAACTTAAAATCACTGAACAACAATACTGCACTCATGATGCAAAAAAAAAACAAAACTATTTTATTTTAAGATATTTAACTTACTTGTATTTTTACAGAGGCACTGCCACAAAAATCAAGAAAAATCCTGAACCTTAATATTGCACCCCAAAAATCCACTCAGATAAGAGACGGTTTCTGGTGGGAATAAAAACTCACTAATGAATAATTTGCAGTATATGACCAACAGAAAGCCATTATTGCAAGAAATAGCAGTGACCCAAAGGCTAGCATAAGGCAGGTTCAGTGCTTGACAAATTAGGCTCTAATATGGTCCTTTGGCCTCAGAATGGCATTTTCTGTAATAATCATTAAAAAAATGCAACAAAATTGTAAAATGTGTTCCAGTAAATGGTAACTAAATTCAGCTAATTCTGAATTCCAGTAAAAGGCTTTTTTTTTAACCTTGGGGCTCCGGGATCTGCCTTCTGTAGCATGTCCCCCCTCGCCTCTGGGCCTGAAATTATGCACAACGTGTTTGGAATTTTTAATGTTTGAAAGGCAATTTGGCAACACATTTTAGAAACCCCTCCCACTGGGAATCAAGCATAGGGCCATAATGAAATAATGAGCAAAGGTGACTCCCGGAATGGAGCCCTGCCAGCTCCCTTAAACCAATCCCTGCGCTGGCCTCTGCGACGCAGTCAGGCACCAGAGCAGACCTCTCCATTTACTGCCTGCTGCATCCAGTCTCAGAGCCAGATGTCAGGGTACAGAGAAAATAAGACGTCTCCTAGCAACAAAGTTGAGTGACTTTAAGTGTTACCCACTGAAGAAAAAATACACAAAGATATACGTTTGTTAAGAGTATTAAAAAGTCAGCAGAGAGTCTGTGTAAAGTATGAACATTACAAATCACTCTTGAGTTCGTATTTAATCTCTAGAATATCTGTGTCAGCCAAATTATACGGTGCTTGAGAAAATATGAAATTATCGCAGGTAAACATTTGTTTAGTACCTGAAGGAAGCAGAACATGGTGCAGCATGATTTTATTTTGAAAGACATGTATAAGGACAAAAAAAGAATAAACAAGAAAAAGAAAACAATCTTTGTTATAAAAGAGAAATAAAATTACTACCCTGAGCTATGGCAACTTTATTTTGTGTTTTATTTAAGGAAGCATCATGCAGCATGGAATAACAGCATCTGTTATTTAGACTCTGTTGTCAGGGAGACACTGACTGTTGCTTTGCCACAGACTCGAATGAGGTCGGCATGAGATAACGATTGTCATCATGTTATTGCTTCCTGAGGAGGCGAAATGGAATTTCTGAAGAACGTTGCCCAAATAATTACATGTTTCCAACGTGCCCACTATATTTATCAAAGAAATAACACTCAGAATTGGAAAATATTTTAATACTCCTTCCCATTTGTCATGTACATGGCTATGCTACATCCTGGCTTTTACGTTTTTTTTTGTTTTTTTTGTTTTGTGGGCTGCACCTCGCACAACCATTCAGACAGTATCTTAGCAAATATAGCGATCCACAGAATCACAGAGAGATTTTCCCTTTTATCTTTGAAAATGCAAGTGTGTGATCACATGGAGAAATATATTTATGTTTCTGTTATCTACAGAGATGCTCATACTTTGGCCATGCTCGCTTTTTTAGTTCACTTGAGCCTCTCACTGATAAAATCGACTATCACTTATTTAAGAAAATCTATTACTGAACACATAAAATACAAATAAAACATATCTCCCAAGAGAAATCCAATCGCATTTAAGCTGTGTACATAAACTGATAAAAATGTTGAAAAAAGAAAGATCAGAAATCCAACTCAGGCCATGTTTAACACTGCTTTGCACTAATTAAGACCCACGGCCATTTTGTTCAACTTAACCATGCTTTTTCACTAAGGTCTTGAGTCTGTAAAAAGTAGGGGGCTCCATGGCCAGGAATTAGTCCCGGTTTCCACACAGTAGCATGTAGAATCAGTTTATTTCATTTTGCAAACGGTTGGCACATCTGAATGGCCAGGTTATGTCCACTTCAGATTTTAAGGGCTGAAGGGCAAAAGGGTGATCATCTTCACCTCTTGTGAGAGTCATTTTTTAGTCAAGGTCCCTCTCGGTACACATAACTAAATGGCCACTGCAAGGCATTTCTCATCTCCATCCCAAAGAGCGCTGGACTGAGGGCCCAATATGTTCACGCATGATTCATGCCATTACTTTGTGGATCCCGACTGCCTGACTCCAGGAGTGTACGGTCACCCAACTGCGCGGTCAAGGCAGTGTCTGTCACAGTCTATAGATGAGTGTGCTGGTTGGCTGTTCATGTTTGCCCATTGTTGATCATTCATAATCCACAACCTCAAACCAAACAGCTCAGATCAGCCAGAGAATATTCCTGACCGGAGCATGCCCAAAGCTCCTCTGTCTTTGTGACAAAGGAAGAGAGAAAATTTCGCTGGTGTCGGAGTTCCATCAGGATGTGGGACCTCAGAGCTGGAAGAGTAATGTAAACAGAGACCGAGAGAAAGAGGCAAGAGGAGCTTCACCTGGCTGCTGTGAAAACTCCACACCTGCTCAGTGAGTATCTGAGGAAACACAGTCACGGTCGGGTGATGGTGAGAGTGAGCTGCTGACCAAAGGCAAGGTGAAGTGGGCGGGCCCTGCCTGTGATGTCAGCAGCAGGGTGGCCTCAGCCGGCTCCGGCCCTACAGCAGGGAGCTGGGCGGGCTGTCGGGAGGAGGGGCGGAGTTTGTGGGGCTGCAGTGTACAGGCAGCAGGTCGTAGTGGCTCGGGATGTGGCTGTTTCGAGGCATGTCGTAAGGGTCCGGAGGGTAACTGGGCACCATGCAACCACCGCCCTGCAGGACACTAACCGTGGGCTCTGGAGAGGGTGAGAGAGGGAAGGAGGGAATGAGAATCAGAGGAAGACAAGAGAGACGGAACGAGGATGAGGAACGATAGGAGAAGGAAGAGAGCTTGAGAATAAATGATCAGAACGGGTGAGAGAGAAAAGAGGAATATATTAGTCAGCACTTGAGACGTGCATCAACTGTAATCCATCCCTAGGCCCCTGCAGTTGGCCTAAAATGGGGCCCCTTGCCCTACGACCCCCAGAACTGGTTCCTGCACTGACCCATGTCGTAGATGTTCTTGGTGGCAGTGTGGGTGGGCGTAGAGGAGGAGCAGAGGGAGAGCTCGTGATGGGTGGGCGACTTCATCTCCACGTAGCTGCCCTCGGGGTGCTTGGGGGCCACGCCCGGCGGGTCTTTGATAGTGGCGTAGGGGTTCTCGCTGTTCAGGGAGCAGGTGCTGGAGCTGCACACCGAGCCCTTCATGTAATCTAGGAGACGCCAGCATACAGAGAGAGAACACGCTCGCGTGAGAGGCTTGGCGGGAGGAGATGGGGGGGTAACCTAAGGTCATCCCAGGAAAGGGTCCCAAATGGGCGGCACAGCCCGACAGCCAGCGATCAGTCACCTCACACTACTGAGGTAAACTATGTGCATATACAAGTCTCTGTGCTCCAGGCTGGTTCTGTCACTGTCATTAAAAGTGAAAATGAAGGTATTGGCTCGCTAGTGTAGTGGGTCAGTTCCCCGCAGGGCCCAGCAGATGTTTACTGACAGACGGCACACATGGGTGGAAAAGTAATGTCAAAATATATCTGCCTCCTGCCTCTGGATACCCTTAGTACAGGGCAGCTCAGATGGAGAGCGGAACGCTGTAGAACACAGGACCTCAGCATACTCGAACACAGACTTCACTCAAAATCCACATTTCAGTCCCAACGCCACAGAATCATGAAAGAAATCAGTTGCTTTTGTTTTTTGACAACACTCATTTATGGTTGCTATTACAGCGACCACCTCAGGAAATGAAGCTGGCAGGGAATTGTGTCGTCAGTCAGGTGTAGATGTAGATTGCGGCCGTATTTTCAGTTCTGTGGGGGAACTAAACATCTCTATCGTTTTAAAACATTTTTATCTCTCAGTACAGAGTGATAGTAGGAAGACACAAACAGGCTTTTGAATCTCCAAAGCAGGGCTGCGGCAGCAGAGGCCTGGAGTCCAGAAATGCTAGCCTGTGAAGCACAGAAGGTTAGCAAAGACTGAGAAGCAGAGGTACAGCGGTGATTCCCTCAAGTTAAGGAAGCGACCTCTGCATTATGCATGTTCAGGTGCATGATTATGGGAGCTGTCAATTGAGCCATTCTCCAGGGAAGACACAAGCAGCTGGGCCATTCCATATCAAATCAACCAACTCTGAGAGAAATTCCCTCCAAACTCTCTCAGAATCAACTGATTTTCTTTATAAACTAACTTTAGTGCATTTAATGAAGCCATGCAAAATTTCACCTTCGTACTATGACTATTTTTTGATTTACAGGCCCTTAAAGTACAATGGGGTGAATCAAAATTTTGCCATTTTTTATTCACATTATTTTTTCCAGCATTTTTCAGCCCTCATAACTTCATAGTCCAGGATATTGAAACCTGAAATTTCTAGGGATGAAAAACACATTTGAGCTCTGTAAACCACTGCAGCCAAATCAATTTTCATCCACTCAAAGTGTCCCAATCTAAAGCCACAGTCTCCTCTTTGTTCTATACTATTCTCTCTAGAACCAACCTTTTGCCTCAGTATCATGGGATATTTCATAGTTTCAACAGCAAAACTGCGCCAATTTAATTTCTGTGACATAGAGTAATTGATGCAAGCATCAGTATCTTGGATGTTATCTGTTTTTTGATCATTTGCCAGAGAAAACTTTAAAAAGTGCATTTTGGGTACATTTTCAAGGGTCATATCACGATGTGGGATAGGTGGTTGGTTGAAACATGCCATGGCATATGAAAGGGCTCATTTTTACCTACATTTTGATACCAAGCTAGTCATCCAGTCTAGTCTATGATTCCTTCTTTGTCAAAATAATTTCCTAATGTGGTCATATTTTAACACTTGCAAAGCAGCTTATGACTGTGCAATGGAGAAACAATATTGGTGCTCATGTTTTATGTAATGGTTCAGCCAAATCACATTGATCAAACAAGTTTTTGACACATCCAAGGTACTCAAACTACTTTTTTTCCACTCTGCATTATCATGGTTTTAATTGCTTCTCCAAATAGAATTTCAAATTTTACATTTTGCATGTGTCAAAATATGCCTAAATTAGAAAAATATTTTCACACAGAAGGAATCATGGCTACAAGATCAGCCTGAAATCAAAATGTAGATAAAAATGGGCCTCTCATATGCCATAACTTGTTTTGACCAGCCACCTATCCCACATGATGATATGACCATTGAAAGTTTACCCAAAATGCACTTTTTAAGGTTTTCTCCGGTGAATTTTTAGAAAATAGATGATACATCCAGGGTAGAAATGCTTGTTTCTATTACACAATATCATAGATATTAAATTGGTGCAATTTTGCTTTCAAAACCATGATATTGATGCTCAAAGTTGGTTACAGAAAAAAATTGGGCTGCACAAAAGAGACATTTTGGCAGATTGTGACACCTGGAGAGGATGTAAAATGGATTTGGTTGCAGTTTTTAACAGAGCTAAAATATATTTTTCATCTCTGAAAATTTAACGTGGCTATCACCAGAGCTTATTAAGTTACGGGGGCTCAGAAATGCTGAGGAAAAATAATGCAAATTAAAAAGCCTGAAATTTCGACCAACCCATTTGTACTTTCTGGGCCGAAACTCTGAAAATATTCATAGTGTGAAGGTGAACTTTTGCATTGCCTCATTAAATACGCTAAAGTTATTGTATAAAATATCAGCAGATTCTGAGGGGGGTCAAGTGGGAGGCACTGATTGGTGTTTAATGGTATGACACAGCCAAAAGAGGGGCGGGGGACAGGGGTCAAGAGACATGAGAATAGCGAAGTGCAGCCAGCATAATTTACTCCCGTGGAGCAGGACAGCACCAAAAACTCTCTCAGCAAAACTGCTAAATCGCACAGTGACGCTGGTATGCACAGGTTGGTTACAGCTTCTTTGCCAGGCTGTAGCTTGGGAGCTTTAAATCAGCCTGAGAGTCCTGGCCCAAACGCAGAGCCACTAGAAATTCTGCCAATTACTGTGTTACCAGTGCACTTCCTGTTCAGGAGGATTACTGACTGGATGAATGATGAAACACGAAAACTGTATATAGTATGTCTAAAATTAGGCAAGGTCGGGTATGCCTAGCTGACCGTTTGTTGGAATGCACATTCAAATGAAATAATACTTATACATCTGTATTTCCTCGGAAGACCTAATAGTTCATTTGCATCTGTTGTCAAGGACATAGTGTAAGTCTGTGGTCACAATCTTAAGAACCATGTATTATACAAAGCTGAGTCCTGTTTCCCTTTGATAAGAACAAAAACATATGTAATATTTTCTACTAAACTGTATGTTCACAGTTTTTCCATCCATTTTTGTGAATGTGAATGTTTTCTGACAAGAGGGCTACTTACAGACAGTGAAGTCAACCTTTAAAAGAACTTTTGCCTCGTCCTTGAAGTTTCAGCAATGTCTGCACAAATAATCTCTGTCTTTTTCCATGTCCCTGGCACATCTACCGACTTCATGTCTGATGACTTAATTACAAACACTTCAACGCAGATCACATTCGGTCTTGATGTATAATTTCTATGGTGATGTAAGGCTGTTATGCTCTGGTGATGGCCCTCCATACTTTAACAGGAGCTTTACTATTCAGAGATCCTATAAATATTGTCCAAAAAAAAAAAACATTTTCCTTGCAGATACTGTGCTGATCTGTTATATGACTTGACTTCTGTTCCAAAAATATGCGTTCTTCTTGTAAATTAAGATATTCTATCGATATGTTGTGACCTCGCTCAGCGAAAAATGTCTCACATCTAGCAGACGGAAAACTGCGATTAAGTACACTATATATATATTAACTGTAAATGATTGGCTGTTCACACAGGGCATGTCTGATGTCAAAGAAAGTAAATGCAATCTAATGACCAAGAATAAACAACAAAATCGCTTCCAGAAGCACATACCTAAACATCCGTCAAAGCAGTATAAAACACTCATTCCTCCTCTTCACCAAAAAGGTTTCAAACATCAAAAATGGCCCTTTTCAGAATGTTGAACTTTAAGTGCACGTGGGCAGAGGGAGGACTTTGCAGAGAGAGTTAATGGACTGTCATCTACTTCACGTCTATAACCCTGCGTAATGTGCGCTTTAATCTGATCTAATTTCCTATACTGCAATTTTAAAACCAGGGCAGAATTCAGCAAACCAATATATGATTACAAAATATTTCATTTTCCTGCTGAACTGAATGAGCCACAAAACGTGAACACTTTCTGCGTCAGCTGCCGACCCGCGCTCCTGTCTCCTGTGTGATGAAAAGCGCTAACTTCACCACTTCATCAACTGCATATCCATTTGCACAATTACTAAAACAAAGTGGCAGTTTTGCTAGAAAGTCATTTTGGCAGGGGAGATAATTAATCAGTCATTAAAAAACAATTAAGATAAAATTAGTGTTGCGGCAGCGTGAGCTGGGGGGATGTGAGCGTGTTTCTGGGGGAACCAGGTGCACAGGTGTGCTGGAGTGGGGGAACACACTGACTGAGCTCTCATCACACTGACTGAGCTCTCTACACACTGACTGAGCCCTCATCACACTGACTGAGCTCTCTCCTCACTGACTGAGCTCTCTCCACACTGACTGACCTCTCTCCACACTGACTCACCACACTGACTGAGCTCTCTCCACACTGACTGAGCACTCGCCACACTGACTGAGCTCTCTCCTCACTGACTGAGCACTCATCACATTGACTGAGCTCTCTCCTCACTGACTGAGCTCCCTCCACACTGACTGAGCTCTCATCACACTGTTGGAGCACTCACCACACTGAGCTCTCTCCTCACTGACTGAGCTCTCTCCACACAGACTGAGCTCTCTCCACACTGACTGAGCTCTCTCCACACTGACTGAGCACTCACCACACTGACTGAGCACTCATCACATTGACTGAGCTCTCTCCTCACTGACTGAGCTCTCTCCACATTGACTGAGCTCTCTCCTCACTGACTGAGCTCTCTCCACACTGACTGAGCTCTCATCACACTGACGGAGCACTCACCACACTGAGCTCTCGCCCACTGACTGAGCTCTCTCCACACTGACTGAGCTCTCATCACATTGACTGAGCTCTCTCCACACTGACTGAGCTCTCTCCTCACTGACTGAGCTCTCTCCACACAGACCGAGTTCTTTCCACACTGAGCTCTCTCCACATTCACCAAGCTGTCTGAACACTGATCGAGGTCTTTGCACACTGACCGAGCTCTCCACACTGACTGAGCTCTCTCAGATTGCAGTGGCACCATCAGACCAGGCTCGTCCTGCACCCCGACTCCCCCATATACCCTCATGGAGTTATGGTGCAAGAGGCACAGTCTGGAATCACTCTTAGAAAAACATGCGGAAATCAAGCAAGGCTTGTATTCACTCTCAGTGCTCCTTAAAGGAACTGGAGGCTTTTTCCATTTGTCACATAATATCAGGGCTGAGAGAGACATGTAATATTCATTGCTCAGAAGTTATGGATAGAGAGCGTTACGCCTGAACTGAGATTCTCAAGTCCATGTATCACTACTGTCTTCCAGCCTTCAGGAACAGTGCTCTCATATTACAGAGCAGTGTGTATGTGTGTGTGCGTGTGCGCATGCATGCGTGCGTGTGTGTGTGTGTGCTTGCGATTGCGTGTGTGTGTGTGTGTGTGTGTGTGAGTGCATGTGTTTGCTTGGTTCAACTGTATGAACTCTCCATCTGTAGCGCGATGCACAAAGCCTGTGTGTGTGAGCCTGTTTGATAGAGAGCGATACATGATTGTGATACCAGTCATTTCTGAGAGATAATTCTGATATAGTGAGCATGGCAGACCTGTGTGTGGACACTGATGGTAGTTGCGCTGCCTCAGTAGATGAGATGTGGACTGAGGCTGTACTGAGTAAACACAGGGCAGCAGAGGTTCGAGAGGTTATGTCTACTGCCAATGCTCTGAGAGGCCTCTGATGGTAAGAGCTAGTTTACACTATATACTATGGGAAGCAATATACTGCAGAGTCTCTTAGTTGCCCACGTATATGCTCAAACACAGACACGTGCACATACACACACTTGCGCACACACACGCACACACACACACTCATCCTTAACTTCCATCCTTGTGAGGACGTTACATTGACTTCCACTCATTGTTTGTGTGTCTCTGCAGCCTTTCCCCATTCTTAACAATAAGCAACATAATTCTAACTGTAACTTTGCCCCTAACCTTAACAAATGAGTCGCAATCAGCCTTTGTAGTTGCAAGGACATTTGAAAATGTCTTCACTTCCCAATAATGTCCCTACTCCGTAGGAAAAAACGGTTTTTGGTTCACACTTTGTGGCAAGTTCAAGAACACACACACACACACACACACACACACACTCCACACACACACACACACACACACACACACACATACAAACACACAAAGCAGACACACACACACGCGCACACAAACACACAAAGCAGACACACACACACACACACACACACACATACAGGTACATTTCAGATCACAGGATGGACTGACAGGCTATAAACAGGATGTGTAGCTCCACAGAGCGGAAAGCCCCCTTGATCACTGCACTGCACCACAGCTGTACGGACTGCACCGGACATGAACCAGCAGAGAGGAAGGACAAAGGCTTGCGAGATGCAGGTGCAATTTGAAAGTGAGACAGAAAGATCGACCTCTAATTCCTAAGACAGAAACAAACAATCTGAATTAGCCCTCTACTGACGCGCGGCTGGACTGCAGATAGAGCGGGTCCAAGTGAGAAAGCCTTACTCGACTGAAGCAGGAAGAAATGAATAACTGCGCCCAAGTTCATGCACCCCAGTGGCCAATAACCTTTCAGGAGGAGAGAGGAGTTTAATGGACCCCAGCTACAACAGAGAGGACCAATCAGAGCTCCGCCCTGCAGCAAACAAGCTGGACGTGTCAGAGTATAACATGACTTAACCAGAAACAGCAGCTGCAGACCTTCCCAGATTGTGATGCTGATGCTGTTAAACATAAACCATATGGAAGCACATCCAAATCATTATATAATAGCATTATATGCAATCATATGCTGCTAATTACTAATATAGAACACACATACTTATGACAGCAATGGTGTTGCATTCAGTACTGCATTAAGAATTGCCTTATCCCACAGATTAACAGACAGTGTTGTTTAACAGTATCTAGTAAGATTACAAAAAAAGGGTGAAGAAGCCAGCAAATAAATGAAATGAAAGCTTTCTAATTACTGAAATATGGACTACAGTCTAATGAGTAATGCACAGTTCAGAATTAAATTAAATCGGTATTGGGATTGACCACACTTCTCCTTCAAAGCTGAATCTATTCTCTGAGGAACACAGTCCAGCAGTTGTATGAGGGAAACAGGCTGCCATGTTGCGCCAAACATCGTGGAGTGGTTGCCAGGGTTGTCGTGCAGACGTTGGCAGTCTCGCTTGCGTCAGCCTCCAGCTAGTCCCAGAGAGCCTCGATGATTTTGAAATCAGAGCTCACTGGAGGCTGAAACGTCTGATTTGCACCTCCTGGGGCCCATATACACCTGGTGTTAAAATGCGATCTATATCTGGATATTTTACCAAGATAATGAAAAAACATGTGAACACAAGGTTTTAAGACATGCAGCTTGCATTGAGATTGGAAAGCTATCTAATCTGTCAGACCATGTCATGTCTGGCTCACATCAAAACCAGATCTCACCCAGGGGTAAATGCTATCTGTATACTTGGGACTCGTTCTGGTAAATAAACCCACTAATTATTAATGAGTCCTATAAGCTGAAGTAAATTTTTTTGAATTGGTTTCTTAGTAGCTGAATTAGCCCCCTCGGTTACAAAGTCACGACTCACCTATACGGCCACAACAGCCAACAAACGCACTAAATTTATCAGCATTCTTATAAAGGAAACAATCTAACACCGACTAGCCAAACAACCCGCTTGCTGAAATCACAATGTAGCAACATCCAGAATTCCAGATAAGGAGAATGCATGTTTACCTCAAGGTGTAAACACAATTCCCCACATCAGATAACATATCTGGATGCAGAGATTGCATGTTCATGCACGTGTAAATGGGCATTTTTGAAGAAGTACTCTCTGACCTTTATCAATTGTCCTGGTGCTAAATGAAGAGAGGACAGACCAGACGACTCCCTAATGGACCTGCATGGAAGTTGCGAATCTGCTGATGCTTCTCAGCTTTGAATATTCCATTAATTTCCGCCAAATCTCAAACTTCATTCTCAGAAAATGCTGCCTGAAACTAGCAGAAAATCTCAGTAGGGACTCAGCGTTGCAGCTCTTTCCAGCTCATCAGCGGACAAACGGACTCCTGTTTGAGCCAGAATTGTTTAGTTTGATGCGTCGGGCCAGAGCACTTGCTGCCATTGTTTGGCTTTGCAGTGTTTCTCTGCTCATGTGAATCACATGGCTTTGAATCCATTTTTTTTTTCCATTTAAAAAATTTTGATAAGATTACTAAGGACAGCTGAGGGGTTTACTCGGGTTCAAGTGGTTCCTTCAAGTTCAGAGCAGATCGCACTGCTGGGCGTCCTCCGCTTCAGAGGGGACGGCAGTTTGACGCATCTCTCGTGTGTGCTCAGATTTCATGGTGTCTCCGGTCCTCGACCCTCACTGTTCCTCTTACTCCTTCAGAGGAGCCTGGAAAGCGACTCAAACTTCTCTCAGCTGTGAAATTGCTCCTCTCGACATTCCTGCCCTGGACTAACTCTTACTGCGCTGTGAGAGTTTATGATTTGCAAGTTTAACCTCTGTCACGCTCTCACTCTTCAGTTTAAAAATCCTTCGCCCAGTTTATTTAATTTTACACCCGTTTCTGTTTCAGTTAATCAGTTTAGCGTGATCATTAGTACCTGTCTGTTTATTTAATCAAACACTCTTGGGTTTTAGAATGATGATTCATGTTGGAAAATATAACTGAAATATGAACTAAATATGTTACTTTCCATCTCGAGACAATACTTCTCTGTTACATTAAATCTTCTGGAAAATGAAAATTTATGACTGCCCACGGCTTTTGCACAGAACTGGACATTTTATGAAGTAGGAACATATGCTGTATAAATTAAATAAAGTTCAGTACATGTTTCTGTTCTGTCAGTTATTTTTATCGTCCGACAGGCTGTGCAGTACTGACTAAAACTCTCCGCAAGGCAAAACCTTGTAAAGTAATTAGCTTAACTAATTAAAAGGGCTCAACGCTCAGCAGTATTTTTATTCTCCTTTGCAATATCTAATTAAAACACCTTTTAAGCCAGAGATTTTCTCAGGCACACAAGAGGCCAGTGGTGAAACGGACTAATACATCAGTGTTCCATGTTCTATTAAATGCTCAATCAGTGACAGTAGGATATTAATGAAGGCAGTATATAAGGATGCGCTCTTAAGAAAGGGATATGTTTTCTTACAGAGGCCGGGAGGGGGGGGGTTCGTACCCGAGAGCGAGTAGTCCGTGTTGGTGATGTGCAGGGCAGGGGTGTACGAGACGCTGGGCATGTCATGACCTTTCTCCTGCAGTCGAAGCCGGTACCACACAAACAGCATCAGCATGGACATGATTATGAGCAGGAGAAAGATGATGCCCATCACCGCGCCCACAGATTGGCGCTCCGACGCCCGCGCTGGGCTGATCTTCGTGTACGGGTTCAGCTCCTCCATCATCTGAGCAGCTGCAGGCAGAGAAAGGTCAAAGGTCATTTGCACGGCTCTGGGAAAGAGAAAAGTTTGCAAAAGAGAGGACTTGGATTCTCGGCGTGTTTGTGTTTGTGTGTGAGTGTGAGTGTATGCAGTATGTGTGAGAGAGAGAGGGACTGAGGAGAAGAGAAACAGAAGAAGCAAAATGAGAGCAACAGGGAGAGGGATGATGCCTCGGCTCACCCTGATCGCAGCGGATCCCCTTGTACCCCGGGCTGCAGTAACAGGTCCCCGTCACATAGTCACAGGTGGCATTATTCAGGCACTCACACAGCAGCTGGCAGCCATAACCGAAGGTCCCCGGGGGGCACTCTGATGTACAGGGAGAGAGAGAGAGAGAAGCAATTATGCATTACTGCCTGATTGAACACACACGCAACCACACACTCACACCACATACACGCCAGCATGCACACACACACACACACACACACACAGGCATACATACAAACACACGCACACACACCACACACACATGCATACAAGCACACACACACAGAAACACAAACACGCAGGCATACACACACAAATACACAGAAACAAATACATACACTTGGATATACAAATACACAAAGAAACACACACACAAGCATACAGACACACACACACACATTCACTCACTAACTCTCACACACACACACACACACACAGCCAGACAGACATACACACACACACACACACACACAGTGTGTCAGTGAGGGAGGGGTCTGTCACTCACTGAGCTCACAGCTGGTGCCCATGAATCCGGTGCGGCAGGTGCATTGCCCGTTTATGTGGTCACAGTCCGCCCCGTTTTGGCAGCGACACACCTCAGCACAGTCCCGCCCGAAAAAACCCTGATGGGCATCCTGCGAGAGACAGAGGCACAGCTCCACAACACGGAACAACATGCCCACGCCCTGATCCAGCTGGGCACAGAAGCAAAGGATGCTGGGTAGCACAGTCAGAGCGGAACATTCCGGACACACAGGGGGACCTCGAGATGCTGCACCAGCAGCACACCACCAATCACGATGTACAGGCACAACTCCATGAGCTCAGAGAAAAACACGAGGCTGAACGCTAGAAACTCCAGCATAAAGAGGCTCAGTAAGCTCCGCTAGCTCAAACATAGCTGCGTGTCGGGTACCTGAGCCGGACCTGCGTAACAAGCAGCAGATCAACTCGCTATGACGGCGCTTCTGCAAATTGGCAGCGCCACTGTCCTCTAACAGCCAAACCTCTCACCCGCTACCCCACATTCATTTAACTGCTGACGGTTATCTCCACCGCTTCGCCTCAATCGTCTGCCCGTAGACCACTGTGGCATCGGCTCGCTAAATGCCAGATACCAGCAGGGCAGAGCGACGGAGACAAACGTTTATGCAGGTGCAGATAATAACCTCCAGCGAAAACTGTGTTCGCTTCACCGACCGATGTGTTCTGATATCCTGTAAATATAATGGACAGCATCTAAACGTAATGAATCAATGATACCAATAAAACATTTATAACACTCTGTGTTGAAATGAGAAACTGCCGTATTTAGAGCCTCAGTGAGTAAGGTCATTGTAAAGCAGAAGTAAAGTGTATCATTAAACTAAATTGGTCATACAATGGCTCAATAATAGTGCAGCATAGGTATTAATTTTTGATGGTTTATAGTTGTAAGAAAATGCTAATATTATTTGGCAAGCCCAGAGACACTAAATAGACCCTTAAACCTGAGAAGTATCCAGCCAACTACAGACAAATGTGCTGAAAATGTGTAAGGTTATGTAATCCCAGTTATTTGTACACAGGCTGTCTTTGACTTGCCATATATCATTTTACATGAGCTGTCAGTAAAGGCCCTTTAAAAAATCAAGCCAATCAAAGCGTGGAAGGTTTCAAACAGAGGATCACTTAATTCTTTATGAAGTGAACAGCACCACGGATAACATAGCCTGCAGGAAGTGCTGTCATCAATCACTATTAAAAAAGCAGTGGAATTAAACTGTTAAATTGATTTATTAAAAAGTTATTAAACACTACCATGCTGCATCTTCACTACTTTAGCTATTGCATGATTTGTTTGATGTATAAAATGTGGGCAGTTTTTCAAATTTGTTATTCTACCTGGAAGGTGAAACTCACATCAAGAAAAGTGTTTTATTGTCCACCGCGGTAATTATTATGTTCCTTTAGAAATTGTCCCGATAAATCAAAACGTTAACAAGCTTGGAAATACAAAAAAAAAAAAAATTAAAAAAGATGAACCATTATTTATTATCATCAGGAAGGGTTTTCATGCACAGACAACGAATACCAATACCAGGGGCAAGCCCTGCAGTTTCACGATTGGCCAGCAGATGTCAGTGTGCATTTGCGCTGATATAGGAGACTCACGCTGAGTGCAATAGAGGCCCGTCCAGCCCGGGCTGCACTTGCATTCTCCATCATAGGCGCTGCACTGGGCTCCATTGTGGCAGTTACACAGGTGGACGCAGTCTGGGCCCCAGTGTCCGGCGGGGCAGGCTGTACATGGACAACAATGAGGTATAGACTGCATCATGCATACATGCATATAATTATATATGCAGCACGCACGCACACACAGACGCACACACCCACAGCTTTCGAGCACGACATGCATCTACTCTCTCCACACACATACACACACACACACACACACACACAGTTGGAGGTGTAAAGAGCAGGATAACCAACATCAGAACAGATGTATTCAGACACTGTTATGGTTCTGCCTCATGTGTGCCGTCTTGTCCTTGTGCTTATTACCGCCGCCAAACGAAGTTGGCTGGAGGTTATGTGATTGTCGGCGTTTGTTTGTTTGTCTGTCTGTCTGTCTGTTTGTTTGTTTGCAAGATAACTCAAAAAGTAATGCATGGATTTTGATGAAATTTTCAGAGAAAGTGGGTATTAGGACAAGGAACAGGTGATTACATTTTGGCACATCTAGGCCAAAGTACAGCTGAGATATACGCCAAAGTTCAAGATTTCAAGTCTTTCCAATGGGCCGGAGTTCCAATCACCATGCTTTTGGGTTTTGCTGCCACCTGACGGAGGTCTGCGCTCTCTGAGTGCTTTTCTAGTTACTTTTATTGTTGTGCTTGTGCCTTTTCTTCCGTGCCTTACTCTTGGTTTATTTTTCAGCTTTCTTTCTGCCGTCTGAGGATTGATTCACTCTTGCCCAAACTCCTGTGATGTCGTTTGACATCCTTCAGCATGCCTGCGTCTCGTTGTCCAATCACATTTCCTCATTCGGAATCGGCTGTGGTATTTCATTCATTACTTCCACCTGTGCTTCATTCTGGGTCTCGCTAAACTCTGAGTGAATGCGTTCTCTGATAGGATCATTACTAACCGTAATAACCAGCACTTATTTGAGGGTGATTGTATATATACTTAGCTCCATTGAAAACGCACGGGTGAGGTATGTACTGTATTTGCGGCAAATTGAAGAATCGATTGATTTTTATTGCTTTTCCAGTGAGGCACGAGAGGAAATAAAGAAAAGCGCGTGTCACGTAGTATTAACCTTAATTAACTCATTAGCGAGTGCGATCGTTTCTAGCTTTTGTAATTTCTTCCTAAGCTTTCCTTGATTAACTACGTTTAGACTGTGCTTTCCTTCGCTTCTCTCGTGGTGTTTTTATACTCGTCACGTTTAGATTACCTTAATCTAAACCGTCTAGTTTGATTGATTGTCTCAGCGTCTTGTCTCGAGTCATGATTGTCAACATGGTTCTCGTGAATTTGTTTATTAATCCCATGTGTTTCTGTTTCCTTCTGAGATTGCCTTCCGAGTCCCCGCCTCCTCTCGTGTGTATATCAGTGGGCAGGAGTGAAGAGCTCTTCAGACGGAACTTTGTCTGCCTCAGCTTCTGTGCCTCCCGAGTATTTCCTTTGTGCGATTCCCAAGCCTTGTGTTTTTGCTGCGCCCACGTCTTGTCTCCCTTTTGTCTAAGTTTCCCAGTGTTTCCGTCAGTCTAGTTAGGTGAAGTTTTTGTTTTCTAGTTTAGCCACTCTTTGAGTGTGTACCTTTGTTTCCCTCTGCCTTGGGCAGTGTACCTTAGTTTCTCCCATTCGTTCAGTGCATGTGCACGGTGTTTTGTTTCTGACCTTATAACCTGCTTTTCTCATTTAGTGTTTTGGTGTGTAATAAACTCTTTTGTTCCTGCATCTGGTGTCCCCCCGACCACTTCTTGTCAGACACATACACACTTACAACATAACCTTCACCATTTTGCTTCCTGTCTTGTTGATAATGAGTGAAATCAATGTTAGTGAGCGATGTAAGATGTTATTTAATCAGGAGAGGATGTGTGTTAGACACATAGACACTGTGTTTGAGCACTCGGACCCCAACACTACACCCTCAATTTTTTAGTGTTTGCCTGCTAATAAATGGTAAATTTGAATTCTGTCTGATTTGTATATCTATTTGGATGTGCGACCATTCTCCATGTTGAGACTACTATACAACATTCAATTTTTTCACTTTACTCATATTGTAAAACTCCTAAAAAATGGCAATCTGCACACTTTTTCTCACCTAATTCTCTCACAACTCACTCCCACTCTTAAGCCATGTTTCCATCGATCGTCAAGTGAATTTTAAACAAACTTTTGAAATGTCGAAAGGAAAAAAAAAGGAAATGCAACTAAGGCGCATTATCGTCAACTGGTTTAGAGGGAATAAACTAGTATCCGCAAAGATTAGTCTCGTCAAAAGTAGGTGGTAGGGGCCACATTACGCGTGGCTGTAATAATCACAGTAAAAGAATAGGAGGTTGCGAACTGGAAACAGCTGATCAGTCGTGTGAGCTGAATGTTCACATCGTCAGAGCTTATTCAGCAAAGGCATTTCCGTCTCCCATTTAGCGCATCAATCCTTTTTCATAAACGGCAAAAACCACTTCAAGCGAGCCTAAAAACGTCCCCCCACCCCCCCAAATTTTGCTGTTTCCATTAACCTTTTGTAATGTAATACTTCAAAATGCGCAAGAAAAAACACTTATGGAAACATGGCTACTGTCTACTCACACTTCACATCCACCAGAACACGAATGCAGCACCACTTCTCCCAGTTCGCTGACACTAAACCTATAGCTGCAGTCTTTGCACAGAACAATATTTACTCAAGTACAACACAGGACAAGCCAGCCTTCAGGTTCTACACACATTCAGGCCACATCTTTACAACACAACACAAGCACACTCCCATTTCCTTGTTAGTGGGTTACTTAAAGGAGTAAGGACTGGTCAGGGAGTATTCGGCAGTAATTCTTGCGGAGAAAGGAGTGGTTAGGAGCTCGTATAACACCCTTGGCTCCTCGGTGTAATTACAGAGAGTACACTGATGTTTCACTTGGCTCACAGATTTACATCGCTGCTGCTTGTGGGCGATTGTGGAGATGAGAGCTCCTGTGGAGTGGTTTTGGTAGATCGGGGGCCATGTAATGGCCGGAATGGAGGCAAAAGAACGTGACAGCGAGGGAAGGAGAAGAGAAGGTGCGTTACCCTCAGAGCAGTCATCTCCGATCCAGCCGGAGAAACACTGGCACGATCCGTCCACTGGGTTGCAGGTGCCGTTGTTGGTGCAGAAGCAAATATCCGCACAGCCTTTTCCGTACCTGCCACTGGGGCACACTGTGTGTGTGTGTGTGTGTGTGTGTGTGTGTGTGTGTGAGAGAGAGAGAGGGGAGGAAAGAAACCGAGAGGGAGGGGGAGAGGAGAGAGGGAGTGAGAAAAAGAGGGAGAGAAACACTGCAGTACGTGAGGATTAGTTGAGTCAACAAGATTCCCTCAACACACGCGCGTACACACACAAACACACACATATATGCACACACGCGCGCGCGCGCACACACACACACAAGCATGTAGGCGTACCAGTACACACTGCACATGAACAAGCTCATGCATACTGCATACACATGCAGTACTGTAATAAAGTATTTGCGCTCGATTCCCTCAACTTTTGCATTTTTGTCATGCTAAATGGATCCAGATTCTCCAAACAAAATATAACGCAAAATACAGTTTTCAAATGATCAGTTCAGTTGTGAGGGAAAAGCTTATAATAACAAGTACAAATGACCTACGTCCTCAGGACGAAGGCGTGTGAATAGATACCGGATACGAAATGCTGCTCTCCATAGATGTATCAGGTGATCCAGTGTATTAGCCATACGCAACAATGACCATGTTTTGGACGACACAGTCACATGACCACCAAACTATTAAGATCACCCAGGTCTCGGTGAGATGTCCCCATTGATCGGGCTACATTGTGGGACACAGTACACTGCGAAGGCATCTTAGATCAGGTCCAGTGAAATTTTAGCACTGTGGAATGTCATCTTAGTATCATAATGTACTTTTAAATTTCATGTTTGTCCTGTACTGTATACTAATTTCCAGCATTGCCACGATCAGTTTCTGAGTAAGTAGTGGGCGATTCCAAACATGGCCAATAACTAAACCCGTCTCCTGTCTTACGTGCGTCATGTTCAGCTGCTTACAACCTCGCTCATTCCAATACTTTGTGCACAATGTGCTACCAAAACACAACTCCAGAATTAAAAATATATACGTATTTTTTGATACTAGAATAGTTTAAAAAAATTAAATTTATGTAGCTGTGCACATTCCAGAATGATCTCCCGACACATAAAGGCAGGCCAGCTGTTCTGGACCTCCTGGATCACTGATGTTCAACGACCCACGGAAAGATGCTGCCGGCTCTTCTTCCAAAAAAAAAAAACGGTCTTTGACAGTCCCATTTTGATTCAAAGATCGTAATTCTCAGTTGAGTCCTGAAGATTTAGATTTAATCAGCTCCCAATCATCAGACAGTCCGGCCTCGGCTCTCAGTGGACAAGAAAGACTAATCTGCAGCAGAATTAAAATAGAGCTTGTGTACATTTTTAATAAAAGCGAATATTTCACTGTGTTCTGACACTCTGTTCAATTAAGGATTTCTTCTCAAATGTTATTATCTGCACGTACCCTCCGCCTACATTAATGGTCTGATTGCGACACCGTCTCATCCGCAGTTAGTTTCGATAAGGAGAACTGAAAAAAAACTGAGGTAAAGAATAACTCAGTCAACATTCCATTAGCAGGGGTCAGTGTTTGTGGAACTTGGAAATGAAAAGTATTTGGCTTCGCCCTCTTAACGGTTAGAAGGTTATATTCACTTCACTTTGGGGTTTTCTCAAAGTGCGGCCTTACTAACAGTGCAGGCAGTCATTATTACCCCACTCAGATGGTTTCAGGCCCCGTCACAGTGGGAAAGACTCATTAAGAGCTGGGTTTGCCTATTGGCCCTCCAGAAAACTAAGGACGCTGACAGACTCCCATCCATCTGAGACGGTCTGAGGACCCAGGCCATAGATTTCTCAGATTAGTCTTTTTCTCCCCGTAATTATAGTCTGAACAAATTATTACACATTTTTTTCTCTTCATTTTAATGCGTTAAACCTTTATTTATGAGACAGCTTCGAAATCATGAAAGTGAATTCTATATATGCCCTGGGTATTTCCTTAATTTATGAAAAGATCTGTTAATTATTTTGAAAAGTAATATCTATATTTAATCTGGAGTTCTATCGCAGTGGGACAGCGAATCAGTCTTAACGGGCTCATTACTGAGCCCTGGGAACATGAGAACTTGGCCACAGCCATATTTCACAGAAACACCAGTTTTCAACTTCATTTTGATGAATTACTTATCAGGCTGAGAAAAATAAATGTTTTTGAAAATCGCACCATTGTGAAGCCCTCATTACTGCAATTACTGTTGCCATCATGATCTGGATATTATCAATCCGTCATGATTATTAAAAAACAACACGACGTCAAAATGTCCATGTTATGAGGCAGTTATTATTATGTGAAAATGACGTTAGTTCCTGGTCCTGATTAAGTATTTTTTATTTTAAAAAATATCTTTCAATGACAACAAAAAAATCTGACAAAGATGTGAGTATTACGTTCTGAGTTTTCTTCATTGTTTTTCCTGCAATCTAGCCATCCTTGTCTGGTTTTTGCTTTCCTTTCCCCTTATTAGTTCTCATTCAATTACTGTCTGGTGCATCAGCTTTCCCTTCCCTGCTCCCACTCTCACCTGTTCCCAACTGTTAACTGTTGTGGTGTACATTTAAGTTTCTGTTCTACGCTCCTTTCCTGCTGGATTTTTTCTGTTCATTTTTTTTACAAAGCCAGTTTAGCCATGAGCTCCTTACCTTCCGTTTTTGGAATTAAAGAAAAACTGATAACAAATTTATTAGGGATATTTTCACTCGCTCCTGCTTGGCGAGTTGGGCAGTCACTCTGCGACGAGGTTTGAGACCAGGCCCCCCCGAACATGTGCTGTCCTCTTGGATTGCCTTCCTGGCGATGACCTCAGAGCTGTCCCAGACTACGGCTTGCTTCTCTCCTATTGATCCCATGCGCTGCTCGCCCAGCTCAAACAGTTCCTGACAAACCCTCAGCTCAGTAGCTTTTTGAGTTATTTTTCTCTGTTTGCGCCATTTTAGGCTTCCTACTTTATTAAAAGTGCCTTTGAAGCTTTTTTGTGGATCAGCGCCTAGTTCCTTCAGTGCTGCGTCTAAGAAACAGCCGCTTCAAACATTTGAAGAATGACCAAACAGAAAAATTGTATTGTATCGTTGAAAATAAACATTGATACATTATCAAAATAACTATTTCTTATGATCTTAGAAATTGCGACAATGGCAGGGAATGAAAATGAGATAATTCACGAATTAAGAGTACTTGCACATCAAGGACCAAGGCTTGGATCCGAGTACACTTTGATCCCAAAGTCCAGTTCATTTCATAAGTGTGTACCATACTCGGGCAAGTTTCACCAGTCCGCCTGAAAAAGGTGGTCTCGAGTAAGGTTCATGCGCACTCGTACCAGATGCGAAAGCAATCGTATCTGAACACGGAAGAGGACCGCTATGTAACGTCTTAACTATTTGACTGTCCCGTTCAAACAAACATGGGCGCAACAGGATCTCTCTGGTCTAAAGAAGTAATTAAATGCTGTTTCTCCTCTTACCGATGAGCGCCAGTCTCTAGAAAAATAGAAGCAGGAATAGCATGAAGGTGAATTCATTGTCTATTCTGGCATTGGGATCTTGATGACACAAGTGTTCGCCTCCTCTTCTTGGTATATATTTTGTAGGTAAAACCAAATTAGTGCATGCTACCACCTACTGTACCGGAATATTTACATCCGCAAGTGTACTCACAGGTACTAAACGACGTCACGAATGTGAAAGCTGACCAGCTGGGGGAGAGGGGAGGGGGTACAATCGTACTGTGGCATGGTACGAATAACGTGAAAGCAATTTAAAGCATGTCTGGGTTGTCTCACTCTGTCAAGTACATTACATTGTGTACCTTAAATGTAAATATGAGCTCCATTATTTTAACAAAAACTCGACTCACTGTCCAGGAAGCATTTGGAGATGATTTTGTGGAAACTATTTTTACCGCACTATTAAAATGCAGCGACAGAGAAAGTGCCAGCACTTACTCAACATGTTCCGTCTTCGTCTCTTTCAAAAAAATAATAAAAATAACAGTCTCAGCAGATATTGTGGATCTTGGCGAGGGCCATTTGTCAGGATGTCGACAGTAATGCTGTGACATTATCACAGAGCACAGAGCCTGTTAGACAGATGCCAATCTTGCATGGACGGCTCCGCTAATAAACCTGCGGTGGAGAGGAGTGTTCAGAGGGGCAGTGATGCAGTCAGCACTCACCTTGGTTACACAGGGAGCCGGTGAAGCCGGGCAGGCAGTCGCAGTGTCCGGTGATGTGGTGGCAGGGCCCGGTGCTGTGCACGCACTGAGGACAGGCCTGGCCGCAGCGCTGACCGTAAAACCCAGGGAGGCAGTCTAACACACACATGTGCACAAACACACACATACATCAAGATACTGCGTTAGATTTGTGTGCATGCATGTGAATGTAGCCACAGGATTGAGCTGCACGCGAAGTAGTGTGTGCCTGCGTGAGCACTGTGTGCATATGTGAGTGTGTGTGTGTGTGTGTGTGTGTGTGTGTGTGTGTGTCTGCGAGCAGCTTTATCTATGCTTGTGGGTACTAAAAGACACTACAAGGATGATAAGGTCTGGAAAACAGCATAGTGACCCACTACTGAGTCCGCAAGAGGGAAAGGCCAAATTTGGGCTCAAAAGCTCCATTTAGGATTACAGTCACAACTGAGCTAATGTTAAAGACTAGGTGTAGTTTTAATGTTATGTATTATAGGTGAAGATTAGGTCTTAAATTAAGGTTAAAATTTTGGGTTATTTTGGGGAATTTGTAGATTTGGGTTAAGAAGGAAGTTAAGATTAGGGTTTGGGTTGGGGAAGGGGCTAAGATGACAGTTGATTTTAGGATATGGGGGGTATGAAAATAGGATTTTGGCACTAAAATAATTTTAAGGTCCTCATGAGTATAGAAAAGCCTGACGTGAGTGTGTGTTAAAGTATGTGTATCTGTATGATGGGGAGAGGAACTCTGAAGTAAAGGGTGTGCACAGGAGTAATAAAGGACATACAGACAGAAGGAGAGAGGTAGAGGTCATGAGCCCAGTCTGAGCCCGTTTCCCATCCTGCTTTAAGCTGCAAGCAAACATCCTCACTGTTACATCATTTATATTCCCTCTATCAGCCAGTGATGAATGATGTAGGATAATATGCTGGAGAGAATGAGCACTGAACCCATTTAACCCATTACCATCAGTCTTATTTCCTCTCCCTCGAACAGAAATCTCCCTGCACAGCCCTCACCCTTCAGGGTCATATTTCTTTGTTAAACTCTAAATTTCTTTGGTAAAATCTTAATTAATTTTAATTGCAGTTGATCAAAGCAGTGAAATGGTATTGCGTTGGTTGGTGGGCTTTTGCAATTAATAAAATTGTCTCCGTGTTGAGCAGCGTGGGTGTGATTGATCACTCCACAGTGACCCCCAACGTCCCCACCCCCCCATCCAACCCCCGCTATTTAACATTTTGCCTTTCTGAGGCAAACACCAACCAGAGACCACCGTGCGATGGGACCACATCAGCCACATTTTCGACACCCCCACTTCCAGTACCCTTGACCTCAATGACACAGCTGTAAAGTCTCGTCACTCCATATTGCATGATTGTGACACTATGACGATGACAAAATTTGAGTGACAGACAGACAGACACAAGCATGAGCATGCATACCACTGATCTGAGATAAACTGCTGACATAAAATGCAGCTTCCTGACCCTTAATGGCTGACGCCAAACAAATGGAGATTGTTACATACTGTATGAAGTAGGTGAGGAAGAGAACCTGGTGTGACAGAGAACCAAACTGACCCCAAGGTGAGCTAATTAACCTCTGTCTCACACCTATTAATTACTCAAGCCTCACCCTAGTGCTACCATTGTCCCCTGGATTTATCTCTGTCCCCTAGATAATTGAGTTAGGCTCATTGTATTAGTAGACCTTCCAAGCGCACAGAAGCGTATTGCATTACGTTCCCTATGCAAGTATGCTGATGGATTCCAGAAAGAACTAGGAGGTTTTCCTCCGGACAAAAGCAGAGTCAGAGTATTTTACGCAGAGAAACACAAGTATGTAAATCACGCAGACAACAACATGACTCTCATACTATCGTACCTTGAAACAGCAGTACGTAGGTGTGGGAGCTATGCTGTCACATAGACAAGAACATGGCTCCAGTGCTATACTACACATAATCATCAGTATGTAGGTATAAGAGCCATGTTGTTATGGAGCAAACAAGCTGGCTCTCATGGTGTACTGAGGTGAAAGCGTCACAATGGGGTCAGAAGTAAAAGTTTCCATTCATTTTACCCATAGACTTCTTAAAATATTCACTTTCGGAGCCCTTCCCATTGTTATCAAGCCTCCATCGATTTTGAGAGTTTGCGTCTTATTTCCAATGTCATTTTTTTCCAACATGCTGATCCTCTTTGTAGTCTTAAAAAATACACATCCCATGATCCACCAGATTCATTAGAAATTATCCAGCATCTTGCCATATTTTTTATCTTAAGCTGCTGAGACTGTTCTAATTAGTTAGCTACGCTAAGGTCTACTCAGTTATGCATATCTAGCGAGATATCAAGTTTTGCAACTAGCGCCAATATTCCTGAATAGCCCAGCATCTTTCGCAAACAGTTATTAGCGTAAAAACTCAGTAGTTAGCGAGCAAGCAAATCAAATCAAAATAGCCAGCTAATTTGTGGGCTTAGCTAGTCATATTTGGTGCACATAAATGCTAGCTAGCCAGCTAAATGGCAAAATAATTCCTATTCACTGTTATCCACTGATTTCTACTCATCACATGTAGCTAGCTAATAGTAGCCCACTGTGCAATAATCTACGGCAGCAAATAACTTTGCTTGGTAGCAGGTGCATCGGTTTCCCAGAGATTATCAACGGCAATGTTTGTCACTGACCGGCTTCCTTCAAGTTCTGAACATTTACTGAAACTGGGGCACCTTATTAGCCAAGAACAAATAACGGGCTACTCGCGCGTTTGCGCAGCGGATATGTAATTTGCTAAATCAGAATACAAACTGGACAACAAATGCAAGAGAATTATATTTTTGACAATAAACTACAAATTTGATGTGATCACCTGCATTCGTATACCCCGTAGGCTAATCTCGGAGTGAACCGGTTCATAAAATTAATTCGAGTTTGAATAATGCCGGAAAGTGTCCAAACCCCAATATAAATTCCCATAGGGATTTTACTTCCGCCACTAAAAGCTAAGTAGCTGTTATGTAGTCACGTCAGTACTTCATTACATTGTACTCAGAAATATCAGTATAAAAATATGTCAGCCATATCATTACGCAGACAGCAACATGGCACCTAAACTATCGTACCCAGAAACGGCAGTATGGAGGTATGGGGGCCATGTTGTTACGTAGACAAACACAATGAGCCCTTACTGCGCTTGCAGGACGTCCCGCGGTAGCCCGGGGCGCAGACGCAGGTCCCGTCCTCGGGCGAACAGGAGCCCCCGTTTTCGCAGGTGCAGCTGTTAGAGCAGTTAGGTCCCCAGCGGCCCTGGACACAGACGTTATCACAGTGCACCCCTACAGGAGGGCAGAGGGGTTATGATGAAACAGAGAATCTACAAAAGCAAAAAAAACACACCTGAGCTTGTCGGAGGAAGGTGCATAGGACAGTGTTTGATATGTGCAGCAGTGAAACAGTGGCCGTCTCACACACTGCCATAGCTCCCAGGTTCTTTGTGATTTATTCAAACAAAAGACAGCATTTCCAGGGCAACACAGCAGGGTACATGTTCCAGTTACCGCAGCTCCAATAAGCAACTAAATTATTATCCCCCTGTCTTCATGAACGATCATCTCCTCACACCTGATAGACCTCACCAAATCGTTGGCGCACTACTTGATATCTATGTAGTGGAACCAAACTAAAGTATGGCCATACACCACATGTATCAATTGGTTTGTCTCTCCTAAATTCAATAAATCAGTTCATTTTACAGAGGAAAATGACATAAAAAAACCACTATTTCCAATTTACAGGCTGTGCTGAACAATGAAAAAAAGATTGGGTTGTAAAGGGTTAAGATTTGTCATTGTCACCATTCTCGGTTTGCATAACTTCAGTATGTTAATGTGGTGCAATTCCTTCAGTGAGATATTTTTAATGTTTCACACTGGGACTGTTACACCTCATGTGCCAATCATTTATTTATGAGAACTCGAGACTCTTAATACACAAAAACTTGTAAAACAGTTTAATTTGTGTACAGGTGAGTTTCAGGTGATTCCACAGGATGTTCAATAGAGCTTCATCACTTCAAGTGAGGATACTTGAGCCTCCAGGTTTCCTCTCATCCGCAGCCTGTTCTGTGGCTGGTGATTCTGTATGTGAAGGAGATGCTCAGCCCGTTAGGGTCTCATTACGCCCGTACTGCTCCTCTCGTATTCTCTTTCACTCACACCACTGAGGGGAGGGTCCACTGGGACCTGAGCTACTGTAGCCACTGTCCAGCACACACACGCATGCACTCACACACACACTCACACACAAACACACGCACACACACACACACACACATGAACAACCCTTTACTTTTATGCTTGTGAGGGCATTAAACTGACTCCCATTTTTCTGCATGTGCCTCAACTTCCTCTCCCTAATCTTAACCATGACCATCGCATGTCTAACCCAAACCCTTACCCTAACCTTAACCTATCCCTAATTCTAACCTTACCCCAAACCCTTACCCTAACCTTAACCTATCCCTAATTCTAACCTTACGCCAAACCCTTACCCTAACCTCAGCCTATGAGGACTCCCCACCCTGCTACAACATGCCCTCGTCCTCACCTTGTAGCAAGTAGAGGAACACACACAAACACACACGCACAAACACACGCACGCATGTTTTTTTCATGTACACACAAGTGTGAGCACACATACACACAAAATACGCTGCACACTGACACACTCTCAGACACCACTTCCTCATCAGCCTTTGCTATAGAGAGGAAGTCTAGTCTGCCTGAATCTCATTTGAAATTTCCTTTGAGAGAGAATTTCTGAGCGTGAAACCCCCATTAAAATAGCATTAATAGCACAGCTTTGAATTAGACCTGCTCTAAAGTCGCGAAACTCCAGCTGACTGATTTCTGTGCATCTGTTTTCGGCGGGGTGGGTGACGCGGGGGCAGGGGGATGAAGGTGTTCGAGGGAGGGATTCGTGGGGGTGGGACGGAGAGAATTAAGAAGGGTGCAGACATCCATTCATCCCAAAAACTTCACAGAGAAGAGGCCGGATGGCTCTGCGGCTCAGCCAGGCACACGCGATGAATATTTCCTTCTCTATTCTCGGCAAATGAATGTGAACTGAAAACAAAGCTCAGCCTAATGGCAACAAACGCCGCTCTTTGAAGCCGGGGAAGAGAAAGAGAAGATAAAGACAGAAGAAGAAGATGAAGCGGAGAAAGACGGGAGCGGAAGAAGGCGCCGAGACGCGAGCATTTTCCGATGAAGCTGTTTCTGTGGAAGACGTCACCATTACGCAACCCGCAGCGACAGCAGCGCAGTGTATCGATGACTCAGGATACTCTGTACCTGAAGAACAGGTCCAGGATCAGTGTACCCTGAGCCTGTCGCATCGCCTCATCCATTATGTAGACAAATGTAAACGAGCCCCAGATTCGGTCCATCGGGGTGAGCTGACGAGGAAACGCCGTTCAGCTGCGACTCCTCGAAGCCCTGCCCCGCTGCACAGCTGGGGGACCGGTGTCAATGTTTGACAGGTTTAGAACAGTATAATGACTTGCATATTCTTATATTAAAAAAATATATATACTTACCAAACTCTGGGGAGATCTGTACACGTCAACGCAATGAATGTAAAAACACTGTATCACATGGTGTCAGTACTGTGGATGGGTATGAGTGCGTGTGAGTGTGTGCGCGCGAGCGTGTGTGTGTGTCTGTGTGTGTGTGTGAGTGTGCAGTCTTGCTCTTACCCTTAATCTTGGAGTTTGCCATGTATAACTACAGTGACCTTGAGCAGTAAGATCCTATTGAGTATGCAATAATGGTGAGCAACGAATCAGCCATTCCCCAGTCCCCCAGATAAATGTGTCATAAGCACAAGAATACGACTGCAAATGCTTTTAGCTGTGGGAGGCTTAAGAAAATCAAGCTCATGGCCCCAAAAACCCAGGTGAATCTTAAGGACAAATTACCATCCCTTATAGAGCCAGCCGAGCCAGGCAAAATCAGATTTACAGCCCAAATATAGCCAATTCTACACAAATGAATCCCATATAAATGCTGTTCCCACATAACCTCTCTCACACTCTAATGCTATACCAATACACACCCTCCTGCTCACTCTGATGCTGTACAATACTATACCTGCACAAACAGGTGAAACTTAAAGAGCTGTATCACGATTACTGCGCATGCTCACTCACTTTCACAACTGCCAAAAATCATATAAGAAAGGGTATTTTTCTTCTTTTATGATTACTGATGATGGCAAACTAGCTTACATTCTTAGTATTCTTCAGCTAAAGCGCTAAAATAGTGCTTCGAATCCTTGAATTTCCATATAAAACTCTTTAATATAAAAAGCATGATGCCTGAATAAGTAAAAGCTATACAGAAAATACAATGCAAAATGAAGATGGATTTGCAAGGAGGGAAACAGATTATGACTTGCAGTCGAGCAGAATCACTTTGTCAGGATGTTAATGCTGAGCATGTGCAGTAATCGTGACACAGCTCCTTGAAGGAAGGGGATACGTCCCAAACACTTCAAATGTCTGTAACATAAACTCAATATAACCTCCTCACCCAACAAACACTCATAAAACCCCTGTGTCCCTCCATCTTTGACTGAAAATTACGCCATTGCACCAATCACCCTAATACACACACACACGTACGCAGACAGACAGACAGACACACACACAGACTCCTGTCCCCATACCCCAAATGTCTGCAGGTCCTCTCCCCGCTCAGTCTTTATCTCTCCCTCCTCAGGTGCTGCATGCTCGCTGGATCAGCTCCTCCCCCCGTCCCGCTCCGCAAAGCCCCAGCGACTCAATTAAAGCGGGCAGATGGCGGCGGCCTGCCCGGGATTCAGAGCGTGAGAGCCCCGCTGCCGCTCGCCTAATTAAAACCCCGCCATTTCCACCCCACTAAACGCCCCGAGCCCGGGACACACCCGCCACGGTCCCGCCAGGCCCTGGAGGCGTGACCTTCCCTGCCCAAGCCACCGTGCGCCCCGTAATCGCACAGGCCATCCCTCCCCGGGTCAGTCATACAGAGGGTAATGCTTCACTACAGTCTATAATGAACCGTCCCCTCGCTGTGATACTCCGCATTTCCCCTCCTCATCAGTCACCGAGGCCACACACACACTCACACCCACCGGCACGGCTCATGCCCAGATACGCTCGTGCGGTGAGGTGCCCGGTGAAACCGCTGGAGCGCCACTGCTAAAGGCTCTTCTCAGACCAGCGCCCAGCGAACTGGACCGTAAGTGCACCCGGCGTTATCAGTTTTTCGCACTTCAAAAATTTACATATTGAAACTATGCAGCTAGCGCTCGAGGCTAAACCCTAAACTGTGTGAATTCAGGATCCTGAGCCAATGGCAGCTGTGTAAAGGGAGAGAAGGAAGCTTCTTTTTTCAGTTTTATTACACATTTTCAGTTGGCTCAGGCAGTGTTTGTGTGATGAAGGAAATGCATAAAATGATTAATTTTTCATTCTTTATTCACAATTATGAAAATAAATGATACATACAATTTTTTTCATTAGGTTGGAATTGCTTCCCTTGAGGTACAGTTTCCCAGGGGTGTCGAGGTACCAACTTCATCACAAAATATTACCAACCAACACTAACAAGAATTTCTTAAGGAATAATTTGATGCTGCAGAAATCTGCAGTTGGAGGGGATAGCAGAATAAGCTGTTTCAGAATTCTGAGGGTCATCAACTCATGGTCCACGAGGGCCAAGGACTGTTGGTCCCCCCCCCCTTTACCTGGAGGTCAGTTGTAAAGACAGCGTGGCTGATCAGAAACACTAATGGTTCAGTTAATTCGTTAATTACTGTGGAGAGAAGAAAATGGGGCTGGATTTGGATCTGAGGGCCAGAGCTGGTGATCTCTGCTTTAGATGAACTTTCTTGCTTTCGACCAGAAATCATCAAATCAGTCCTCAAGGTCGTGTAACTACTGACTTTACACCCTCCTTTTACATGGGAGTCAGGTGTAAAAGCAGTACAGCCAATCAGAGGAATTGTGCCGTTAATTAAATTAATTAGAAACTAAAACCAGGACTGAATTTAGATTTGTGGGCCAGATTTGGCGACCCCTGCATTTGGATACGACTCAGAGGGCTGTATCTGTTTCTGGTTTTCATGCCAACGTATGTGCTTTAGCTGCATTTCTTCAGAAGTTCTTGAATGAACAACGAAGACGTCTCATATGTTCCTTAATGAAACATTTCATTGTGATATAATCTCTAATCTAAACTCACGTTTGCTTGTACAGCCACTTAGCTAATTGTAGCAGCCGGACGAAGTTGGGTGGCCATTATGGATTCATGCTTGTCATCTCCGCCGCCACCGCGTCTGCGTCCGTACACACTTCCTTGTGGACATAGTGCAGGCTGTAATTTTTCACCGATTACTTTCATATGGATGGGTTATACTTCAGTTGTGACACCTGTTGATATTGGTTGCCATGGCGACAGTATTGGGCAAATAATGCACAAATTTGTGCTGAAATATAGAGATTTCCTTGTGGACGCAGCACAGGCTGGAGAAGCGGCCTTTCGGGGGCTACAGCCACGCGGTCGCGGGCGACCGGACTGTCTAGTTTAGTCGGGCTAATTGGTAAAAACAAAAAATTGCGGACAAACCGGCACTCCAGGACATATCAACCATAGATTAACCACCTTTCTGTGCACACAATTGCCATTGGAAGCATCATAAATTACCTAAATTATTTTCATATGAAAACATGGTAGGGTACATGAAAACATACACTAACTTTGAAATAATATTAACAAAATCCAATTCTGAACCACCCGTCCAGTGTGATTCCATTGCTAGCAAGCTAAAAGAGCTCGAAGAAATATGTAGATGTTGTATTTAATAAAACATCCCAGCGAGGTTACATTAAAAATGAGAGGAATATTTAAGACAGAGCCATATTCCATATTAAACGTTTTAGAAGAAATCAATGTAGGTCTAAGATTCTCTCATATTTCAGTTACCTCTCATGCCATCCAATAATAACTGTACTGCTTCTTGAGGATTTATTCATAATTTTTTTTTCAAAAATATAGACATTACGTCAGAATATGTGACATGCATATTAACCACAGATTTTCAATATAACCTGATGCACAACCCCTTCATGTAAATCACACTCAATAATTTCAGCAAAACCTTCATTTTAAATATTATTTAAAATAAAATTAAGTTGTTCTAATATAATTACTACCTCAGTCAGCTATCAGCTAAAAATATGCATCATAGCATTGACTACATGCCATCAAATGTCAATAAAATTTTTGCAAGGAATCTATCAAAAATACTGACCTAGACAAGAGATATAAGCAAAATTACCACTGGAGACAAGACAACATGCATCATTATTCTGCTACCTTGTATTTTTAGAAAAATCCAATTGCATAGACTTTTTGGATATTGTCAAGACGTAAAGGTGAAAGGTTAGAGCCACAGTTAGTTAGTGACTCAAACTGAAAATGCACTAATATTTTGAACAGTTGGAATCAATAAAGCAGGGCATGTTCTGAAGCTTAACCCTTAGAGCACTAAAATAAATAAAATATTATAAATGCAATTATCTTGCGCTGTTGAAAACCCATCATGTGGCGACTTGTTTAAAAGAAGCCACCACACGATTGGTTTTCAACAGCTTTGATTTTGATATGTTACATTATTGATCAACAATAGCTGCATTTAGCGCTCTTAGGGTTAATGCTATTTATGCATTCTCTGAATTAAGTAAGATTAATCTCAACAGTAATCATATTCTGCTCTTTACAGAAAGCAGGCAAAAGATTATTATCAGACAGGTTACAGAAGTCAGTACTGTTCTGTCTCCGCTGGGCTTAGTTTTCTGTGCCTGCAGTTTGTCAGGCGCAATTCATTTTATTGCATCCAGTCCTAATACCATACACATATAATGACCTTGAAGCAGGTCCCTTGTGTCAGTTGCGTAATATAAGTACCTCTGTACATTTTGAAACATGTTGCTTATATGTTGAGACACGTTGCATACCACTTACATACCGAGTTTCAGCTCTTTATGTGTATTAGAAAAGGTCTAAAATGGACAACTTGAGCTTTTCAATATGACGACTGCGCCATGCCCACTTTTCAGGGGGCGGGGCTGAAATGCAATCAAAAAGTAGTTTATGCCATGGGTAACATAAACTACTGGCAGAACTTTTGCTCTCTGACCCCTGGATTTTCCAGCTCCGGTGTTAGTGAGTTTGTATCCTGCTGCTCACCTGTCCAACCAGCTAGGCACCGACAGTATCCACTCACGGAGTCACAGCCGTCAGCGTGGGTACAGTCACAGTGCCCCAGACAGTCCAGGCCGTACGTGCCATCCTGCAAACAGTCAGTAACACAATTTATTATATGACTAATGGATTCGCTCTCCCCTGATTGGTCGAGGCGAGCTCCGCCGGTCACTGTAAACAGTGATATTCACCACGCGAAAGTGCTCGAGAGGTGACTATGACAATCCGACAACCTGGAGCTAAAAATAGATTAGGCTTCCCCGCAGAGTCCGTATTTCGTGTCGCTTCGTCCCTGTGAGGAGCTTTACATTAGAGTTGTCGCCCTTCTCTTATTTTATATTTTCAAGTAGGGTCATTAAATAAAACAGTTATTGACTTCAGTTATTGGTGAATATCACTTCTCCAAGGTGGATAAATCATTGGATTCACCTCAACTGAAGTCAATAATTGTATAATAACGGTGTTAATAACACAGTACAGCTGAGTGAATCGCACAGCTCAGCTGAGTCAGTCATAAAACACACCAGACTGAGTCAACAGTCCAAAACACAACTGAGTCACTAACATAATACAGCTGAGTCAAAAACAGCAGTTCATCACACCATACAGCTGAGTCAACAGCACAACACATGCTAAATCCACAACACAACGTAACAGAACCAGACACACAACAACCTACAACACAGCAGGAGATCACTGTAGATTGTGCAGCACTGCGTGCCTCTGGGCCTCATCCTGTCGCACAATAGCAAGTCACTGAGTTATTTTGGCATCTGTAGCCTGCCTACAAATCGGTCTTTTGCACACTGCGTAATGTCCCTCATCACAGGACAGAGCACAGCTGATTGTGGACGGAGGACTCGACAGCGGGGCATTGTGGGATGCGCTGTGGAGGATAAGATGTGTGCAGGTCTTTTGACTCACGACTCAACAGAAAAGCAATGGGGCGGGCCTGCTGCTACACCTGCCGTTCCGCACTGAGGAAGTATGAAAACTGCCGGATGAATCATTACTGTCCTGATGTGAGGCTGAGCTACACAACCTTGTTTCCAGAAAAGTTGGGATGCTGGGTAAAATGTAAATGAAAACAGAATGCAATGATTTGCAAATCTTTTAAACATGACATTTAATTAAAAATAGCACAAAGACAACACATCCAATGTTGAAACTGAGAAATTTTATTATTTTTGGAAATTATGCGCTCATTTGGAATTTGATTCCAGCAACACCTTTCAAAAAAGTTGGGATGGGGGCATATGTACCATTGTGTTGCATCACTCCCACTTTTAACAAAGCCCTGAGGGTGTTTGGTAACCGAGGAGACCAACTGTTATAGTTTTGAAAGCAAAATGTTTTCCCATTCTTGCTTGCTGTAGGATTTCAACTGCTCAACACCTCGTAACCTCCTCTGTCATTCTTCTTGTTTCATAATGCGCCAAATATTTTCAGTAGGTGACAGGGCTTGGTTCCAGGCAGGCCAGTTCAGCACCCAGACTCTTTTTACAACAGAGCCATGCAGTTAAAATAAATGCAGAATGTGGTGTTTGGCACTGTCTTGCAGAAATAAGCAAGACCTTCCCTGAAAAAGATGATAGGATGGCAGAATATGTTGCTCCAAAACCCCCATATAATCGTTCAGCATTAACGGTGTCTGCACAGATGAGCAAGTTCCCCATGCTATGTGCACTGATGCACCCTTATGCTATCATGGATGCTGGCTATTGATCCGTGCGCTGATAACGAACCAGATGGCCCCTCTTCTCTTCAGCCTGGAGGACGTGGTGTCCATGATTTCCAAAGAGAATTTCACATGTTGATCAGTCAGACCACCGGACAGTTTTCCACTCAGCCTCAGTCCATCTTAAATGAGGGCGGGCCAAGAGAGGGCGACAGCGTTTCTGTATCTTGTTTATATTTGGTTTTATCTTCGCATGGTGGAGTTTTAACTCATATTTGTGGATGTAGCAATGAGCTATGCACGCTGACAATGGTTTTCAGAAGAGGTCCCGAGCCCATGCACAGATTTCCAGTCTGAGGAGTCTGAAGATCACAGCCATTTAATATTGGTTTTTGGCCTTGTCTCTGCCATACAACGATTTCTCTGCATTCTCTGAATCTTTGAATGATACCGTGTACCGCAAATGATCAAATCCCCAAGTTCTTTGCAATTTTACATTGAGAAACTTTATTCATGTTATTCACAGTCTTTCAAAGAGTGGTGAGACCCTTGCCATCTTTATCCCTGACACAGCTTCACCTGGATGCTCTTTTTATACCCAATCATGTTATTGACCAGTTGCCAATTCCACCAGGTGTATTCTTTTTAGCATCACACAGTTTTCAAGTCTTTTGTTGCCCCTATTCTAACTTTTTTGAAACATGCTGCTGGCATCTAATTGAAAATGAGCACATATTTTTCAAAAACAATAACATTTCTCAGTGTCAGCATCTGATGTGTTGTCTTTGGACAGTCGTCAATTAAATATAGAGCTTCAAGGATTTGCAAATCACTGCATTCTGTTTTCATTTACATTTTACACAGCATCCCAACTTTTTTTGACGCGGGGTTTTTGAAGCGAGGTCTGGAGGACGGCTGCACTCACCGGACAGGGTTTGGCACAGTGCTCCCCTCTCCACCCCGGTGAGCAGGTGCACGACCCGTCCACAGGGTCACAGGCCGCCCCATTTTCACACAGGCAGGACTGGTTACACCCCAGGCCCCAGAATCCACTGGAGCAGGGAAGAGAGCAGTCCGCACCCTGCCAACCTGCAACACAGAACAGAATCAGAGCCAGCGGTAAAATCAGTCAAGCAAATCTACGGATCAGAAAATCAGTCAGCCAGTCACTTAGCTCATCAAAGAGTCAATCAACCACTGAGGTAAATCAGCTGACTAATCGACCCATCAATCAGCAGATGAGTCATTTCTGTCTGTGTAGTGATGTCAAAATGATCAGAACAAACCCAGAGTACAGCACTAAAACTGGCCATTTCATTTGGAGAGGGAAGGAAAATTAAAAATTCAGCAGGTAAAAGGTTGTATTTGCCACAGCTCAAGAGAAGCATGAAGTCTGAGTGGTTAATGTATTTATTTAATTTATTTTGTTTACTTTGGTAATTTGATAGACATATGCGCTTAGAATCAGGGAATCTGAGGCAAAATTCAGTCATACCGTGAACCTTCACCTCCTTTTTAGCACGCGAGAGCACTTGGACAAACGAGCTAAAGAAAAATTCCGTTAAAGCGCCAGGAAAGGGAGAGAAAGAGAATCATGTGACATATTTTTGTGCTGGAGTTTCAGTGGCAGGAGACTGCGAGCTGCGTGAACACTGGGCTCCATAACTCCATGAATTCTTTGAATAGGAGTTTGATCAGGATGACATGACTGCAGTTTGTTTGCAGGCGTAGTATGCGCGCTCGCACATGTATGTGTGTTTGCATCTGAGCAGGATGTGTATGAGCTGTAGGTTGTTGTATAAACACTCCGAGTGAGTCACAATCATCTCAGGACAGAGACGCCTTTAATCACAAATTAATATATATTTTTTATCTTGCCGACACCAAACTGTGCTGCTGAAAGGAGAGAAAACAGAAGTTTGAAAACAAGTCTCACTCCATCTGTTTCATGCAGAGACCAATTTAACTTCTGCCAAACTGATAGACTATTCCACTGAAGAATCAAAGTCAAAGTCAATTAAAAATAATGCAGGGACATAATAATCTTACTATCAGCCCCTTGCGTCTAAAAGGAATAGTTAGCCTGGTCCAGTGCTGGCCTATCAGAGTGAGGCCTGTGATTGTACAGGATGTTTGTCTCCCACAATAACAGCAGGGATCAGTGTATACTGTATGCAGGGACAACCCCCACAGGAGGTTCTTATAACAGCCGTAAAATAAACATTTCTGTATGTTATACATCATAATGTATAAAAATGAGGGGAAAATACTTCAGACTACTGATCAGTGTGTCCTAATCACGACATGGCACTTACATCGTAATTATAAGATATTATTTTCCTCATCATAATGCTGTATTATTAGTGATTATGGGAAAGGTTATACCATATAGGCATGGGCAATACAAATGAATAAAATGACAACACTTCTTGAGTTGCTGAGAAAAAAAAGTTATTATTATTTTCTTATGATTTTTTGCAGGTAAGTACAGAAGACACAGACAAAGAGTTTGCCACAAGTCCAACGTCTTTACAGGAAAGGGTCTCAGAGCCACAGGGTCCCAAAAATGGCTGATTTCGGCATTTATCAACAAAACCCATTGTGAAAATTGGGGGGTGAAGCCTGAGGGCATTTTCGAAAATGCAGTCTACTCAGAAATAAACCTGGCCAAATTATCCATTAGGGTACCCTAACAGAAATAATTGATGCTAAAGTCATCAACCCCTTTTCTGAAGTACAGCAGCGCCCCCTAGGCCCTTTTTAATGGAAAATGCATTGAATTTCACCCAATTATGTTCAACAAACATTAGGTTTTGCATTGATATTAAAAAATGGTATGAATGGGTTGCCTGTGAAGTTTTTTTTGGATCAATGGCCTGCAAAAATGTCAAAATTATCAGTGGGAGGGCAAACATTAACGCTACTCGCCCATTACTATATAAAATGCAGTGAAGTCGCTGATGCTGGCAGTTGTTTGCCCTCCCACTGCTACGAAATGAATCAAACGTTCCCCCTTCAATAACCCGTGGTGATTAAAAAAAAAAAAAACTTTACACTGTTTTTATAATGTCCATATACCCTCCTCCCATGATAGTTTCAATGAGCTACTGTGAATAATTCATAGTAAAACACAGTGACGTGCAGTCGGGGTTAGTTTGGTGAGGCAGAAACCTCCCCTTTGCTTGATTAGCAATCAGACGATTAACTAGTTTAGTAAGACTATTCGACCGGCCAGTTTAGGTTTCCTCGGCGTTATTACTCAGTATATCGAACCTGAAATGCTCACTAGACAGCAGATTTGTGCGTATTTGCTTCCAGGAAGCCGAAGCAATGTCATCAACAAATATTAAAACAGTTCGACTTATGCAGAGTTCAATGCTTAATCAATATACAATGTTATTCTCCTTTAAATACGCGCTTTTACACCCAAACAAAAAGCGGGCGCTTATTTTCAGTCTTCTTTCATAATCCGATTAACAAAATGTTTAAACGATATACAGAATTACCGAGAGCCAAGAATTTTTCCTAATTGATTATTCAGATTTCCATCCTCGCAGTCTCGAATTGAAGGGTATAAGTGAATGAATCTTGTGACCGTGTTCGCGAGGTGGCATAGGTAGCAAAATTCGTCAGAACACTGGTAGGTTTTGAACGCCTGGCGCTGGTTTATTCCTTGGTATATTTTACTGAAACTTCACAAATAGGGTCACAGGATATTCTGTCAACTAACTATGTATGTTTGCAGTAAAAATACACTCACCTTTCTTGCTATTGTTGAGAAGAAGTCACGGCGAACTCTCGACGAACTTCAACAACTTCTGTCGAACTAATTTCACATCCCCTGGAGGTCTAGACTGGACGAACAGACTCGTAATTTCTCAAATTAGATGGCTGTAAGCAAATCAGGGCCATAGCTGGGATATCACGTCAGCGCGGGCTGTCTGAAATCTACCTCCAAAATGGATATTTTTGCCACGCCCTGCACTTGAAAGTTTGTAAACACGGCGCAAATTGAGGTCACGCATTCATCCAACGGGCAAATAATAGCTCTGTTCAAATCGCGTTATTGGCCGTAATACGCAGAGTTCATGTATGAAATGCGGGTATCCTATTGAAAAGGTTACTTTTAATCAAACCATGGTGTTCTTTTTGTATGAAAATGGTATTTACATCATTTTTTTATAAGTTTTCTGAGGCTTGTTTACCGCCCCAGTTCAGCTGTTACGCATTCCATTAGAGTTTATGCAGAGCGTTGCCCATGCCTATACCATAACCAGAAAGTTCATACCGCAGTTATCATACCTTTATACTGCAGTTACACAGAGTAATTCTGAGCATTGCTTTGAGATTTCTCCCAACGTCTGGAGCTTTTCATGCTCCTGATTGGACCTGTGCAGCCAGGCAATGCAGAGACGAGCATAAGGAAGGGGAGTATGATTCAGAGAACTCAGAGGTACCCTCTCTGCAGATACAGGAGCCATCGGTGGGGCAGCACGAAGCCTCATTCTGACAGGAACATTTGGATGAGCAGTTTACCCCGTGAAGTCCGGGGGGACAGGTTAGAGAACAGTCATCTCCCTGCGTGAGAGAGAGAGAGAGAGACAGATTTACTGAGCAGAGTCAGTCAGAACATACACTGGGGCAAACTTTACCTAAACCATGTCTTCTGTATCAGGCGCCGCTGTTTCCATGGGAACCCCCTCTGTGTACGTCTCTGCAGCAGCTCTCTGTGCTCACCTAATCACCAAAGGAAGAGTTGGGTCGAGCAGTAAGGCTTTGGCACTGCTTCTTGCAGTCTATCATCACGAACACATAGAAACTTCAGGGGAATTTCCTTGCCGAGGGCAGTACACAATATTAATTGTTTTCTTGATTAATTAATCTGATAATGAGCGGAACTATTAAAAAAGAGCACTAGACTGGTGAACTCAAAAGAGCAGGGGGATCTGTTAACCTGTAATGCTGTCAAACGATTTCATTTAATTCAGCAAATCAGGCTCGGCCCGTACAAACCCCAGAGCTGCCATTTCAAGCACGCCCCCATCACCCACTGAACGCCTCTGCATCTCATACACACGGGAAGTACATAAAGGGTGTGTAAACGATGCCGAGGACGGGGAGTGTGTGAGCGAGAGGCCTCCCATACCCTCTGCCGTACAGAAATTATGAGGGGGAGGGTGAGTGGATAAGTTCTGTCGGCCTCTTGTCTAACCCCCTCACCGCACAGCTTTGGATAACGAGGCACAGTGTGAACCTCTCCAAATCCCAGGCTGAAACATTAGAATGAACTGTCCCATAAAAGAAACATAGCACTTCTGCGCTCCTCCGCGACCCAGACTAATTACAATTCATCCCCACTTTTACTAGGTGGCTCAGCTCAGCTCCTGAAACCGCTGTTTCCCCACTCCCACGGCCGGCCTCCAGGTCCCGGCTCTCTGCGGCTCGCGACCCCCCAGGGTCATGAGTAACAGCGCACTAAATGATTTAAATTCCCAATTAGCCGCCCAGAGGAGGCTGGAGAAGTGCCGCTTTGGGAACAGATGGGCGAGGAGCTGTTTCATTAGCACCCGGAGCCGGGCCTGTGAAAGAGGTGGGTTAGCGTGTTCGAGCGAAGCCCCAGAGGGCACGGCTCGCTCATCTTCAGAGTCACTCTGCATCCTGCGCACATAAAAACGCTCCATCAACCCGGCAGAAGTTTTACCATCCCCACTGAGGCTCCCCTTTTGTTTCCTGGCTAAGAGGGTCTGCGACAGCTACTCTGTCCGTCGCAGGATGTGAGGGAGGAGAAATGTCTTTGTCAGCGGTGGTGCGTGGGACGCAAGCCAATCCGAGCCCCGGCTGGCCAAAGCACTGCGCAAGCAAGCCAAGCTCCAACAAACAAAAATAGAGTATGGACTTAATAGCGCACTATTTGCGAGACATGTTATGTTTTCCTAAAACAGATAAGACCCTTATCAGGACTGTGGAATCGAGGCAGAAAAATCTCCGCAACTCAGCTTTGAGCACTTACAGCGTTACAGATCATTATAGCAAAGATCATGGAGGAACCGTATTCATCTGTATTTCTTCACAGCCGTAAGCGCTTGGAGAGAAGGGAGGGAGTAAAGATGCTCACTCTATTTCTTATGTTAAAACTCAGGGTCACCAGTAGTGCATCCTGATTGGACAGAATCCCCTGTGACATCACATTTTTCTGCCTGTGACATAACATTGATCTTCCCTCCATCCAACAGTTATGAAAATAGCATCACTAATTAAATGTTGGTCTTAGAAGACTCAAGTTAATTGCCTTTCACTGTCAAGCTTCAATTTAAAATTAATTTAACAAACGTAAGAAGGCTAAATTGAGAAATATTCGCAACCGCAACAGATCCACAATGTTAAAGCAAACGAAATACACTTTCATCTATAAGATTAAATCCACATGAAGGAAAAAAAATACAAGGGAACTCATTATAGGCCAGCTTTTTGCTCGCAATAAATGTCAAATCCATGGGCACAGAACATCTTCCTGTAGCGCAGTCATAATCCTGACAGATACTCTGATTCTAACATCTTTAAAACACATTTTTTACCACTTCAGGCGCTGCAAAATAATCTGTTTATAACAACAAGTTCATGATTATTTTTCCCAACACCCAAGAGTTTCACACATCTCATCGCCAAAAACTGTTATCACAGTGGCATTAGTTTTTTTTCTTAGTCGTATTTCATCAAATTCCACCTTGTGGGCTTGCAGACCCTGTCGACAGATTGGCTTCGTTGTAGCAACACACAATCCGCGACAGCGGAACTTTACTTTATCGAAGTCAAGACATCATCACAGTGGGGAATAAAATACGATCGTGACACAAGCCCCTCGTCGCGGTAAAGGTAGGATCTGCATCAGAGGCGGGACTTGGCGAAATACAGCTAGGAAAGAAAATAACGATGCTCTGCGAGTCACAGCGATAAATGAAGTGTCACCGCACTCTGTCCAGCCCTCCTGTCCGGCTCATGGAGACAGCAGCCGTGATTCTGGCTCCATCTCACCCTATAAAGACCTGCTTTACCGCCGGCCATCTGCGGGGCCTGGTGAGCGGCACCTGTGCGATGCGGCTGACGCAGGTGCACACGATGTTCCATCTGCTCACCGCGCTTCGGAGTGAGGGAGGTATGGGCAGTGCGTTAGCCTCTATTAACCCAGACAGACCTCTCTCTCTTCTGTGTGAACACAGCCCTGCTTCACAGCTACATTCACACACCAGTCTCCCTGTTCAAACTCTCAGCTTCAACTCCCAAACTCTCCCGCACTGTGTGTGCCCACACGCCCTGCTGAGGGACCGTAATGTCTCTGGCACGTGCCAGCGAGTGCCCTCGACCCCCTGGGCTGGACCCGCTGCAGCAAACAGGTGGAGGACATTAAGAATTCGGTCCGTGGCAGAGGACGTGCCCATTGGCTGGGGGCTCTAGATCTCCACAGCAGCTCATAATGGAACGCTGCCATCCTCCGGAGCAGAGAGGACCTCAGCCTCTCTCCTCTAAACCCCTCTCAATCATTCCCCTTTCCTCCTTTCATCTCTCCATCCATCTTCCTCTCTCGCTCATTATTTCCTGTCTTTCTTTCTGTTTCCACGTCCTGCCTTTCACCCGCTCTCTCTTACCCGATTCTCTCTCTCCATCTCTCTCTCTCTCTCCTCTGTTTTTCTCCGGAGAGCGAGCCTGTTTCATCTCATTTGCTCGGCGCTGATGTGAAGTGACTGGCAGAAGGTTGATCCCCAGGATTGATGTTTAAACCGAGCCTCATAACCACACAGCTTATTATTAATGGCTACACACGTCTCATCAAGAAAAAGAATCAATTTCCAGCCTCATGCATCTCCTTCTCCTTCCTTCACTTGGCAAGGTTTTCCCATTAAGTGGGGGAGCTGTGCTATAATAGGAAGCATCCATTACGCCTGCTGTAATAAAGCACTTCACCTTGTCCTCTTCTCTTACCGTCGGCTTCACTGCTGACGGCATGCAGATCATCTCCGATGATTTAGGCTTTAAATTCACTAATATTTGCAATAGCTGCATATATAAGCCTGAATGCAAACACATGACCTTTATGAACAAGCACCAGAAGGCATTGGGCTCATAGAAATTCTTATTGATTGCGGCTTTCCAAATCCATTCAATATTTTCCAGATAATATTTCTACCCCTAAGTTATAAGTCTAGATTATTTTGTGTTTTTTAACTGTCATGACTGTTAGTATAAATTAAAAACTGTAATACTCCATTGCTGAAAAAATGTTAATTAATTAATTAAAAACACCAGCAAGTAAAAAGTATGACTTTACTGACATGGATTAGATGATCAGTCACCAGATTTAATTAACTGAGGCATTAGAATTATGAAACCTTAATTAAAAAAAGCAAACCCTAGAAAAGCTTGTAAAAATACTAAATAAAATCAAGACCAAATAATCTCCAATTATTTATGACAGCAAACCCAATAATCAGTGGAGCTGAGCGCCCAGTTGCCCTGAGAATCACCACAGCTGAACCATTGAAAGTACCCAGAGAACTGCAGTGACTGGAGACGGCCACAAGGTGGAGCACCCACTGGTCTTGTCTGCAGGAATGTTGAGATGTACTGATGTTAGCGATAGTGCAGCTGGTGCGGTTCTACTCCTGTGAGCACAGGGAGACTCACCATGAACCCAGGGGCACAGATGCAGGCTCCCGAGAAGCTGTCGCAGTCGGCCCCGTTCGCGCAGTCGCACGGCTGACTGCAGCCCTCGCCGTAGAACCCGAACGGGCATGTCTCGTTGCAGTACAGTCCCGCCCAGCCCGCCGCACACGTGCAGTCTCCTGACAGTGGGTGGCAGCTGGGGACAGAACGATAGCCGGGCGTGAGGGTGGCACATAGTGACAGCACCGATGTTCCTGATTGGCCAGAGAGCCCGAAGTGCTGTCCCCTGGCAGAGAATATTTATCCCCCCCCAGCCCACACATTCGGCTCAGATGGATGATCCCATATCCTCCAGCCGTAATGAGTTTCACTGCCTCAGTGCGTGGCATTGCAAATTATCACCGTCACTCGGTATCCATCGCAATAACACACAACGAGTGAACGAGCGAGTGAAAAAACAGACGCTCAATCGGACAATTGAAAGAACCAATGATAATAATATCAAATATGGCTGAGAGAAACTAGAAACCTGGGCAGCTAAAAGTGGACTTGAGCACAGAAGATCAAACTGTAGCTAAAATAAGTATTTTACTTCGAAAGGTCGCCCCCTCGGAGGTCATGCGTCGGGACAGCTGTGTTGAGCCGATACCCCAGCTCACCTGAGGGTGTTGCTCGCATTGCAGGGGCAGTACTTGTCACAGATCAGGCCGTAGAGCCCCTGGGGGCAGAATCTTTCCTGGCAGTTGTCCCCCTTGAAGCCCTCGTCGCACAAGCAGGCGCCGTTGATGTGGTAGCACTTGGCGCCATTCTGGCAGTCACAACTCTGCGCGCACTGAGGGCCGTAGGTGCCAACTGGGCACTCCTCTTGGCACCTGAGTGGGAAAACTAGGGTGAGTCGGCAGATGACAACTGATTCCCTAAGACTATGGGTGTGTTTGTATACTCAAAATAAGTATCCTCATTTCTGATACTCATCTCCCACCTCCTTCTATCCTTCTACTATGTGACAGTATGGAGGAGGAGACGAGAGGACGGGATAACATACTCATCAACTATTGGGAAGCGCCCTGTGCTAAGATACCTAGCCTCATTTCAAGAAAACATTCTGTTCTCCCAGACAAACTGGGTGGGCAGGAGCTTCATAGCAAATGGTCAGTAGAAAGAAGAATCTAGAGGGTCGAGGAGCAGGACCAGAGGCAATCCATTCATTATTCGAGGAAATTGTGGTCATTGCTACTTTGTTCCACCACCGCAGTTGTCCGGGGTGAGTCTAACGGCCATTAATTGTAATGAATATAATTAGAGCAGCAATGGTTCTCTGAGCCGCATAGCAAATAGACCAACGGAGGGACTTCAACAAGAAGTTAAATATACAATTCTGGCAGAACATCAATCTAAAATGTCCAGCAAAGCCATTAGGAAGCAGATAAATGGCTCAATTAAATTATAAAATGGGTCTGGTTATGTTTCATGTTGAAATTACGTTGGCTTTGGCCTTATCTGGGGAGGCTGGCACTATAACACAGGGGGTTGGAGGGGGGACGGTCGAGGGGATGGGGGGGCTAACCCAATCTCAGATTATTCCTGGCAGGTTAATTCACCTGTCACTGCTGAAATGAACGAGGCGATTCTGCAAAATATTAAACTAATAGAAAATTTTGTTCCAGGAGCATTTCCATTCTTTCAACAATTGCTTTAGTGGAGGTAATAAACCCCAGACCTCACCATTAGACACAAGGAAATGAAGAAATTTAGGGGCTCAGCTCGCCAACACTACTGCCATTAATTAATGCAAAACCAAACAGAGCGGTACAGGCAACAGAGTGGGATGAAAAATATAAGGTATGAGAAAAATATTAGCCCTATGGACCCTACCCTTAGCCCTTTGTTCTGTGATTTCTATAACCTTTTGAGATACTGTGCAAACAATATCCAATAACAGACAGACAGGCAGACAGACAAACAAACAGACTGGGCAGGAAACATGACTTCATTGCCAGAGGTACTGATCTGAGGCAACACAGGGTCACCCCGAATTGAATTTAGCAACTGTGTCTTCAACTAATTAGAAACCCAACTCTTGGAGAGATTTTTTTTTTTATCTTTAGGATGCTTATCAGTTGCGTCGCCAGAATAATAACCGCCTGAAATGACACTCCATAGTTCCCGAGTTCTCTGCTCGCACATTTAAGACGCGGAAAACTTAGGGAAAGTTAAAAAACACGCCCGTACTGCATCTCTCGAGAATGACCCACATTCCTAAGAACATACAGCTTTTCAGACCGTAGACTGTACAGCGGGGGTCTCAAACTCTCTGCAGCTGTTTGGTACATTCCTGCACTGAAGTGCTTCATTAAGGCATTGATTACTTAAGGAGTCCAAACGCCATGACTTAATTGTGGAAGTCCCGAAAAAGTAGACAGGGCGAACGTGGGCACAGTCTTTCATTCCAGCCATGCAGTTACACACCTCTTATCAATCTACTAATCAACCACTGGCGTCTTTGCTAAAGGTCTTGATTAGTGGTATTAATTGTGTAACTGATTAGTTGAAATAAAAGTCGGCACCCGCACCAGCCCTTCCTGGACGTTGAACACCCCAGCTGAAGCGTAATGGGTGCTAGTATGACATCACAGCAGTGTTTGCGAACTGCTCTCCTCTGGGCACGCCAGCCGGATCCGCGTATTTGTCCAGTTCCACCTTAAGTGCACCAGACGGGACTAATCATGAGCTTGATTAGTTGCACCAGGTTTCCTTAAAGCAGAAAATAATAAATACCTGGACCCGGCAGGTGAGCCCAGAGGACAGGACAGGGACACGCTGCAGTACAGCATACCGGGCAGGACAATCACAGAACCACATGAATCACACCCCTTTCAGTATTATCCACTGCAGAACAGGTAAAGTCACCAAAATCCTGGCTTTAGCACTTCAGAGCAGTGTCGCTAACATGCATACCTCTCCCCACTGTAGCCGGGTGCACACTGGCACTGCCCCGTGATGTGGTCGCACAGCCCGCTGTTGCGGCAGGGGCACTCCTGACTGCAGTTGATGCCAAACTTGCCAAACGGGCATGGCTGAGCGCAGACAGAGCCCTGTGGGTGATCAGAAGCATACGGACGGATTCAGTTCAGCATGGAGAGCCGGAGCGGCGAGCGCTAGCCATCAGCCTGATTGGATCAATTACACAATCACAGCCAAAGGGTTATTATTTTCACTCTTCAAAATAGCCCCTGCACAAATGAAGGAGACCAAACTGAAGTGGTAGGGTAGCCGGTTCTGACGAATAGTAGTGGCTTCGGTATTGGCTGTGCAGTTCACATCCGACATCACTCAAACAGTTTCATTCCTGTAGATCCTTCTTTATGCAAATAAACTGCTATAATGTTAATGTAGAACCTGAAAAGTGATTATGATGGGTTTTAATTGTGGTTTTTGCAAGTGCATTGGAAAAAAAAATGCAGAAACCTTTCAGACAAACACAAGGAGCTCCCACAGACTCGCATTTGGAGTGGTGTAAATTCTACAAATGTAGGACCGCAAATGGAGCAGTTAGCTTCTATTATGTTACCATTAGCTTTTTAAATGGAATTTTCCTATCACACAAAAGTAAATGGCAACAAGGTTTTAGTCTAAATACTGTATAAGGCCAAAGTGGCACCCAAAAAGAGTGACTCCTGTATGTTTCTCAGTGAGATCCCTCCCTCACCCCCATGGGGAGTCTCTCACCGTCCACCCCGCGGGACAGGAGCACTCGCCGGAGACGTGGTGACACACCCCTCCATTTTGGCACGGGCAGCGCAGCTCACACTGGGTGCCGTGGCTGCCGGACGGACAGCGCTCGCCGCAGCTGGAGGGAAATGCAAGGACAGCGCGAATAATAACGGCACATGCGTACTGAGCGATTCATTCCAGGGTTTCATTAGATGAGCCACTTTACCTGATTTAATGCTCTTCTAGTAATGATGCACACTGCTGACTCTGCTTATTCTAGATTTGCATTTTATTTGCCTTGTTAACTGTAGTTTTGGGATATTTATCTCATCACATGAGGTGTAGGTAAGAACACTACACCTGAACATGGCCTTCACTGCAAAAGACAAAACAGCCATTCTAAACAGGCAGCTCAGTCTCAGAATAAGAATCATATTTTTTTCTAAATAAAACAAAAAATTGCAAATGAGATTAGATAAATTTAATTGTCTCGAGATTTGCTAATCAGTCGAAAATATATACAATATTTCATGTAAACCAAATACTAAATTACAATACACTGAAGTCGGAATAATTTTGTATTCAAACACTTTATCCATCAAGAATAAATCACATTGTCACAATCATTTCATGAAAAGCGGTAAAAAATATTATATTCTAACATTATGAGCAACAGTAAACTTGAGCAGGGAGTGCGCACTCTAACGTGTAATGTTATCAGCGGAATGTGTGCACACTTACATGTAGCATGAGCAGCAAGATGTGCGCACTCTTACATGTAGCCTGATCAGCAGGATGTGTGCAGTCTTACATGTAATGTGATCAGCAGGATGTGTGCACACTTACATGTAGCATGATCAGCAGGATGTGCGCACTCTGACATGTAGTGTGATCAGCAGGATGTGCGCACTCTTACATGTAATGTGATCAGCAGGATGTGTGCAGTCTTACATGTAGTGTGATCAGCAGGATGTGCGCACTCTGACATGTAGTGTGATCAGCAGGATGTGCGCACTCTTACATGTAGTGTGATCAGCAGGATGTGCGCACTCTTACATGTAGTGTGATCAGCAGGATGTGCGCACTCTTACATGTAGTGTGATCAGCAGGATGTGTGCAGTCTTACATGTAGTGTGATCAGCAGGATGTGCGCACTCTTACATGTAATGTGATCAGCAGGATGTGTGCACACTTACATGTAGCATGATCAGCAGGATGTGCGCACTCTTACATGTAGTGTTTTCAGCAGGATGTGCGCACTCTTACATGTAGTGTGATCAGCAGGATGTGCGCACTCTTACATGTAGTGTGATCAGCAGGATGTGCGCACTCTTACATGTAGTGTGATCAGCAGGATGTGTGCAGTCTTACATGTAGTGTGATCAGCAGGATGTGCGCACTCTTACATGTAATGTGATCAGCAGGATGTGTGCACACTTACATGTAGCATGATCAGCAGGATGTGCGCACTCTTACATGTAGTGTTTTCAGCAGGATGTGCGCACTCTTACATGTAGTGTGATCAGCAGGATGTGTGCACACTTACATGTAGCATGATCAGCAGGATGTGCGCACTCTTACATGTAGTGTTTTCAGCAGGATGTGCGCACTCTTACATGTAGTGTGATCAGCAGGATGTACGCACTCTTACATGTAGTGTGAGCAGCAGGATGTGCGCACTCTGACATGTAGTGTGATCAGCAGGATGTGCGCACTCTTACATGTAGTGTGATCAGCAGGATGTGCGCACTCTGACATGTAGTGTGATCAGCAGGATGTGCGCACTCTTACATGTAGTGTGATCAACAGGATGTGCGCAATCTTACATGTAGTGTGATCAGCAGGATGTGCGCACTCTTACATGTAGTGTGATCAGCAGGATGTGCACACTCTTACATGTAGTGTGATCAACAGGATGTGCGCACTCTTACATGTAGTGTGATCAGCAGGATGTGTGCAGTCTTACATGTAGTGTGATCAGCAGGATGTGCGCACCCTTACATGTAGTGTGATCAGCAGGATGTGCGCACTCTTACATGTAGCGTGATCAGCAGGATGTGTGCAGTCTTACATGTAGCGTGATCAGCAGGATGTGTGCAGTCTTACATGTAGTGTGATCAGCAGGATGTCTGCAGTCTTACATGTAGTGTGATCAGCAGGATGTCTGCACTCTTACATGTAGCGTGATCAGCAGGATGTGCGCACACTTACATGTAGTGTGATCAGGAGGATGTCTGCACTCTTACATGTAGCGTGATCAGCAGGATGTCTGCACTCTTACATGTAGCGTGATCAGCAGGATGTGCGCACTTTTACGTGTAGCGTGATCAGCAGGATGTCTGCACTTTTACATGTAGCGATATCAGCAGGATGACTGCACTCTTATATGTAGCAAGATCAGCAGGATGTCTGCACTCTTACATGTAGCGTGATCAGCAGGATGTGCGCACACTTACATGTAGTGTGATCAGGAGGATGTCTGCACTCTTACATGTAGCGAGATCAGCAGGAAGTCTGCACTCTTACATGTAGTGTGATCAGCAGGATGTGTGCACTCTTACATGTAGCGAGATCAGCAGGATGTGTGCACTCTTACGTGTAGCGT